>JARVZY010001827.1:0-600000 GCA_030686995.1 Artemisia argyi | reverse complement strand
GAGGTGTGCGTGATAGTACAATGACTTGTAATGTGTTGAAATAATATGTATATAGAAAAATGGGAATCTGAATGACTAACACTGGAATGTGAATAGTAATAGCTCTGTCACAGCTACATGTTTAAGTAACGTGCAATCAGAAACCCTAAAATAGTAAAGGATATTTACAAACGTACGTTTAAGTTTAAATAAACGTAAACGTAACGAATAAAACAAAACATTCCCAAAGAGGGAATTTGCATGCCTTAACGGCTTAAATGCAAATTAAGTAAACTTAAAATATTTACTTATAATTATAATTTTTTTAAAAATAATATTTACGAGTGTTTATATTAATTATTATTAATTACAACTATTTATTTACTTATTAATTACATAAATAATAAGAAAGTGTAAAATAAACCTAAATAAATAAAACAAAAACTTAGAAAAGTTTAAACTAATATAAAAGAAATTTTGAAACTAAAAATATATTTATTATACAATTATTCTATTTACTATTAATTATTTACTATTTATTTAATTACTAATACTATTATTTAATTATTATAAATACTAAATAAGCAAACAAAAATCTAAAACTTTTTAAATAATTCTAAACTAATTATAAGAAGCTAAGAAAAATATAAAAACTATATTTTATATACAAAAATAAGAAAACTTAATTAAAAACTATTATTACTTAATTAAACTAATTAATACTAATTTAATTATTATACATACTAAACTAATTTATAAAATTATAAAACTTTTTATTAAACTTCCTAACCATCTCAGGAATCCATAAAAAAATATAAAAAGTGTTTAAAAATTATAAATAAGCTAATTTACTAATTAATTACTTACTTATTATTTAAGATCTAATTAACTAAATTTAATTAAGGAAAATAGGAAATGAACAGTAACAATCAGGAAATTATTTTTTACAAATACCTAATGGTCTATAAGACTTTTAAAAAATATAAAAAGATATTGTTATTAACTAAATATTATTAAAACTATTTAATTACCTAATATTACCTAATTATTAATTAAACTAGGATTAATTAAAATAATTATTATTTGAAAAGTAAAAATTATGAAAAAATTACAGTAAGTATGTTAAGTAATGAAAAGCCTAAGAAAAATAAGCTTGGACCAACAGCTTATCCAAATAAGCTGTAATAAGCAAAACAGCTTATTTAAGCTTATTTCTCAAAAACACCCTTATGTATATAGATTGTGGAGCATATGACGGAACTGGTGCCCCAGAGCTAATGGAAGGGGGTGTGTGACATATGCATGCAACTAGCGAGAGGTCCTGAGTTCGAATCCACACACACCCCATTTTTGGTTTTTATTTTATTTTTTTAATTTTCTTTTTGCAAAACTATATAACAAGTAAAAATATATAACTTTAACAAAACCAACTTTTATAAAACTTGGAAATAAGCTCTGTGACAGCTTATTTCCATCTCAGTTGGCCAAATAAGCTCAAACTCCTTAAATAGAAGCTATCACTTTTGTTAAAGGTTGATTTTGGTTTTTCTTTTTATAGAACTATATATATATATAGATATTATACATATATTATGAAAATAAAACTTATAGAATCTAAAAATAAGCCAATCGTGGGCTTATTACTCACTCAGATGAGTTTTTGGACTCTCAATGGAGTAATAAGCTCATGATAAGCTTGAAAAAGCTATACAGTGTGAAACAAAGGTATGTGTGTATATGTACAAGTATAATAGGTGTATATGAACAAAAATAAGCACTGGATAGTGCTTATAAGCACAAGCTTATGGTTTAGACAGTTAAGCCTTTTTGGGCTTAACTTGGACGGATTTGAGGCCTGTTAAGCCTATAATAAGCTCCATACTTGAAAGTAAAGTATAAAAAGTATTTTGTACAAGTATCATATATATATATATATATATATATATATATATATATATATATATATATATATATATATATATATATATATATATATATATATATATATAAATATATACAAGCTTGTGCACTGGAATTGGCAAATAAGCTTGAAATAAGCAAATAAGCACTTCCAGTGCACTGCAGATCCAAACACCCCTGCAACTATTTAGAGAGGCAAAATAAGCTTAGTGAATAAGCTGAAAAGACCAAACTAAGCTTTTGAGTAGCTAGCTGAGGTGTATGGCTTTCCAAAAAGCCAAAGCTCATCAAGTGGGGTCCACTGATGAGCTTTTTGTGAGGCTTATGAAAATCTCTCCATTTCCTGAATAAGATGGTATAGGCTAAGTGCTCAGGAAATGGGACAGACAAAAAGCATGTTGCAGCCCTATTAAATAAGCTACAACATAAGAATTATGCACTGGATCTCAAAACTTGGTTGATAAGCTTCTAAAAGAAGCAATTCTCATAAGCTAGGTCCAACAGATGAGCTTTTTGTGAGCTTATGAAATATAGTGAAATTGGTAAGGCATACTGAGGATTCAGTATGGCTTTTCAAATGGTGATAAGTTAAAGCTACTTGCAGCCTATGTAAATAAGCTACAAGGTGAAAATAAAGCATAGGATCATAGAGCTGGGTAGCTAAGCTTCCTAAAAAGCTAAACCACACAAGCTTGTGATCACTAATGAGCTTGTTGTGAGCTTGTGGAAATGGTGTAATACCCCTGATTGCTCAGGGGTATGTTGTGAGTGGGCAAACTATCAAGCTCACATGAACTTATCTAATAAGCTAATAATGTTCAACAAGCACTGAGTTATTGAAATTGGTAGTTTGGCTTTGTGAAAAGCCAAAAACAAAGTACTTAAGCTCAGTGAGGTGACTTTTATGAGCTTATGAAAACAACTCACCTTCACTGTTTGTTTCAGTGAAGGGAGTAAGGTGTACAAAAAAGGTAGGTGGTTAAGGTATATAATTAAGCTATAAACAGACAAATAAGCATAAACATAATAATAATGCCACTAGGGCATCACAAAGAAGCCAAGTTCACTAGATGGGGTCAAGTCATGAGACTTTGACAAGCTCATGAACTTGATAGGCCACTAGTGACACAGGGCAAAAACATGCTTAAATAAGCATAACTTTAAGCTAGTAAACATGATAAACAAAAATTAACAAAAATCACACAGATAGATAAGCAGTCAAACTAGAACATACTACAAGCACAAGTTCTAATATCTAATATTAAATCCTACACAAAATTCTAAGTTTATTCAAAAACCTGAAAAACTAAATTTTTGACTTTTTGAGTTTATGATCAAAGTTGACTTTGATCAACTTTGATCTGAATTTAATGACTGAATAAGACATAATATGTTACAAGAACATGAAATAAACAAGTATTAACAACTTTTACACAGATTAGCAAGATTTTAGGGTGTGACAACCTCAGATTACTCATAATGAGACAGTCAATTGTGATTTTGACTTTCTACCATGCTATAATCTTTGGTTAAGGTTTTACTGGGTCACTTAGGTCATATCAGAGGTACATCAAACAAGAACATCCACAAATAAGGCCTGTAACACAGATCATCTACCACATCCAAACAATCCTTTAATGGGCATGATTTAAGCTTATCATTTCATAAGACTGTGTAAACAAATTTCATCAAATCCAGGGGATCCAAGATGTCAAAATGGACCTTTTTCAGCATACACAAGTAGTCACAAAGGTCTATGCCTATGATTCTAAAAAAATGAGCATATGACAGTCAAAATGGAAATTTAAGCATAATCAAATTCCAAAACATGAACAACTAATTTTAAGCTATAATTACATTAACAAATAACAAATAAACATGAAAAAGTGGAAATTAGAGCAGATAAGTAACTTAAGCATTAAAATGCAAAAATTGTAAAAAGTGAACTTACAAGGTGAATGAACTGAGACTTTGGAACCAAGGACTAAAACCATAACCAATTGTCCCCCATAGGACTCTAATACCATGGCAATCCAATATGAACCATGCTCCAAGCAGAATCACCCAAGAACAATGAATTTTTGATTTTTTTTTCTATTTTCTCTATTTTTTAATGATTTTTTATTTTAAAAGACTAAGGCTGAATTAAGGTTTCTAAAAGCTAATTAAGCTTTGTCAGGAGCTTAAGTGACCTATATGAGTCCATCAAACAACAATAATCAACATGAATTAAATAACAAGAAATTAAAGGTAATTATGAAGAACATGAAATTATAAAAAGAGACTTGCATTAATACTGAATTTAAAGTTCCATTACACTACTTTGAAGTTCATTACACTATTTTAAAGCTGTAAATGACATTAAATTAAATGAAAGCATTAAAGATTATGGCTTAAGGCCAAGGTGACTGAGGCTAGCGCAAAGTGAGTTTTCCTCTGCTTCTCTTGCTCTTTTTATAGCCTCTGAAGTACTTGGAGGCCACTCATAAGTCATATTTTCAATCTTGACCCTTGATTCTTTATAATTCATCTCATCCGTTTAAATGGATTTTGGCGCCAAAGTGCTCCACGTATAATTGAGGCGGTTTGGATGAAATTAATTCATCTTGATGTTATGTGGAGGTGTAAGGGACAAAGTGAGATAGCTTTTTGAACTTGGGGGTCAAGTTGGAGTGAAAACAGGGGTAAGGGGTGAAGTATGGGTGAAAAAGAGGTGGGGAAGCATTAATGGTGGAGTGGGATAGGTTTGAGAGGTGGAAGGGAGTAGGTTATGAGCTGGGGTAGGCAAGTGGAGGGGGGAGAGGTGGCAAAAACCACCTGGTATTGACTGTGTGTGTGTGTGTGTGGTGCGTTGGGAGGGAAAAGGCAAACCAGGGGTGGGTTTGACCGGTGTTTGACCCTGGGGTTTTATTTATTTAACATTGGGCCTGGTTGGTTTTGGGCTTAGGGTGAGATGGGTTAAGGATTTGGTTTAGTTTGGATTAAATGGGGAAATGGATCCGGTTTGGTTTATTTTGTGTTATAGCCCAAGGACTAATTTTGCCAACTGCTGAAACTTTGAGGACTGAAAATGACAAGCTTCCAAATTTATAATAGGGACCATTCCTGCCATTTATCATTAGTACAAGGACTATATATGAATTTTTCCATTTATTTTATAAACCAAGGACCATTTATGTAATTTCACCAAAGTTGAGGGGGTGAAAATGTAATTTTCCAAAAGTTATCAATTTGTTCCAAATTGTATTTCATGCATAGTACAAGGGTATTATTTGTAAAATTCCCAGTTTTGAATACCCAGGGACCATTTTTGCCAATTTTGATACTTGAGGGGTAAAAGTTGCCAGTTTGTGTAAACTTTTATCCAGGGATCATTTGTGAATATTTTTGGTTTCCCAAGGACTTAAGTTGACTTTTTATTCATTTTGAGCATTCAGGGACTAGTTTTGACAATTTATGAAACTTGAGGGACTGAAACTGCCAATTATGCAAACTTTGTACGTTTTTCATCTGTTTTTGTATATTTTGCATTTGAAACATATAAAACACACTTCTAAGATATTTTAAGTATTTTGATGCATATTTGAGTGTTTTTGGATGTTTTGGCAGCTCAGATTGGTATAAAATGATGAGTATTTAGACACTCATCAAGGTTTCAAAGCCTCTTTTCTTCCATGATTAATTGAAGATAAGTAATCTATCAATCATTCAATATGTCTATGTGTTGTTTAATTCTATCTTACGCTTGTCTTTCTTTTAACATGTTAGGCTAGGTTTGTTTGTGTTTACTTAGGCCTAATGAAACCTAGTTATTGATTATTTATTGATTGGTTTGTTATTTATTGTTGTGGGTGGATGTTTATTGATGTTAGGCTTAAGAAAACTAGCTAATCTCCTATTTAGTAACATGCTTGAATGTCTTAAGAAACATGAATCTGATGTGTACTACGGTTATTTGGTTGTATTTAATGCATGAGCCACTGTTTATAATCCCTAGGATTGGGCGCTTAACGTGTCGTCTTAGGAAGAGATAAGAGCTTATAGAGTTGGGGAAGATCGTACATACCCCCACGAATGGTATTAAGGAATACAACCCGGCATCCACGCAATTGTAACAAACCTATCAATCAGTAAAAGATAACTAGGGAGTAGTGAAACCTAAGTAAACACGTTTGTCTCCTTATTAGAAGTCTCACATATTTATTTTCACTTATTTTATTTTTATTTGCATTTGTAGTATTTGGGTTAGTTGACTAGCAACTAATTCTGCTCACTCTTCCAAAACCTAAGAATTTTACTTGCTTTCCATAAAATATAAAAATATAAAAAAGAATCATCCTTCACCTTTAGACCTAATTGACTTAGTTTTCAATCCAAACGAACACTATTCCCCGAGAGAACGATCAATCCTCCGGTACTTGCCACTCACTATACTACATCGGTCAGATACACTGCCTGGTAGGGATTGCAAGCTTCTCAAGATCCCTTGAGAAGTAAAACCTTTTGCAAGGTTGCAAAACCACGCATCACATGTCTATGTGTTATTGTGTGATTTATTTAATTGCTTCTCTTTTCCTTACCATGCTAGGCTAAATCACTTTGTATTTACCTAGGATTGCATGAAACCTAGTTATTGATTATTGTGTGTCGTCTCTTGTTTGACTAGTTGATTTCGCTTTAGGAGTAGGAAAACTGGTCAGGTCAAATTATACTAACTTAAACATCCGACAAACGTGTAATTATTATATTAACTTGATGTTCGTTGTATTTTATACGTGAATTGTGTTTGCATCATGGAAATTGAGAACTTGATAGGGAATTCTAAGGCGCCACTTAATTAGAACAAAATTCATATGAGTTAGGTAGTAACCAACCCTAACGCTCTAGTTAAACAAGGACCTGACAATTCGACTAATCAATAAAAGATAACTAAGGACTAATAATGTAACACCCCAATTTTTCACTGATCGCAACGGATTAAGTGTTTTGGGTATTACCTCATGGATCACAGATACAGTAATAGAAAATGACTCGAAAAGAGACATTTTATAAAAATGAGTTATCATTCATTAAAATTATCAGAGTTTTATAAGATGAGGTCCCGTGAAATTTAGTACCAACGGGAGTTGTCAAACTCCAATAGATCTATCAATTATATTCGCGTTCACTTGTGTAAAATATCACAAGCGATTAGATTCATGAATTTTGTTGTGTAGGGGTGGCAGATAGTTTACTCGTGCAACAACCAAAGAAAAATACTTGTATTCGATTTAAAGAAAGCAAGTAGCATGTATCCCCCTCACAGAGTTTGTAAAGCATTTAAAAAGAGTGAGGCTATGAACTCACCTGGGCTTAGGGAAATCTAATTGATGTTAAAAGTGACTCAGAGACTAGACTGGCTACTCACGTATCCTAGTGGTATTGTTGGTGTGGATGTATGTCAAGCTTTAGTTATCTTGTTTAAGTTTCTTAAGTAATTATTCTTAGGGTTGTATGTGTTTTAGATATAACATAACACCGTTCGGGCCATCACAATCTAGAAGTATATGACTCCTCACATGAAGCTCCCTACTGTTGTATTATATTATCAACATAATACCGTTCGGGCCATTATAATTCAGAAGTTAATACTCCTCACGTGAAGCTCCCTACTGTTGAGCTATGTTGTTATTAAGTTTAGTTATAAGATAACACCGTTCGGGCCATCATAATTCAGAAGTCATGCAATAATTGTTTGAGGAGCCAGGGCACTTTAATTCGTAAACCTAGCAAACTCGTCAAAACGAAATATCCACATGATACTCCTCACATGAAGCTCCCTAGTATTGTGTTATGCTTCTAACTTAAATTAGGTTTTTATATTTATAAAAATACTTTCACTTTATACCCTTATAGTTTGTATATTTACAAAATCTACCCTAGACTTATGTACTTATATTATTAACTATCTAAACTTAGAAAAATTAGTCCCTATACTTATATATTTTAAGAAAATGGCAGAAATGACCCTTGGACTTATAAGATTTCAAAATTTATTATTTATACCATTTACTTTATAACTTTTGCAAAACTAGTCCTTATTAGTTTATAACTATTTTTCTTTTTATCCTAAGGTTATATAACTTTGAAAAAAGGGTCCTATTACTTATAACTTCTAAGAAATGTCAAAAATAGTCCCTAGACTTAATATTTTCAGAAAGTTACCATATATACCCCTATGCATGGAAAACTTTGCAAAACTAGTCCTAATTCCATGCAAATCCTATTTTTATAATACAAAAAGGTTTCCTAGCTTATGTTTAACAAATATTAGCTTATATAAGTTATCTAAACCAGCTTATAGCTTATGAAAAGGGCTTATAGAATATAAATGGCAATTCGACTCAATTTAAGGTTTTAAAATGAAAAGTAGCATGTTATAGTGATCAAGGTTTAGGCAAAGGTTCCTAGGGGGTCTAAGGCATCCTATAAATATTCTAGTATTGAACCAAAGCAAAATAATCTAGATTTGAAGCTTACGTGACCAAGGAAGGGTTAACGTGGGCGTTTAGGGTTTTCTAGGGAAAAAACAATTTGACAAAGGTTCAAGGCCTATACCACTCGACTCCTAGGACTACTATGGATCTTGTACTACTACTAGGACCAGAAGTTTTAAGGTAAAGAAGGGAGGAGGTGTGGTTTGAAGTGAATGGGGGTGTAGGGGTATTTATACCTCTCGTTAACCTTGGAGGCCAAGGAAAACAGGACTAGGTGACAAGAGGAGGAGGGGGTGACTAATCTCAGCTATATGTTACTAATGAGAGCTATGGTGGTGACATGGAGGGGCTATAGGCGGTTCTAGGGTTCATGTGGTAGAGATAAAGCTGCGGCACAAGAAGGACACAAGTAGGTGATTGATTGAGTCTGAAGCAGTCAACTAAAGTCAACCACGGATGTGGTCAATATAGTCAAACTCCTTAGGCTCAATTCTCCGTGGAATACAGTGTTTCCCCGGGTCGTTATGTCCCAACGAGGTGTGATGGTATATAAACGGGTTTGTGATCGGGTGAATTGAATGGGAAGTAACCAGATAATGATTTGGATTTGTTTACACTACTGGAATGATTAGGAATAACAGTATTAACAATTACGGGAAACAGATGTGTATAAACGTAAATCAAATAAAAATCAGACACGATTGCGTGCTGAGAAAAAGGTGAGTTTTAAAGAAAAATAAACTACAAGGGGTGAAAATGAAACTTTTACAAACTTAAAATTAAAAGAAAATTTAATTAAAAAGAAAATTATTTTTTTGATTATTTTATTATTATTATTTTTATTAAATAAAACTATTTAATTACTTATTACTAATATTTAACTTATACTAAATATAATATAATATTAAATTAAAACTAAGAAAATGAAAATTTATTTTTAAAACTTCTAAAATAACTTAAAAATTATATAAAAACTTAAAAATATGTCTTTTTGTCTTTTTGTGATATTCTAATTAATTAAATACTAATTATATTAATTATACTATTTAAACTAATTTAAATTACTAATTATCCTAAAAATAACTTAGAAAATTATAAAAAAATTTATAAATCTATTTAACCATCACAGGAATCCTAAAAAATTATAAAAATATTTTTAAAATTTATTTTTAAGCTATTTCTTAATTAATTGCTTAATTATTAATTAAAAGCCAGATAAACTAATTTAAATCTAAAAATTAGAAAATTAAAAGTGAAAATTGTAAAAGTAATTTTTACAGAAGCTTAATAACTTATAAAAGTTAGAAAAATTATAAAAAGTTATCTGGGATAAAAATTAAATACTAAAACTAATTTATTTTTGGCTTTTTAATTTAAACTAATTTAATTAAAATGAAATCTAAAAATTACCAAGTGAACAGTAAAAAATATGAAAAAATTATGGAAAGTGTAGTAAATGATAAAGAAGCTAGGAAAAATAAGATGGATGCAACAGCTTATCCAGATAAGCTGGAATAAGCAAAATAGTTGGAAATAAGCAAAATACACTAAAGTTACTATAAGTAAATTGATTGTGCAAGGTTATACGGAACTGGTGCCCCAGAGCAGATGGAAGGGGGTTGTGGTGTTATGCATGTATGCTTATGGTCCCAGGTTCGAACACCACTTTTTGCACTTTTTCTATTTATTTTATTTTTTTGATTTTTCTTTTACAAACAAACTTGAACACTGAAAATAACCAACTTTTAAAAAGACAATTTTTATAAAACACAACAATAAGCTGTAAATGAGCTTATTATACCAATAGATTCACAAAATAAGCTAAAGAAGAGAATTTTTGAAACTGAAAAAGCTATTAAAAAGCTAAAAGCTAATCACCAAGGAACAAATAAGCTAGAAGCACATAAGATGACTAGAATAAGCTGAAGAGAACAAGCAAACAACACTGGATAAGCTTATAAGCAAGATAAGCAAATCCAATTCACCCACAGACCACACAACAGGTTAAAGGGGCAAATACAAGCCTCTGTGGGGTCCACAAATAAGCTCAAGGGTCAAAAAGAGCTTTTGACCCAATAAGCTAACCTGGGAGGCTATCCAATAAGCCAAAGTTCATGAACTGGGGCCCACTAATAAGACCAGGGGAGGGCTTGTAAGTGAGGCTCAAAATCTGAGTTTAGGAGCAGGGCAGAGACCTTGCCCTGTAGGTGTGTTTGGGCAAGTGTGGGGCCCACAGGAAAAATCACAAAAATGTAATGAAGATGGGATACCAAAGATGAGGTAGGGGCTATAACTTCTGAAAGTTTCAAAGCCTAGATCTACCCACAAAATTAAAAACAAATATTTGAAATTTTGGTTTTTCTGCATAAAGGTAAACTTTGACTTTTTGAAGAAACATGTAATTTTGACTTATTTGGATTTTGATTGCTCCTAATGAACTAAAAACATGATACTAAGCTATAATAAAGCTAATCTAAGCTAAAGCTTCAAAGCTTTAAGCTAATGTGAAGGATTGTGGGTATCAAATCCCTCACAGTTAACAGTGAGGGGGTATCAAAGGGGTTTTTGACTATTTATTGTTATAACTACTTAGGCAATGGTTGTTCTAAGTCATTTTACCACTGAGAAAGGTGTTGAAACCAATTTTTGTCAATGAAGCCACCACATGCTTGTCATAATAGATAATACCAAACACTCCCTTAAATCTTTGATATGAATGAAACTGAGTGATATTTGAACTAAAGCCTACTCTATCAATAAAAAACCATCTAATAAGCTATAATGAGCCAAAATAAACAATAAAGAACCCCAATTAAGCACCATGGACTACAAACACATATTATGTAATGAAATGTGGAAATTTGATCTTACAAGAGGTCCAAAGTGTGGAAGCTGATGAGAACCAGGAACAAAACCACAACCTAATGCCCCCCATGGGACTCTAAACCATGTTCCATATCCACTTCCACTTCTTCTACTGCTTCCTTATTTCTTTTCTTCAATTTTTGATTTTTGACTTATTTAATTCTATTTTTTTCTTTTAATCTAATGTCTTAAACTGTTTTAATTGTTTTGATAACTAAAAAGAAACTTAAGAACAAGATCAAATGAGCTTAAAACAAGCAATAAACAACAACTGTTTCACAAAATTAAATGAAATTGTCACTTTCACTAAAAATTGCTAAATATGAATTCTCAAAGGGAAACTTGAAATTGATAGTGAAAATAGTTCAAATTACATTGGATAAACTGATTACAAGTCTTTAAAACTAAAAAGGACAACTACTAAACTAAATTACACTAATTCGTTTCATTAAGCTAAAGCTACAACGACTGCTCTTCTTTCTGGCTTCTTTTTCCTCTTATAGGAGACTTCTAGGGTTTAGTGGAGCCCTCTGAGTGTTTCCCATCAACAATCTCAGCCATTGGATGGCTAAATTTGATCCTAGCCTTTAAAATAAGTTTTGGTGCCAAAACTGTCACACCCAATTGGTCTGTGTTAACGTGTACTAGGGGGTGGCATTTAATGCACTTGGGGAAGTGTAATTGTGGAAGGGATAAGGATTGTGGGGAGAACAGGGCAAGTGGTGGTGGTTTTTGCAGGTGGTATGGGAGGGAAAGGTAGGGGATGAGTGGTTTGGCGGTATTTGACCACAGGTTTGACCTGGGGTGGGCTGGGTGATAGTTGGGCTGGGTAAGGATTGGATCAGGCCTTTCGTTATGTTTGTGTTTGGATTTTGGATTTGGTATTCTTTTGATTTGTAAATAATTTAGCCTAAGGACCAATTGTGTAACTTTGGATATTTGAGGGGCTGGACTTGCAATTTCCCATAAGTTATCAAAAGGACCAAACATGCCAAGTATAAATAACCCAAGGACCATAATAATCAATTTACCATTTTTAAACCTCTAGGGACTAAAACTGCCAAAAGTGAAACTTGGGGGTAAAAGTTGTCATTTTTAGAAAACTTTCATCCAGGGACTAATAATGAACAGGTTTGATTTCCCAAGGACTCAATTTGACTTTTCTTTCATTTTAAACCTTTAGGGACTAGATTTGTCAATTTGTGAAACTTGAGGAACTGAAACTGCCAATTATGCAAATTTTGTTCGTTTTTCATCTGTTTTTACTCATTTTGCATCTAAAATATATAAAACACAATCTTTGGAATATTTTCAGTATTTTGATGCATTATTGAGTGTTTTTAAATGTTTTTGTAGTTCAGATTGACCAAAAATGATGAGTATTTACACACTCATCAGTGATGCACCTACTTGTGTGCTAGCTTTTGAGGTGCTAGGGTGTGTGCTTAGGGTGAATAAGGTGTTAGGCTAGGTGCTTGAGGTGCTTATGTTTAGGTTTTAACTAGTTTAGGTTTAGTTTAGTCCTAATCTTGCTTAGTGAGGGATTAGGGTCTAGATTAAGCTTTAGTGCCTAGCTTAGGGTCTTATGAGTGTTTAGTGACTAATACTAGGTCATAAGAGGCTTATACTAAGTGGTGGTAGCATATGGTGCAGTTTTGGGATAATTTAGACCTAATTCCGGGAAGTTATGACCTAGTTATGGTTTTGTGCTTAAGAGACTTATACATAAGCTTTAAGAGGTTGTACTATGGTCTAAGGATGCTAAGATATCCTATTGTTCCTAAGGTAACTCATACATAAGCCTTGAACACTTTCAAATTGGTTTAGATAAGCAATTAGGGTTTTGTAAACACATAGGCCTGATTAGGGCTTAATTAAGGTTAGATTAGGGTTATTATGATATTATGATATGTTTAGGGTGTTAGGTTGGTAGATTACTTATTGTGGAGTTGTTGTGATCTTATGCTTGACATACCAGAGGTTTATAGGATGTGTGGGTAGAGATATTTGGCTTGTGTAGAGACGTGAGCAAGTCTAGATAGTCATGTAGGTAATGAATGCACATAAAAAGCAAAAATTTACATGTGAAATACCTGACATAGGTATTTGTAGTGGAAATGATAGTGATGAGTGTTTGTGGGTTGTTATAAATAAAGTTCTAAGTAAATGCATTTTACTCATATATAAAGTTCATTAACTTGACTTTTTCGCATAATTAGTTTATTTTAATTATTAGTTTTAAAAACTAAACCTGAGATTTTACTTGCTTTAATATAAAATATAAAAGACCAAAAATAATCTTCCCTTTACCCTGAGACTTAATTCGACGTATACTTCGAGCCTACCTCACTATTCTCCTAGAGAATGATCAATCCGTCGTGTCTTACCTATACTATACTACAATAATTAGGTACTCTGCCTAGGAAGATTGTAAAACGTCTTGCATGTGTTTACAATATCTGCATTAAGTTTTTGGCGCCGCTACCGGGGAATAGTTTAGGTTTCGTTTTCAATTTTGTTTAGGTCTACTCACTAGATTCCTATCAAGTTAGATTTTTCTTTTTCTTTTGTCGCTTTCTTTTAGTCCCTCTTTTCTTTGTGTTTTTGTTCGTAAAACCATTTTCTTTCGTCACCATGGCGGATAAAGTTCCATTTAAATCATTAACAACAAAGGAACAATTATAATTACATTTAAAAAAATGCTTTTGAAAACAAAAACTTTTTTATTCGAAGTTATGTGATATCAACAAACAATATATAAACACAATATAAACAATACAAATGAAGGAATAGTAAAGAGAAATAACGATCAAACGAATATTCAGAGATTTATAGTGGTTTGGCTACAAAGCTCTATCTTTAAACTATACGTAGGTATTTCTAGTTAGTCTTAGATGCAGTTTGTTGACTACACAAGGACTTCAACAAGATACCTGTGCAAGTGCCAAATAATGAAGCCGATGAGAGGTGTCATGTTTACTTACATTAAGACAATAATATGTATATATGATATTAACTTTGATTTGTTTTTTTGGCGAGGATGTCTAGGAGTATTGGAAGGAACATATGTTAAATTGAGGGTTCCAAGTGATGATCCAAAACCTTATCGGACATTAAAGGGTGAGATTTGTACCAATGTCCTTTGGTTATGTATGAGAGACCTTATGTTTACTTATGTATTGGCAGGATGTGAGGGTTCGGCAGCAGATAGTCGAGTGCTTCGTGATGCTATTAGTAGGCCAAATGGTCTTATACCTCGCGGTATGTTACATATCATACATATACAAACATGTGCACACATACATATTTGTTTTAGTTCACATATTTAGTTATAGGCACTTATTACCTTCTTAACGATTGGTCTAATCCGCCTACCGCAACAATTTAGTTATATAATAAGAAGCACACATCAGCAAGGAATGTTATCGAGAGATGTTTCGGTTTGATCAAGGCTAGATGGGCTATATCTTGCGAGATAACTCATACCATCCAATTGAATCTATGCCACGTATCCTTACCGCTTGTTGTTTGATGCATAACTTTATACGCACATAAATGACTCAAGACCCCCTCGACAATGAAGTATCAATTGATCACACAGAAGATGGAAACGAGCAAGATGATGTAATTAGCACTGTGGAGATTTCAAATGAATCGAGCGATCAAAGAGATATTCTTGCCAATGCCATGTTTGACGAGTTTAACATATGACGTATAGTAACAGTTAATTAGTTTCACATGTATACCTTGTTATGGATACATGTGCTTTTTATGTAGTCGTGATGCTACTGTAATATTTATGTAGTAGTGATGCTACTTATAAAACTTGTTTTGGATGCTACTGTAACATTTGAAGTTTAGTTATATATTTCATCTTTTTCATTTCTATCTTATTTGTTACCAAACCCAAAAAATGATTTCTTAACTTATTTTTTGGTAAATTCTCTGTATCTACCAAGCACTCGAATTATTATTGTATTTCCTGGATAATTCATTTCAATGAATTCCATTTTTGAGGTTCATTTTAATTCTCTGAATTTCACCCTACCAAACGTGCTCTTACAGTTTACATGCCTGGGCATTTACTTTACAAGTTTCTTTCTAGTTATGATGCAATTATTTTGCCTATCTAATTAACCATTAGTATTTAATACACTTGAAGGAGATCAAGATACAATAAGAACGTTTGGTCTATTATGGTAATGCTCATAGTTTAAAGTTTAAACCTTACATCATAAAGATCTCTCGTATCATAGACCTTATTATTGAAGAACCAAAAATAACATTGCGATATATTTACGGTTAGTCAAACAAAAAATTGCTGTTATTTATCCTAGAACTAGAATGGGAGCATTTTTCCTATTCCGTTAACATTTCCAAACAACCCAAAAACATCTTGCCTATACGGTAGAAACAATTTCTTCTTAACGATTTCATTTTCCGCTCTTCTTTGAACATAAAACAGTTCGTGAACTGGAGTTTGTGCTTTCAACCGGCTCCCAGATTTTGAAACCTCAGCCGAATTCCTCTTTGGTTTAGGACTTTCCACCTTCTTAGGGGTCAGCAAAACCATAGGGTGCTCCTTGCCTTCGCTATTGCTCCGCTTGAGCAAATAGCGTATACTCCATCTTTTCGATCCTGATCCTGATCCTGATCCTGTTGAGCTACTTTTCTTACATTTTGTCATACTAGGCGATGATGATTCACTTTCCGACTTTGGTCTCCAAACACAATATGTTCCGGGAGGTATATTTTCCAATTCATCATCAGAGTCAGCTTCTTCTGACTCTGATGATGAATATGAAGAAGATACATGTTGTTCACCAATGAATAGTTTCCGTAACGGACTATTTTTTGAAACAGATATATCAATCTTATCATCTTTAGGTTTAACTTCACCATCTTGACCGCGGTTGAAAATAGGAAAAGCAGTCAAGTCTCGTGCGTATATATCTCTAGACGAACCTTCATCATCTTCGTTTAAAAGGAATGAAAATTCAGACTCGTCTTTATCAAAGTGTTCTTCACGGATAACTTTGGTGACAGCTTTGGATGTTAAGCTATCGGAAAGGTAACAGCTGAAGCTTGGACTTAATCCAGAATCTTCAATTTTCTGTTGTGTTTGCATTTTCTTTTGTATAATTGAAGGAGGACAAGCTGTGAATTTAATGAATGAAGGAGAGTTTGGTAGCACAGTGTATTTAACTATAGAGTGTTTTCTAATCTAAATTATATTCAAGTAATTATCATAGTTGAGGTAATCCTTTACGTCATTAATAAAATATAGCAGAGTATAATTAATTTATTATTGTTCTTTCCTTGCATAGCACTCACAAATTGTTTTTTAATTAGTAAAGTGTTTCTAAATTTAAAAGTATATTTCATAGTATAAATAATAGTTTTTTTTACGTCAGATAGTTTTTTAGTTGGATTCAGCACTTTGCCAAATACTACGGAGTAGCTTCCTGGACACCAACTCCAAGCTTTATCGTGATGTCAGTCAATTAAAGGAAAATTGTTGTTTACTGACATAAGAAAAAAATGTCACTCGCAAGAACTTATCATATGTTTCTTATACACTTTATAGTGTAAACAAAAATGGCGTCCGTAGACAACTTTTTGTGTTGATACAAAAAAAGGTTTATCAATAAACACCAAAATCATGATCTTAAATAAATAAATAAATCATAAAAACCTCAAAATCATAAACTGTTACTACTTACTATTCAAAAAGTTTCACTAAAAAATACTGAATTCTAGTGACAAACCTGCGTCATTATTATTATTGTTTTGAAGTAAAGTACTAACAAAAGTTTAAAGAACAGACTTGATAATACAAAAAGATTCTTGTAAACAAAGGTTATTAACAAACTAATTAAATTCCCGTTTGTGACGATCACCAAGGAACATAAATCCACATCTTTGCTAGTCTGGCTTCAAAGCCCTGGAAGGAGATTGTTCGTTAGTGGATGATAAATGAGTTGCATTTCATTTCAACAATACTTAATAGGAAGAAAGTCTTTCGAATTGCACGACGGTGGGGAAAAATCACAAGATGACTTTTAATGAAACGATATATTGTACCTTCAACTTCAAGAGACCACATGCCTATATGATACTTGGGAAACCTATTCGTTTCTATGCATGGCTCAAAATTCTTGAAAAAATGCAGCTATTGATTGCTTCGATTAATTAGTTACATATAAACCATCCCCTTTCGTGTCTCTGTAATCTTCTCTAGTTGATCACTGATTTCAATGAAAGCGTACGGTGTTAGAAAAAAAGAATCAATGGTTAAGAAAAATAACAACGTAGTAATGGAACATGAATGCAAGTTATAATGGAACATGAATGCAATTATTGCATATAATATACCAAATATATAATATATGTATTTTTGGTTAACAACTAACATGGTTTCCAACTCGACATTGCGAGCCGACTAATCTCACGATGACTACTCTTTTGGATAGTTCGGAGTCGACGTAGGTGAACCTCCGTTGCCATAAAGAGATTAATGTTCTATTACTAAAATCATTTAAACTATTGTTGAGTATGTTTTATGTGATAGACACTGAGATTTTATGTACAATCAATCTTAAGGATCAAAAAAGTAATAAATCAGATTGCAGATATGAATTATCATCCAATTAAGTTAAATAGCTTGTAGCATTAATCGATCTTACGCACGCGCGTTGAACTATTAATAGGCTATCAACTTGTAGTATCGCATCTCAATTAAAAATAGAAATTCAAATATATAACGAGTTCCACTAGCTGGAATTGCATGTGTAAATCATATTGTCAGACTTGGTTTAAAGAATGACATGTTGTTATAAATGTATATACTTTGGAGTATGAAGAAAAACTCGGTCAAGTAATTTCGGTCAAACGATATGATAAAATCATTGAAAATATTGGATGCTTCATTGTGATTAAGAAAACTTAATATAAATGAAATAATAACAAAGGAGAGTTGACATTCTAGAAGGGTATAACCAGCACATCCACGAGGCGAGTTGTGTAAGCAACCTTTCACTCATATGTATCAGGTAAAACGAATTTAATTCAATATCTTATTATGTTAAGTATAGAAAATGTTTATACAAGACTATATATTTGCCGGATGGTTACCACTTAAATACCAAACATTCATCTATCTTGAATTTGAACAATTTTGGGGTTTCGGATGCTCAAAGAGTTTGATCTATGACAACTCACAACAATATCAAGTTCAAGTACTAAGATGAGTTTGATCTACTTGAATTCTTATTAAGCCTTCAATTCATTAATATATAACAACTACAAAACTGAGCTCTAGTTCGACTTTCTTAATCAAGTTCGTGTTTAGTTATATGTCTAAATTAAACTCATTCGCAAATATTTACAATCAAAATCAATTATGACATGCTCATAGTCAATTAAAACCATATAATATCCTCAAAAGTCTCATGCATTGAAACATATTTACAGTTCATTAAACAAAATTGCTTACGATAATTCTAGAAGGGTAGCATTTTCCCCATCCCATTAACATTTCCAAACAACCCAACTAGATTTTGCCTATACGGTAGAAACGATTTTCTCTTAACAATTTCATTTTCGGCTCGTCTTTGAACATAAAACATTTCATGAACCGGACTTTGGCCCTTCAACCGGCTCACAGCTCTTGTAACCTCGCCAGAATTCCGTTTCTGCTTAGAGCTTACCAATACCATTGGCTCCTTGCCTTCGCTATTGCAACGCTTGAGCAAATATCGGATACTCCACCTTTTCGACTGAGATCCAGTTGAACGACTTTTCTTACATTTCACCATTGAAGGTGAAGCTGATCCACTTTCCGCCTTTGGCCTCCATACACAAAATGTTCCTGAAGGTATATTCTCCAATTCATTGTCAGAGTCAGACTCTGACACTGACGATGAATAAGAAGAAGACACAAATTCTTCATCAACGAATAGTTTCCGTAACGGACTAGTAGTCGAAACAGATACACCGATCTTCTCATCTTTTGATTTAACCTCATGATCTAGATCGTGGTTGAAAACAGGAAAAACTTGCCAGCTTTTTGAATCCATATCTTTATGAGAAACTTCTTCGAATGAAAACTCGAAATCGTCTTCATTGATAACACCAAATTCATTAAATGGTTCAGCCAGTTGTTCTTGGATCACCTTGGCGACTGCCTTAGATGTTAAGCTATCAGAAGAGTAACAGCTGAAGCTTGGACTTACTCCTGAATCTTCAATTTCTTGTTGTGATTGCATTTTGTTAAATTTGAATAAGTTTGATGGTTTTTTTATGATTGAATGAGAACAGGTTGATGGATGAATGAGAGTTTGGTACCAATGGCATTTATAGTGTTCTTTATTTTCTCTGTTTGAATAATTAGTCTAACATGGCTGAGGCAATCCTTTGCGTCATAAGGAAAATATAGCAGATTATTAAAATTGTTCTTTTCTTGCACAACACTTATAGGGTGTTTTCTATTAAAATATGCTTCAAGTTTTTTTTATTGTCCAATAAGAGAGCACGATTAAAACTTAGTTAGGTGAACATGTTGTGAAAGTTAGGGAAAAGTCCAGAAACGATCATGGTAATAAATACCGGCCCGTTAGTCTTCGTATATCAGTGGAAGAAAAGGCTCAACTCGGTATGTAATCTGAACATAGATCTATCTCCGTTTTAACGAAAGAACGTACTCTAAAGTACCCTACACTCAACGTTTGTGGGAAACTTCAGTTTTTTTTTTTTTTTTTTTTTTTTCAAGGGAGACCATAAATGAAGTTATGGCATAGAATGTACAAAAGCAGAACAGATATTTTCATGTTACAAAAATCATATAAACTAGTCTTGAACAGATTCCATGTGATAGACATTGACTCATTGAGATATTACTATATTCACGAATAATATAGAAAAGTATTAAAATAGATTGCAGATATCAATTATCATCCAAATTAACTTGTAGCATACTATGTATCATCTGATGATCTGAACCTGCTATGTAATAGATCGATCTTAGCTTCTGTTGAACTTATTAATAGCCTCTCAATTATATATCTCTTCAACTTGTAGTATCGCATCTCGAATCAAAATAGTAAAACGCATTAACTATATATTGTATGCGGAAATATAATGTAAATCATCAACGTTGAATGTATATTATTGAGGATTCGAAGGCTGCACGTTGCGGCAAGACATATGTATATATAATAATAATAATAATAATATATATTAAGCCAATTTTCACACACACAAACAAAAATAAATAAATAAATAAAAATTAAAAAAGGTGAACCTTGTCATCTTTTTTTAGCTGGTTTATGATTCATATTTGTTTAGCATTTATCGCCAAGTCCAAAATCATCACTACAAAAAGGTGTCGAGTGTTTTCTCTCATCATATACTAGTCGACCACCACAACAGATCCACCATCATTGAAACCGCTACTCTGTGGTATTTTTTTGAGGTTAAGTATACTTAGTTTAATGTTAAAAGTGATGACAGAAAAGATATGAGAGTTGTGTTTGGATTGTGTTTATATGGAACTAACAATTTTTCTCATATAAATTTAAAAAATTGTGAGGTGGATAGAAAATCTAAATCTGAATGAAATAATGTTGTTTATTTTTGTAAAATTGTCCGAATAATTTTAAATGCTCGTTTCTGTAATTTATTTAAGTAACTTATGTAAATATGAAACAAGACTTTTTATAATAAATATAACATAGTTAACAAACTATCAAATATATTATATACACGCGTCTTCAATCTCTTATCGAGTAAGAGGCAGTAAGACAAGTCCCTCAACTCTTAATAAGTAAGATGTTATACGTAGGGCTGTAAACGAACCGAACGAACACGAACGGAGCCTTGTTCATGTTTGTTCATTTAATTTTAACCAGCAAATAAACGGACACGGACGTTTAACGGATGAATTTTATTGTTCATGTTCATTTATTAAGAAAATGAGTTGTTCATGTTCGTTCATTAATAAACTAAACGAACATAAACGATCGAATATAAATGAAAATAGACAAACAAACATAGACTTTATTGAATTCTTCACAATATATTGTTTTATAAGTGTTGTTTTGTTTAAACAAACCAATTTTTAAATTTATAAAATTAAAGATATGATATATAAACATAAATAAATAAATAAACATAAACGAACGCATAATCAGACGTTCATGAATATAAATGAACGGACGACACTTTTGTTCATGTTCGTTCATTTAACTAAACGAACTTAAAATATTGTTAATGTTCGTTCATTTAATAAACAAACGAACATAAACAAACTTTTTACCGAACGGTTCATGAAATATTTACTGGACGTTCAGTTCGTTTACAGCCCTAGTTATATGTCTAACTGGGTCTGACTCAAAAAAAAACAAACAACCAAAACGTCTGCCCATATCTTACTGGTAAGAGTAAGAGGGCTAGTAATATCAATTTGCTAATGCAGGTTAAACAACAAATAATCTAAGCATGACGTTGAGTAATATGAAAGTATAGACATAATTAATGTATACTATTTTTTTTTTTTATCAATAAAAATGAAATCTGTTAAACAAACTAAAATAGCTAGATATAACAATGTAAGGATTTTGGTTGCTTCATTCCTTTTTCCCATCTCTTCATTGTTTAAGCTTTTTGACGTTCAACGTTCAACACAGAAAAGATACATGTCCAAAATATTCTATCTTATAGAAGGGATGATTGATTTTTGAATTAGTTTTCGGTATTTTTTCTTAATGGTTTCCTCGTCAGCATCGCTTTCAAATTGGAGGATTTCGTATACTCCGGATTCTATACCATGTATCTTTTTTTGTGTTGAACATTGAATATCACAAAAAGGTAGCAATTTGGATACATTATCAAGCTGAGAGAAGAGCATCAGAACCACTTTCGTAATCGCAGGCATCTTGCATGCCATCCCATATTCAACAGATTAAAAGAAAATTCCACTATTACATTGCTTTAACTGGACTGCAATGACTTTATTATTAGATATTTGAGCTACCTTTCTTTTCCCACGGTCAGCTGTACCATGTGTCTGAATATTGTTGCGCTGATTGTTGCTAGAATTTATTCCAACACTTTGTATCATAGCTACAACAGTTACCAAGTGTAAAATGTCACTCTAACTAAAAGGTAAAAAATTTTCTTGCTAATACTCATTGTGATTCTTACTTGTATAGGCATGTTATATCGATTTCTTCATGTACTGTATAATGTTGTAGAGGAAAAGGTACTGTGAAACCCATTTGAACATTAGGAGAAAATTCCAAGTTGCAGATTGAGTTAGAGTTTCATTTCCTAAGAAAGTGTGTGTGTTACACAAATGAAACTCTGACTCAGTCTGCAGTTTGAAATTTCCAAGTTCAACCATGTGCATATTTTCCATATCTGTACATTCAATTTGAGTAATTCCACAAACCTTCTGAGATGGGTTAAGTCCACTTACTTGAAACGTACTTTCCTCATTTTCCCGAGTTAGGTAACGTACTTTGTAAATTACCAATCTAGTAAAAATCTAGTACATAAAAGTTCCAAATTTCACGTTCTAGAAAATTTGGCAACATGCTACCAGCTGTGAAAAGTAAAATGACTGACACGTCATTTTTTATTTTTCAATTAATGTGACTAGGCTTATGTATTAGCTGACTAGGATTTGGCTATATAAGCATGTTGACCATTAAACTAAACCAGTTTCTTTTTTGACAATGGAAAACACTTTTCTCCATCCAAACATCAAACCATGCAGTCATCATCATATTTACTAACAAATTCGGCCGTAATCATCATCTCCGATTAGATCGAGTTAAAAACAAGTTAGGTCCGGGTAAAATCCATCATGCCCACTACTCTCTCTGACATCATTACATCCCCACCATAATAACAACCATGAACCACCAGTAGATTTAGGCCACGAGCAGCAGATTCCAGCAAGCATATTTTATGTGTATGTTAAGCAAACGACGATAAAACCCATACTTGAATAAATATATTTCCTTTCAAACAAATTCATATAAATTCAAAGTGCTTACCTTTAAATCCAATCACAAATTGATATAAACTATTTCCTTTCAAACCAAAAATCTCATTCTCTTCTAATCCACCCCCTTTGTTTTACAGATCTGGAAACTCAAGTTATGTGTTTGAATTAACGTTAAAGTGAAGATGAATGAGTTTGGAATTGATGAATGGGTGTTGGGTTTCTAAAGATAGAAAAAAGTATCAATATATGAATGGGTGTTGGTTTAAGTGTCAGTGAGGTGTAATAGATTAGGAGAACAAAGTGAGGTGTAATATATATGATGAAACAGAGTATCGAGTGATGGGTATAACTAATGAAGATGAGGGCATTTTAGTCATAAACCACACAAAGTACGTTACCTAACTTAGAAAAATAGAGAAAGTATGTTTCTAATAATCCTTTTGAGATTCATAAATCTCATCCTTTTCAACATTATCTTGTTGATATTATACTTTGTTTCCGTGTAATCGATCTTCATCTCTTCATACATCCAGATTTGAAAACAAATGAAAAAACATTATCTATCTACAACGGTTGCTAAATAGTGAGTTCCCTGCCAAGATGTAGATAGTTTCATCCTCACATTCTAATTTTACTATCACAAGCTCTTATAAATTTTATATGACATGGTTTAGGAGTAAACGAGGTTTTAAACCCGCGCGTTGCCGCGGGATGTTTGTATATGCAAGTTACGCAAGAAAAAGAGATCCGAATGTTCAACAATTAATAGCCAACATAAAAACGACAGGATACTAACATGAGACGATAGTAACAGAAATTGTCATATACCATATAGCCTTCGCATAGTAAAAATATTGCAGGTACATATTAAGGTTTCGATATGAAAACATATTTTACACGCTACAACTTCCAGCAACAATTAAAGAAACACGGAAAGAAGGCTAATGAGGAACTATTAGTTAATTTGCTCTAATCTTCTTTGACATGACAACGGACTTCTCATTCTCATTATCATCATCTTCAGATAATTCCTTAGCATTTTGCAGGCGTCATCTGGAACGTTATGTTTGGTAATGTATTCCTTCAGCATCCCGATAATGTCGCCTCTCACAAATACCAATACGCCTTTTGACATGTTGGTAAATCCAATAAAAAAAATGGGAACACAGTTGACATAATTATCCTAATCTCGCTTCTTTTTGCAATACCTGTAAAAAAAATAAAATAAAATAAAAAATTAATTAATTAATTAAAAAAAAAAGGCAAAGTAAATTTTCAAAAAATTTTGAAAAAAAAAAACAAAAAAAAGAATTGCAATTTAGTAAAATTGTGGGAGAATTGGTAAATTGGGGTTTAACTTATCTCTAATGGGCAATATAACAAATTAGCTAAAAAGGAAACATGTTAAAGGGATTAAAATTCGCCCAAGATAAAAGTGAACAAAAATGACGTTTTGTGGTATCAAAAGCGATTAGCAAGCTTTATTGGGCAGTCCCAAATACCCTGTAATTTTAAATGGGTAATATCAGCTAAAATGATAATGGGCAGAAGGGTTTAAACTTAAAAAGCTAAGAGTCTAAAGTTTCCCATAGGCAACAACAGTTGCAACATTTCAAAACTAATAGTGCAGGTAAGTGAGAACTACCAGTGTGCCAAGTGACGTTTGGCTAACCATTTTGAGGCTAACTATTGCATGTTCAGAGCCCCAAAATCGGGTTCCTTATGCCAAATTCTTATGCCGTTCCAAATATTAATAACCATATATACATTCAATAAATCATATTAATTTTCATCTACACCATACTATGTTAACATAGTCCAAGCAGAAAAGGTTGTACCTGTCCAACCAAACGCTCAAGTTCCGTTTCTAATTGCAGCCTCTGGTCGCCACGATTCATGACACCTATATAAAATGATTATATAAGTAGATAGGTTTGAAAATAAGGCGACGCTTAAGCCGAAATCAAATAAGGTTAAACAAACACCCACCGCTTATCCAACCACCTGTTAAAATGAACTATATTCGCCCCTTTACTGCTGCTGTTTGACAGCAGCCCCGAAGACCAAAAAAAACCTATTCTGCCAGTCTACAACGCATTAATAAGTCGCCATCAACAATTTGAGACTACAAAGCCATTTTCAACCTATCTGACATATTCATATTACTGTGATAATACATATATATACTTTTTAATTATATTTCAGTCGTTTATTTAAAAAAGTTTAATACTAATACACCAAAAAATGTAAAGTTTCATCAAAATTTCCACCATTATCAGATTCGTATGTTGCCAAAAAATTGTCCTTTTTTACCATTCGAGACTCTACCTTCACACCATTGAGCAAAGCTGCATTTTAAGGCCCATATGAACAATCTGAACATATTACTATTATTAATTTTTTTTTTCCAGATTTTAAATTTTTTTTGAGAAGAATACATTTCATTTTACAGAAACGACATATAAAACTTACAATGTTGCCACATATCTTCAACATATTCTTGCCCTTCATTTGTTGCGCCAGCCGACTTCTTCTCCCATTTCCGAAACAAAATGTTAACCATTTCTGTATAATAAGAATAATGAGTATTTGAGGCAACAGTACATTAGATTTAAGCATTAAGAAAATCAACTCAGATAGTTCAGCGACACAACCAAACTGTGAATTTCCAACTTAAGTTACTTAATAAAGAGGTAAAGGGTCTGCAATGCATGACAAAAGCATGTAAATAATATCAAACATCAATCATATCTAAACAACATATATCAAACCAACAAAAATGGTAATAATCCACATATACCAAGATAATGCTATTGTCAATTTTTTGTTTAATCATGCATCATCCAGTAGCATACATCAGATCATAATATGAAACATCAGTTCCGACATAGATCAATGGGATTAAGAAGACAACTAAACAATGCAAATGCAAAGTTAGGATTTGCATGTAATTTTATCCATGATTATGTGTAGGTAGGTAAAATACCTAGTAACTGCGGAAACGTTTTTGCCATCGTCCACAAATTCAGATCAATGGTAAACAAACACAGAAATTGATACTTCAAAATGACCCATTTCATCGGCCACTTTAGCCCCTAAACACGTCCAAGGCAGCCCTGCTTCAAATCCATACCTCGGACACCTTGACTGCCACTTATGTTCCCTTTTGCCCTTTCCCTAGTTGCACAAATATCAGACTAATCGTAAGTTGTTATGATGATCAAAATGGCATCTAAAACACTCAGTTTGAGCACGACCTTACCAATAAACCATTAGCTATATTAGGAAATGCACTTACCCTGAGGCATTGGATTACTCAGTTCCGGAGAAAATATGCATGCATTATAATATTTGGTTAACGACCATAATATATAGTTACTGAAATACAACATTTGGTTAACAGATTTACATAGAGGCTTAAGTGACTATAAAGCTTTTGCATAGCCGCCTTATAGATTATCCTAAAAGCAGAAAGCAGTTTTCAGAGATTAACATACATGTCACAAATATCATATTGTATCATCTTCTGGAAGAAAGCATGTCGAAAGTATCATATCATATATGTCCAGATAACTGTTAGGTGGACTAATTTGCTGGGTACCCAGGAAGCAGTCAAACACCCTTGCAATTGCAGTAGTACGGGTATTTGGTTTTGGCATGGACGACCCTCATGAGCTATAAATAACATGTGCGACTATACAACCTTCATTTATATAACAGTTGGATAAGGGACGACAACAAATTAGTAGCAGTCAAACACCGACACCTTGCAAAGGCTTTTTGGACAAAAGGTGTTTCATATCAGCCCAACATGTTTTCAACTTTTCCAAAAATATACCTCATTGACCTATTACCCAATTGGTCCCCATAACATCACGTAAATCTATAAGAACAACCAAACCTTCTTACAAAAATGAAACTCAACATGTGAAAATAAACATTCAGGTTCAAACATCACCGAAAATACCAAATAAATACTTAATAACCTTACCGATTAGTGGGCAAGGAGAGCAATATCCAACAGCTGAAGGTTTTCTTGTGGAGTGAGTCCATAAATGACGCCAATTTGATAGGCACTTTCAACTTCTTGTCTCTTCTGCAACAACATTGAAAAATAAGATTGTTATGAACACCACCCCATACATGAGAACTAAGCACAAAAGCTCCATACCTTATATATTACCTGATTCGATATAAAACACATTTGGTCATTTAAGATTATCCACAAAAAGGAAATGATCAATGTTAAGTAATATGAAGTGGATTTGAGACAAAATTCCTTATCATTAACCTACTCGCATATTTTCTTAATACCTATAGGATGTAATGTTAAGTATAATGTTACCACAGCATCGTAGGATAATCTGCCAAAGTTGATTTTAAGTCTGAACTTTTTGTAAAAATCCTAATGACCCTTTTGTTTGCAAAAAAATAAAAAAAATAAAAAAAAAATGAAAAAATAAAAAAAAATAAAAGAGAAATATGTAACTTTAAACTCAACCAACAAAGCAAATTTTATTGCAACTTCAAATGAATATATAAAAACAAAAAAAGTTTCAATATTTATGATACCAAAAATATAACATGCCGGGCAAATAAATACATACGCTTGTTCAGAAGTCGATAAGCTTCACTGCTACAACATCCTCGCAAGCGAATCAACAGCGGCAGATATGCACAATCCATGATAGGAACATTTCTCGAAGAAGCAATTTGTTTTTTCTCTCCATCATTCCCGTAGCTAGTTGTTCGTTCCAATCTATCTGCGATTATGAACCAATTTGGTTATAAATATGTGTAGTGGTTTCTTAACTATGAATGGTTACATCCTCTCCGTTTTGTCAAATATGAACCAATCCTTACTGTTTTGTATCAATGAATCAAGGCTAAGATGGACTATGGTCTTTACAATAACATTAGGTATGCGTAAGAATATGAGTATAAATGGCGGTTAAACATACATTATAAGGGTGAATCGGGTAGAAAATTGAGGCAAATAGTGCACCACTGAAGTAATCACATCAACCCTATTGTTGCTACGACTTCTCCCTGAAATTGATCAAATAAAAAAACATGAGATCGCTTACTTCTGAAGATTAATAATATATAAACCAATAATTTGTTTTTTTAACTATATTCAATAATTCAAACACTTAATAGTGCCTTGTGTACACCAGGCATATCTTGTTTAAACAAAACTGATTTTGTGTATACCTTCAATCTTGGGTTGTGGTTGTGGTTCCTTAACTGTAGCTGGCGTCATCCTCATCCAGTCCTTCAGCTTCAAAATCAACATCAGCCCGAAGCTTTTCCCTCCACATCCCAGCTTCAAAATCATCATGACCACACCATTTCTAGCAATTCATACATCCCACTCAAAATAGTTCGAACCTGGAATCAAACATAAAACCATGAATAAAATTACAAACTTTTTATAAAAAATAATAAAAACCCACAAATCATATCAATAATCAAAGAAAAAAAAGTCCTAAAAATCCAACATGTAAAGAAACCCACTGAAACCAAAACCCTAAAATCTACCATACAAAGCTAAAACCCACGTGCGCAGAGATCAAACAAAAACCCTAAAATCTACCATACCTTTAATTTGATGAATCTAGCAATGGGGTTCTAATCATTCATCAAAACCCCCAAATTTTCATAATTAATAGCAAAAAATTAAGATTCACAAAATCATAAATACCTTTAATTCATCATCCTCAGGTTTGTATCAGTTTTTTACCTTTTGATTTGCGGTAGATTCACCCATGGATTGTGTGTGTTTGTGGTTTGTGAAAAATGGACTGATCTAGAATTTGTGAGAGAGAGGAGAGAAGTTTTGCACGTCTGTTACTGTAGCTTCTCCTGTAGCTACACTCACACAATTACTATAGATAAAAACGACGTCGTTTGGCTTAAAAGGGAACAGGAAACCACGGCTATTAGTATATAGGTATAATAAGTCAACAAACTTTCACATATAAACTCTATAAACCTATGTTAAAAAACATCTATCTGCACCTCTAATCATCGGAGATGCAAATTTATGGCAAAACTCAAATCAATGAAATTGAAACTTACCCACAACTCTTGTGGTAGAGCTCAAGTCAAAGATGTATCACAAGAGACAGTAATCCAAACACATGTCTAAAGCCCAACCTTAAATCCCTCGATCCAATAAAACCCCCCCATTCGTCAAACCTCGTCGTCCCTAAAACCTGCATCAATGATTCGCTAAAGAAAGCGAAAGTTTAAATGACCTTGAAATCACAACCCATAAGCATACCTTTGACTAATTTGATGATTAAAACTCAGTGATGTTGAAAGAACATCATCTTTTTAAGCATAATTATAAGTACATAATATAAGAAAATTATATGCATTAAGAAAAATGAGCGTTGAAACTTTTAAGTACAATCAAAAAGTTGCATTGAAATACCTAAAGTGCAAAAGATGCTAAGGTTTGCATGTTTCTTTTTTAAACTCATTTTATGCAATCATACCGCATCCTCAAATTTAAAAAATCTTGCTGTAAACACATCAACCTCAAAAACCATTGTGGGTTAACAAATCATAATCTTTAAATTGACAACATCAAATAACCCGAATAATTAGTATCAATTTTTCTTGTAAATGCTCACAATTATAATTTTTCACATGAATATATGCTCTAAATGTTTCATATTTCGTTTTAGGTGATATTTGATCATTGGGACGAACAGATACGGAATTAAAAAGGAAACATAACAAAATATACACAACTAGCTAAGAGAAGACCTACGACCTAATTGGGTCGTTCAACTTACGCCGTAGTCCTTATTTAGACGGATCAAGACCAAGTCAACTCGCCACAAAGTTACGACGTAATCAAAGCGACCAAGCTACGGCGTAAATCTCCATTAAAGATTGGGATGTTGCTGACAAAGGAGTTGCGTCGTAACCACATCACCAAGGTTACGACGCAACTATAGAGCCAAAATTTAATGAGACGAATACAACGTAATCCATTCTTCATGGTTACGATGTAACTATTCTACAACTAGATGAGCAACATCAATGAAGGAGACTACAACATAACCAATTGCTTATCGCTATGCCGTAGTTTAGTCGAGTCTATATATACAAGCTCTAAATCTGCATTTTTCACATCTCCATTTCACACAATAACTAAAGGACATTTAAGGTTCCAGTTAAAGGCGATTTCCAGCAGTTCCAAACCAATTTCCAAGAGAATATTCACTTGAATTCATTCTTAGCTTTAGCAACTCATCAGGTATATGTGTCGAACTCAATGTTTAATTATCCACGATTACTTTCATTGTGTTTTACATACTTTACAACATGAGAGACTAAACATTTTAAGTGTTAGCCTAGTTATGAAATTATTTATGCTTTGATCTTCTTTCTTTTTCTCTTTATCATTTATATGAATATCATATATGCCTATTGTTTGATCCTCGCGTTTCGGTAGTACTAAGGCTAGTGTAGAGCCTATTAGCTAGTTAGAAGCTGTTAGACTAGTAGGTTACTTAATATAGGATGGCATTGATGAGTGCTCAAACACTCATCATTTTTAGTCAAATCTGAACTGCAAAACATACAAAAACACTTAGTAATGCATCAAAATACTGAAAATATTTCAAAATTGTGTTTTATATGTTTCTGATGCAAAATGAGTAAAAACAAATGAAAAAAGTACAAAGTTTGCAAAATTGGCAGTTTCAGTCCCCCAACTTTCATAAAATAACAAAACTAGTCCCTGGTTATTCAAAATATGGAAAATTATCACCAAAGGTCCTTTTGAAATCATAAGTTGTCATATTTAGTCCTTTGGTGAAAAATCTCAAAAGTTTTGGAAATTTGCAATTTAGTCCCTGGAGTTTCAGAAATTGGCAATTTTGGTCCCTAGTGGGATATTTTTGGAAAATCATTCAATTTTGGTCCCTGGAAATCACAAATATCAATTTTAGTCCTTGGGATGAAAGTTTGGGGAATTTACATGTTTGGTCCCCGTAATTTAGAATTTTGCATAATTGGTCCCTGGAAATTTTAAAATGGAAAATTAACTTTCATGGCCTTGGACTATTCAAATGTGGCAGAAATGGACCCTTGAATGAAGTTTGGAAAATGCCAAATCAGCCACTCCAATTTTCAGTTTTACAAATACGGTCCTTGTGTTTTGCTACTATAACCAAACTACACCCTTTTGTTTAAAATACCCAAAGCCATAAGCCTGGTCCAACAAAACACCCCAAGCCCAAACCTGGTCCAACTCCCTAACCCGTTTAATACCACCCCAGTCAAACCCAGGGTCAAACCCACTATTCATCATCCCCTTTCCTCCGTTTTTCTACTTCATTGTCCCCCCTCCTCCCTCACCTTTTCACCAAGACCCCAACTTCATTAATACTACTCACCAAACCAACCCTCCCGCTAATTAATATCTCACCTACACCCAACCAAACCCCACTCAAACTGCCCTTTACCCGTTTCCCGCCAAAACCCAATCAAAGGCTAGGATCACTTAAAGCCATCAAACGGCTGTGGATCAAGGTGGGAAAAGCAGAGGAACACTCCAAAGGTTATATATGTCAACAAAAGTGAAGAATGGAAGGGTATTAGTTTAGCAGTAGAGTAGGGTAATTTTAGACATAATTAGTGTTAAATTTTCATTATCTTGTGTAATTTTTAGTTTGAAAAAGTTTGTATTCTATGTTTCCAGTGTAATGAAAACTTAATTCAATCAAGAATTTCAATTTTGTTGATATAAATAAACGACTAAAAACGTTATTCATATCTTTCGATATCTCTATGTTTTGATAATCACAAAATGAAAATACATTAAATCTAAGATAATGACGTAAACAAGTATTTAGTAGTTAATAATCACTTTCACCATCTAATCACTTAAGGTATGAATAAACATAGTGTTTAAAGCATTATAAGATCAAAGGAAAGTTTAATTAAGCATTACAAAATTTATTTAATTATATAAATATATTATATATTTTTGAAAAACACTTTTGGTAATAAAGAAAAATGTTTTATTCATACTAAATATATGAATTCAAATTTTTAACCAAAATCAGTTAGTTTTTCACCAAATAAACTTTCCCCACTAAAAGACAAATATTCTGGCCATTTCAGCTGGGCGGCCCCCTTAATTATAAGGGGCGGTCCCCTTAAAATTAAGGGGACCGGCCACGCTCCTCTGTCAGAATCTATTACCTATAAATACCACCTTAAACCTGGATTTTTTCCTTACCTTTTTGCACTAAAAACTTTCTGATCTAAACATCCCTCTCCATCTTCTAAAAATCCTTTGATCTTATATACTTTGATCTTTGTTTCAAAGTGATTCAAGCCTCAACACTCAAGTGCAAAGAGAAGAATACTTCTACTAGAAGTATTACAACTTAGTATCATCTTGCTATCTAAGTTGTTTGGTTGTTTCATCTTGTTGATCTTTCATACTTTGGTGAATAAGGTGTATGTATTAGTTTGCTAGATTTAGTTGTAGAATCTAGAATTATTGTAAGTGTGTAGTGGAAGTTGAAGTGAAGAAGTAGTGTTGGATAATAGTGAAGATAGGAGAAAGTGGCAATAGGGACTAGTAGTGAAGAAAGTGAAGCTTTCAAGTGGAGGAGACTTGAAGACATTAGTTGATTGAAGTTGTGAAGACATAGGTGCTTTGAAGTTGTGAAGTTGCAAGACATTGAAGTTGTGAAGAATTTTGTGAAGGCGTGAAGATACTAGTGGTGTGAAGACTTATTGAAGAAGTCAAAGGTGTGAAAAAATTGTGGTGTGTTATTTGGTGTGAGATTGGTTCTAGCTACGATTAGAACTCGACACCTTGCTTTGTGTCGTTAATTGGTGTAAGCATTTGGTGTGTACGGTTTTCTCCGCCATAAGGGAGGTTATTGACTTAGTGAAGAAAACTCTCGAGTTCGGTGCTCGGGGAGTGGAGTAGGGCAAGGAAGGTGTCCTTGTAGCCGAACCACTATAAATCCTTTGTCTCTCGGTTTGATCTTTCCATCCCTCATTCTTTACTTGTTTACTTACTTGCCTTCTCATATATTATTATTATTGTGTGTTGTGCATATATTGATTTCACATAAAGATCAAACTAGGTTCCATTCAAAACATTAATTATACATTAGTAAATTAAAGTATATACAATCATTAAAACACATATACACATATTAATACAAACTTATATTTAAGTGAGATATATGAAATTATAATTTCTATTTAACACTTTAAATAAGAAGTATTTATGTGACATATGTTAATTAATTTGTATCTATACTTTAGCTTCAAAGGGTTTTTACAAACTACCATTAATTATTTGAAAGCAAACTTTTATTGAAACGAAAAAGACGTAAAACTATTCAACCCCCCCCCCCCCCTTCTAGTTTTCTACAATTGGTATCAAGAGCCACGTCTAGCAAGATTTTTAAAATAGATTGTATTTTAAAACATGCAACGATTAAAGGAATTTGAAAAATATGTATCAAGAGCCACGTCTAGCAAGATTTTTAAAATAGATTGTATTTTAAAACTTGCAACGATCAATGGAATTTGAAAAATATGTATAAGGGAAATTTGCACAACAACCACCGTTATTTGAAAATGATCATTTTCTTGAATGGAAAAACAAATTTGAAAACTATGTGAAATCAATAGATCTTGATCTTTGGCATATCATTTCAATTGGTGATCTTAAACCAACCAAAATAGAGTTTGAAAATCAATATAATAATCTTCAAACTAATATTGATAAAAACACTAAAGCCAAATTACTTATCTTTAAAACTCTACCAAAAGTTAAATATGAATGATTATTTCGTTGTAAAACGGCAAATGATATTTGGAAATGTCTTTTAAAGATTCACCAAGAGAAATGTAAAACCAAAGATGATAAACTTGATATTGCACAAGAAATAGTTAATCTAGAAAATTTAGTAAATAAATATTTAGTTGAAATAAATACATGTACTACTAGTTCAAATGTGATCATTGAAGGTATCTACAACGAAGAATACATGAGTCAAATCCAAAGAAAGAGCGTGAATAAATCATGGTGCAACAAGTGCAAAGAAGACGATGATAATACGGCTTATGAGAATATTCAAACAAATGAGAACACAAGTATTGATGGCAAGAACTACATGTTCCTAGATCCAAGTGAAACTACAAACAAAACATGGAGCGACATGGAAAATGAAATTGATCACCGTATAGCATGTGAGGAATGTACAACTACAAAGAAGGTACAATTCAAAACTGAACATTTTTGTTACGATCAATTTATATTAGAATTTTTAAAAATGGAAAACAACTTCAAACATTTTTGCAACATTGACTCAAAAATTATTTTTAAGAACGAATTTTCAACATCCGCTGAAAACAACTTTGAAAAAGAAATCATTTTAGAAGATAAAATGTCTAGACTTAAAAGTACTATTGAAATCGATCTTGTATGTAAAAAATGTCGAGACTACAAACATGAAATTAAAATGGAAAATTGAAAAGCAAAAACATTGGCAAAATTCGAAAATAGCTCTAAATCTTTAAAATATCTTCTCGACATTCAAAAGCTATTTTATGATAAAACTGGGTTAGGATTTATCGTAAATGATCCTTCAACAAATGCATTAAAACAAATAAAATTTGTTAAATCTAGTGAATAAATTTAGAACTAATACTATTAACATTCATTACTTATTATTCTAGTCAAGAAAGTCATTGTTTGTTAATTAAAACATTCTATTGATGAATTCTTGTACTTATCGACGACATCCACATCATGTGCATTCAAATGCAATGGATGTTCTTATCTAACCAACTAGGACCCATGAGAATCTGGGTACCAAGCTGTTTATCATGTTTAGGTAATTAACGAATGAAGAGTCTATTACGTGTTGATCTACTCATCTCGCTCTATTACCTTTGACGGATATTAGTCTCTATCATATTGTTTCACTTTCTGCAAATGTTTCGCCTATGACGTTGTTGCGGATTTATTCTTGTCTCGGCATTTTGTTCTTCACTCTTGGAGTATTGGTATCATGGTGTGTCCGTTACTATTTCAAGATGAAGCCTCCTAAGTACTACTTCTTTTAACCTTCACGACTTGTTATGATTGGTGTGATCGTATGAGCATCTCGGATCTAGTTACCGTGATTCCTATACATGGGAATATTACTTGGCTACTTCGACATGTCTTGGACTTGCTCTTAAGATTTCTTCTTTCACCGTCATGCCCATTCTTTTTGAAAAGCTGGACCTGAGATAAGTTTTCTTTTCAAAACTTGTCAATGTTACATTATACTTTAGAATGTTTTAATTAGTGTGTGAATACGATTTAATTGATAAGTTGCCATGCTTTTAGATTATTAACACTAATATATACATACATGATATTAGCATTATTAACCTTCTTGTTGTTTAGTCTATTATCATTTTTCTTAAATCCTCTATGATCTATAGTAGATCACTTAAGCTATATAATCTTAGTAGTTGCATTAATAGATGCATTATAATTGATATTTGTTTGCAACTTGATATTATGATGTTCCTTGTATATATATATATATATATATATATATATATATATATATATATATATATATATATATATATATATATATATATATATATATATATATACATATGTCTATCTTGTATCCATGAACTATTTACATTGCTCCTTCCTGTCCCATTGTATTTAGATCATAAGTATCTATCATTTCACTTTAACATCTTTAGGTGTCATTAAAGATGATTATATGTGACAATGAGCTTAATTGATTCTCTTGAAAATGACAAGCTTCCATTTCAAATCCTTCACTTGCAACTTCTTGATTATCATGATCAAAACATCATGTTTAAAACTTCTCTCTTTTTGAATGAAATATTTCTTTACTTAACTAAAACTTCTTTCATAACCATTATTTTAATCAAAAACAAGATTAAAATTTTTTTTTGTTATTGTAATGCACACTTGAAGTTACTTCAAAACATTGTTGAATAAAACTAAAAACATTTTGCTTAAACACATTTAACCTTCTCACATGTGTCATACACCTCTATTGGAAATGACATTCACAATTTAATCAAATCATTTCATGAGAATCATGACTTGCCCATATGGATCTTGTTTGTAACAAGTCTTGAAGTCCATATAATCATATCCACCTATGTGTTACTTGTTAACAATCATCAATATGTTTGCTCTAGGCTAAGTGTTATCATTTTCATATAGTTGCTTATTTAGCTTATTTACCTTATTGCCTCCTTAATTGCATATCTTAATTGAAAAATAAATAGACAGCATGATTATTAGAAATTTATTGCTTATTTCTATTATTTCTATATCACTCTCTATATTCATGAATAGTATGCCCTATATTGCCTCAAAGAGTTGAACTTATTTGAATCCAAATCCAAAAACACAACCTTTTTGAAAATTTTCTGCCAAAAATCCATTTCTGGCATTCTAGGAATCACCAGATGGGCGGCCCCCTTAATTATATAAGGTGGCCCCCTTAATTTTAAGGGGACCGGCCCCTAATTAAGGGGACCGGCCATCTGATTGTCGGGGATACTGTTTTCTTTATCACTTTTTGACCCATTTCAGCCTATACTTCCCAAAATTCACAAACATATTTTGTCCCATGTTATCCCTCAAAATTTACCTTCCTAAACCACATTTCTCATACACTATAAATACCTTCTTCCCATCATTAATGCCATCACACCCAAACATGTCATCTCCCAACAACTAAAAACCTAAGATTTCAAGAACCGCAAGGATCTCCGTCAAACCCGTTTGGAGGAGGAAACTTGATTCTTGTCATAACTCAAGTGATGTTGTTCCAAGTCAACCAACTACTAAACCTCAAAACTACAACAATGATTCATCTCACAACCTATCACCCACTCATTCCCTCATTCATGCCTCTTCTTATGATGAGCATGCTCAATCCCAAAACATCAATCCCAATCTCTCAATCAATACTTCACATGTTGCTCATTCAACAAAAACATCACCCACTCATGAAGAATCTCCCCCTATCAAGCTCACCATCATCACCACATAACAAAAACCAAATCGAGAAGCATGTTAACAATTGCCCTTGTTGCATCTTCCTCTAACAACAAACCATTGCATTGAATGAGCACTTTACTTGGATTGAGTATCTTCTTACTAGATCTCAACAAACACCATCACTTGAACAACATCAAAACCCTTAATCAACAAACCCATCTTCAATTTCACCACCTACAAGCTCCACATCTCCAAACCCAACAACATCCATGCAACCAAATGTTTACCTCCACTAAACCACCAAGCATTTTACATGCTTATGTTTTTCATTTTCAAATAAAACTCCTCAACCATTTTGGGATTCAAGAAAGTTTGGTGACACTTCTTGCTGGCACATTAGGACATTCTACTTAGCTTAGAATTTCATCATTTTAGCCTATGTAACAATGATTATGGGTTGACGTAATCATTTTCTTTTAATGAATGATTTAATATATGTTTCTAATTCTCTTTTGCCATGCTCATTATTAGTTAGTACTATGCTATATGTGTTTGCTTGTGCCATGCTTGTGCTTCTAATATTTTTCTTGCAAGAATCCCATTTCTCGAACCCTTGGTGCTCTCAAACTAGGGGGAGCATACATCAAGGGGGAGTTTTCATCGTATTGGCTTAAACCTTTTTGATTCTACAAAAAGGGGGAGAAGTGAATGTAAACTCACTTAATACTTGTCTAAAAATTAATTTTTAGATTTAATGAGTTTAGGTTTTGTAATCATCAAAAAGGGGGAGATTGTTGATATAAATAAACGACTAAAAACGTTATTCATATCTTTCGATATCTCTATGTTTTGATAATCACAAAACGAAAACACATTAAATCTAAGATAATGACGTAAACAAGTATTTAGTAGTTAATAATCACTTTCACCATCTAATCACTTAAGGTATGAATAAACATTGTGTTTAAAGCATTATAAGATCAAAGGAAAGTTTAATTAAGCATTACAAAGTTTATTTAATTATATAAACATATTATATATTTTTGAAAAACACTTTTGGTAATAAAGAAAAATGTTTTATTCATACTAAATATATGAATTCAAATTTTTAACCAAAATCAGTTAGTTTTTCACCAAATAAACTTTCCCCACTAAAAGACAAAGATTCTGGCCGTTTCAGCTGGGTGGCCCCCTTAATTATAAGGGGCGGTCCCCTTAAAATTAAGAGGACCGGCCTTGATTTAAGGGGACCGGCCACGCTCCTCTGTCAGAATCTGTTGCCTATAAATACCACCTTAAACCTAGATTTTTTCCTTACCTTTTTGCACTAAAAACTTTCTGATCTAAACATCCCTCTCCATCTTCTAAAAATCCTTTGATCTTATATACTTTGATCTTTGTTTCAAAGTGATTCAAGCCTCAACACTCAAGTGCAAAGAGAAGAATACTTCTACTAGAAGTATTACAACTTAGTATCATCTTGCTATCTAAGTTGTTTGGTTGTTTCATCTTGTTGATCTTTCATACTTTGGTGAATAAGGTGTATGTATTAGTTTGCTAGATTTAGCTGTAGAATCTAGAATTATTGTAAGTGTGTAGTGGAAGTTGAAGTGAAGAAGTAGTGTTGGATAATAGTGAAGATAGGAGAAAGTGGCAATAGAGACTAGTAGTGAAGAAAGTGAAGCTTTCAAGTGGAGGAGACTTGAAGACATTAGTTGATTGAAGTTGTGAAGACATAGGTGCTTTGAAGTTGTGAAGTTGCAAGACATTGAAGTTGTGAAGAATTTTGTGAAGGCGTGAAGATAATAGTGGTGTGAAGACTTATTGAAGAAGTCAAAGGTGTGAAGAAATTGTGGTGTGTTATTTGGTGTGAGATTGGTTCTAGCTACGATTAGAACTCGACACCTTGCTTTGTGTCATTAATTGGTGTAAGCATTTGGTGTGTACGGTTTTCTCCGCCATAAGGGAGGTTATTGACTTAGTGAAGAAAACTCTCGAGTTTGGTGCTCGGGGAGTGGAGTAGGGCAAGGAAGGTGTCCTTGTAGCCGAACCACTATAAATCCTTTGTCTCTCGGTTTGATCTTTCCATCCCTCATTCTTTACTTGTTTACTTACTTGCCTTCTCATATATTATTATTATTGTGTGTTGTGCATATATTGATTTCACATAAAGATCAAACTAGGTTCCATTCAAAACATTAATTATACATTAGTAAATTAAAGTATATACAATCATTAAAACACATATACACATATTAATACAAACTTATATTTAAGTGAGATATATGAAATTATAATTTCTATTTAACACTTTAAATAAGAAGTATTTATGTGACATATGTGAATTAATTTGTATCTATACTTTAGCTTCAAAGGGTTTTTACAAACTACCATTAATTATTTGAAAGCAAACTTTTATTGAAACGAAAAAGACGTAAAACTATTCAACCCCCCCTTCTAGTTTTCTACAAATTTCAAGTTAAAAATTTTATTTCATATCAGTTGAAATTTCAAATTTCCATAATTAGCTCTCAAATTGTTCAAAGCTGTTGTGTAGTGTTTGTTTAAGTTTAGTTAAGCTTATTTGAATGTATTTCATAGTTTTTAAGGGTCTGTAAACCTTCTTGTTTTAAAATCTGAAAAATCACTTTAAATAGAAAAATATTTGAAAATCAATGGAGAAGGATGATGAACAGTGAGCAGGGTTGATAATGAATAGCATATGGTTTAGAAGTCTCAGGGAGACAGTAGGGCAAATTGTGAGTGGTTAAATCTTTGTTTGAGCACAAGTCTCTATTGTAAGTCTCCATTTTAATTTTAGGCATAAATGTGCATACTTTGATTTTGGCAGTTGTAATAGTTTCTTGTTGTTAATTTATGTTTACTTATGTTAATTCTTCATTAGTACAAGCTCTAACATAGTTTTCATGGGTTAAATCATCTTACAGTTCATTAAAATTCCATTATCAGTTTCTTAATGGGTGTTTGGTTTAGTCCACTGTTGAGGTTTCTTGTAGAAGTTTGACCTTGATCTTTGTTTCATTGACTTGCATTAGGTGTATTCAGGCCCTAGGAATCATAAAAACCACACCCTTTTCATAAAAAAGTCAAAAATTGCATTGGTACTCCATTGTAGTGTGCACTGTTGGAGTTTTTATTAGCATAACCCCCTACATCCTTTCATTAGTTGTAGATATACCTTATTTCAGCTTTATTATAGCTTATTGCATCCATAACAGTCACTAGATTAGGATTTAAGTTCATCAAAGTCAAACAAGTTCATATTCACAAAAGTCAAAAAAATCTTATTTGTGCAGAAAATCAAAAGTTGAAGGAATTATTGTGATTTTTGTGGTTTGTCTTAGGCTTTGAAATTTCTTGTGCACATAATAGCCTACCTCAGCTTTAGAAATCAGTCATTTCCATATTTTTGCAATTTTTTCTAAAGGACTGAATTGGTGTCCAAAGTAGGTTGCAGGGCAAGCCTATGCCCTGCTACACAGAAATTGCACCCACTCACCCACTTTCCATTGCTTACCCTAGCCTCATCTGTGGGACCCACTACCTGATTCCTGGCTTATTGGACAGCCAATAAGCCAAGCTCTTAGTCCCTTAGCTTATTTTCTAGTTTAGATCTCAGTTGCTAGGGCTGCAGTGTCCATGTTATTTGTCCCTTTCTGCTTATAAGCTGATGCACTCAGCTTTTGTGCAACCTTTCATGCCCTCCCCAGGACTCATAAGAGGGTCTTAGGAGCTGAAACTTGGTTTAATTTGAAGCCCCACACCTCAGCTCTCCATTTCAGGTCTCACCTTGGACCCTTGATCACTCAGGTGGGCCCCACAGGCTTGCAAAACTAGACCATTAGGCCTGTTTGGCACTCAGGATTTAGCCCAAGTGCTTATTAGCTTATGTTAGCTTATATTTTGAGCTTATCTGTTTCCCTTGACTCATTTTGAGTTACTCAATATCTGTTTTAGCTTATTTGCTTCAGTGATAGCCTGTTGATAGCTTTTGCTCACACCACAGGTCCCTATAAGCTTATAAGCTCAAGCTGATAAGCATTTGGTTATCCATCTGCTTATTTTTAAGCTTCTAGCCTAAGTCCCTTTTATAAAGTTGTCCATTTTAAGCTTCTAGCTTCTATTTAAGAGGCTTATTGCTTATTTGCATATTTTTATTAAGCACTTAGTGTTTTTATAATTTTCCTAGGTTCCTGTAGTTGTAAAATAATTTCTGTAATTTTTTCATATTTTTCTCTTTTCATTTAGTATTTTTAATAATTAATATTAGTTTTTATTAATTAATAATTAATAATAATTATTTAAATAGTCTTAAAAATATATTTTCTGTTTTAAAATAAGTTTTATATAATTTTAGATTTTTCTAAGTTTTAATTTTATTTTTCTAAGCTTATTTTACATTTTCTTATTATTTAGTGTATTTTTAAATAGTTATAAATAATAATTAATTAATAGTAATTATTTAAAAAGAAGGAAAAATATATTTTAAGTTTGAAAATTAGTTTTATAATATTTTAGATTTTTCCAAATTTATTTTTCATATTTTTAGTGTAATTTCATAATTAGTTATAATTTAGGTTAATTTAAATAATTAATAAGTAATTAATAAATAGTAATTAATTAATAATAATTATATAAATAGTGTAAAAATTAATTTTAATTTTCTAAAAATTTTCTTTTATTATTAGGATTGTAAAAATGTAATTTTCATATCTGTAAGTATTTTATTTCTTTAAAACTCGCGTTTTATTTTGTACGTTCGCGTAAATTTAATTTGAACGTACACGTTTTTAGTTATTAAACGTTTTTAAGTATCCAACTTTCACGTAATCATCTATATAGCTTATTTAAGCTATTTCGTTGTAGATTCCTTAGTTAAATCAATCACAACCCCTTTCCCGTCCAGATTCACCCAATCACAGATCCGTTTGATAACCATCATACCTCGTCGGGACATAACGACCCGGGGAAACACTATATTCCGCAGAGCATTGACTCTAGGCAGTTTGACTTGGTTGACCATCCTTTGGTCATTTTAGGTTGACCGTTTGGAGCCAATCAGGCATCTATCTTGATTTTAGGATTTGTTCCGATTACCGCCTACACTTGATTAGGTACTTAAGAAGCGCGAGTAAACACTTATTGGTACACATATAATCTAGGTTAAAATGTCGAGAAGTGGGATTGTCGACATCAGATAGTTCTTTAAGATAGTTGGGGGTTTAATGACTATCAACTAGATACCCGACTTTCGCGAACAACGGAGTTGTGATCATAGGAACCATAGGTTAGGTGTGGCCATAAATCAGACCTAATGATATTAGAACCACCACTTAAAATGATATTTAGATATTGAACTAGGAATGAGATCATTGCATGATTATTGTAGTAACTAGGTTAGCACATCTTTTTCCCTTGATTAATGCATCACATTTTCATTTCTGTTATTTATTTCTTCACAGATTAGTTTATTATATCAAATCAATGTCATGGTAATTAAAACTTAGATTAGAGACCGACGATTAGCTTTTGGGACTACCTCGGCTTTATCGAATACTACACTACACACAACCGGGTTCTCTGCCCGTTTATAGATCAAGATCTTTGGCATATCATTTCAATAGGTGATTTTCAACCAATGGAAATAAATTTTGAAAATCAAGGTGAATTTTTCAAAAGAAAGTTTTGTAAAAACATTGAAGCAAAGATAATGATCTATAAAACTTTTCCAAAAGTAGAATACGAAAGAATATTCTTTTGTCAAACGGAAAATGACATATGGAAAAATCTTTTAAACTTTCATCAAGGAAATTTTCAAGCTAAAGATGATGATATTGATCTTGAGCTATTCTTCACTTGTGAAGACGAGTTAATAGATAGACATTTAGTTAAATAGATACATGTGCTACTAGTTCAAGTGTTTTTTATGAAGGTAATGACGCCGATAAGGACTTCATAAGCAACCTACGAAGAGAACTCATCAAATAATCTTGGAGTGATACGGATGAAGAAGACAACGTGCACTTCGAATGTGAAATATGCCACAAGGTTGAAACTTAAAGTGAGGTACACTCTAAAGTTGAACATTTTTGTTATGATCCATTTATCCTAGAGTTTTCATAACTAGAAAATGAACTTAAAGATCTATACAACTTTAGTCGAAAATCATTTTCAGAAAATGAATCTTTAGAAAATGAACTTAAAGATCTATGTACATGGTCGAAGTCATCATGAAAATTTTCATCATCATCAGCTTCTTATAATCAACCTCATCCTCACTCGCATCTTCATCTTCATCCGTATTCTTATTCTCCAAACTCAAAAAAACTGCTTGAGAACACAATAAGCAGATTTTTTAAACCATTTATAGAACAAATTATATAAAAATCAATTTTTGCCTAAAATTAATTATCTATATTATGGGTAAGTCTTACCAGAAAATCGCAAACAAATGAAATCGCCAGTTCACACTGTGAGATTGTGTATGTGTAATTGTATGTTCGTGATAAAGAAATAGAAGAAGATATTTGAGGGTTCCAACATTTGTGAAGAAGATATTTGAGGGTTCCAACATTTGTTCGGCTAATGGCCATAAAGATCGAATACGCATAGTTTAGGAGAAATGATAGACTCATGAAAAAACTTTCATAAACAAATCCATAAAATGACATGACATTGTTTGATTGGTTAATAAAAAATAAGAGAGATAACCTATAGCTAAAATACACCAATCAAATAATGACAAATCATTTTGTGATGTGTTTTGTGAAAGTTTTTTTTATGAGTCTATCATTGCTCATAGTTTTAGTGAGTTCTAGAAGTGTTGCGTAGGAAGGTCGGTGAAAATGATATTTATTAAATACAAAGATTCGGTACGTATACACACATTTAACACAAATATAGCCGATATGTATACCCACCTCGTATGTGCTTAAATATATTTTTGGAGTAATAAAATTTACCAGGGTATCCCTTTTAATTAAAAATAATAATAATAAAAATAATAATGATAATAATAATAAATTATGTCATTCTCAAAGATAAAGCCTTACAATATCCGCAAAACTCTCTAATCTCTCGTTAATACATATTTACAGTTAACCAAACAAAACTAATTACAGTAATTCTAGAAGGGTAGCCTTTTCCCCATCCCTTTAACATTTCCAAATAATCCAACTAGATCTTGCCTATACGGTAGAAACGATTTTGTGTTAGCAATTTCCTTTTCGGCTCTTCTTTGAACATAAAACATTTCATGAGCAGGAGTTTTTCCCTTTAACCTGGCCACATCTTTCGGAACCTCACCAGAACTTCGTTTCTGTCTCGAAATTAAAGACACCATAGGCTGCTCCTTACCTTCGCTATTGCTCCGCTTGAGCAAATATCGGATACTCCACCTTTTCGATAAAGATCCAGTTGAACTACTTTTCTTACATTTCGTCATTGCAGGTGAAGATGACCCACTTTCTGCCTTTGGCCTCCATACGCAAAATGTTCCTGAAGGTATGTTTTCCAGTTCATTGTCAGAGTCAGCTTCTTCTGATTCTGATGATGAATAAGAAGATACAAGTTCTTCATCAGTGAATAATTTCCGTAACGGACTAGTAATTGAAACAGATACATCAATCTTCTCATCTTTTGATTTAACCTCATGATCTAGATCGCGGTTGAAAATGGGATAAACTTCCCAGCTAGCGCTATTTGAATCCATATCTTTATGCGAAACTTCTTCGAATGAAAAATCGAAATCGTCTTCACTGATAACACCAAATTCGTTAAATGGTTCAGCCAGTTGTTCTTGGATCACCTTGGCGACTGCCTTAGATGTTAAGCTATCGGAAGAGTAACAGCTGAAGCTTGGACTTACCCCATATTCTTCGATTTTTCGTTGTGATTGCATTTTGTTAAATTTGAATAAGTTTCAAGGGTTTTGTATAGTTGAATGAGAACAGGTTAATGAATGAATGAGAGTTTGAAGGGTATTTATATTGTTTTTTATCTTATTTTCTTTGTTTGTATAATTAATCTATCATGGCTGAGGTAATCCTTTACGTCATTAGCAAAATATAGCAAATTATAAAATTTGTTCTTTTCTTGCATAGCACTTTTAGATAAAGTGTTTTCTGGTTGAAAAATACGCTTTATCCTCCTTTTCTTGCATAATACTAATAGTGTTTTATAGTTAAAATGTCTTTTATTTTCGAAGAACACTAAATTTATCTTACGATCTGATGGTAAGATGTTCACAAAGTTCTAAAAGACTCTGATTATTTATAGTCAGGGAACTAAAAGCTGAAAACAATCACGAAAATAGTTAACTAGACAAAAAGGCTTGACTACCATATATCTTTCTTTGAAGTAGCATAAGAACTCTAGAGTCCCTTTTTGTTTTACCAATGGTGAGATCATGAATGAAGTAATTGCATAGAACATAAGAAAAACATCATATATATGCGTGTTACAAAATTCATGTGATAGACATTAAGATTTTAGTCATTTTACAATCTTCAGGAATAAAAGTAGTATTAAATATTGCATATATCAATTATCATCCAAGTTAACTTGTAGCATACGGTCTCCCATCTGATGATCTGAACTAATTAGTAGCATCTCAATTAAAATATATTGTACGTGAAAATATAATGTATGAACATTGAATGGATATTAATGGATTGTTCCACTAGCTGGACTTTGCATGTGTTAATCATATTGTCAAATCTGGCGCAAGTTATAAATAAAAAAACACCTTCAAATCACAATGGAAATATAATACAAATAATCATATAAAGATAGACGTGTGGGAATTCGACAGGTATTATACGATTGAAACAGGTTTCACATGTAAGCTATAAGTCTTCATAACTAAGTATAGTTAAAAATTATTGGTATGTTCTAAACAATTCAAAATTGGCTCATATACTAAAAGGATGCGTCTTATCAATAACTTTAATTAGTGACGCCGAATGATTATCCCGTTCTATAAAGTGTCACAGATTTTTTATGCTAGATAATAAAGTGGACAGCTATAACGTCATAATTTGTCGATATAATACCAAGTTTCACCATTTTTGGCGCCATTATTGTGCCAATGTTTTGTAAATGAGTCGCTATATGTGTCGCTTTTACTGACATATTTTTAAAGAGTCGCACCTAGCAACATGTTTAGGGACATTGCGATGGATGCCGTGATAGCAACTCATTTGGCAACTTGGTCAAGCTAGTCGCAAGATTTGCGATGCATAATGAATCACGTTTAGTATTTTTTTAACTAAAGTTCTTTAATTTGCAAATATTCTGACTAACTAGCAATCAATGCAATTAAAGTCCATTGTGGTATGTTCATAGTTAGAACCTTAGGGCATCCACTATAGTAGTTTATAAAGAGGTTTATAAAATGATAAATAGGTCTAAGAACTTGTAAACCATAGTGGAGATAGGTTTATAAATAGGTTTATGATGAATAGGTCTAGAATATTAAACCTCTTCATAATTTAATGCATTTGAATTTTGTATACTTTTTATAAAGTTTTATGAGGTTTATGCATAATGAAGATTGGTTCAAGGTTTGTTAATTAATGTCATCATAAAACTATAAACCTTTATAAAGGTTTAACATAGTAGAAGCTCTTACAATATATCCTAAAAAGTCTCTTATCTTAGAAAAATATTTACACGTAATCAGACAATCACCCAAGATCCCGTAGTATTGTTCTAGAATGGAAGCATTTTCCACATTCCGTTTACATTTGAAAAGAATCGAACAAGATCTTGCCTATACATTAGTGATCATTTATCCAGGACTCAAAGAGTCCAGAACTAACACACTCGGGTACAAGTAACGTCACCAAAACCCAAAGACTCTGGATCTAATGGAGGTCCGGACCCTGCAGGAAAAGGGACAAGTCCGGTATGAGCGGACAATTACGGCGGATCTATAACTCTATATGGTCGCGGTGGAAGAGTGAGCCGCAGAAAGGTAACAAGTCCGGATCGGCATTGGGATTTGGATCACCATCTAACCCAAAGGGAGTAAGGAATATCATATAGGATCACGAAATAAACATATGCATACTTGCCGACCAAGAACAGGATTCCCAAGTCGAGTAGCACGAATGATAAAGCATAAAGCAATCAAAGGGTATGAATGTAAGGTAAGCACCCCATATCCCACCGGCTAATAGGATGTGCCGCACACGTGATCCCCAGAACACGACAAAATCACTTGCCTATAAATACAAATCCATTACATTCAGATGGTACAATCTCTCTCGCTAAGAACAAACACACTGTGACAAAGGTAAATTTTCAGACTATTAATTTTATCAAAAAACTTAAAATATTACGTTTCTAACATTATGGACTAATTAAATTTAAAAACGAGAGTTTATCTCACTTGCTACGAAAAACGAACCCGAACGCTTACCGACACCAAATTAACTATAGTTTGCATCTAATAAAAACATTTCAATGTCAATAAATTAGTTTTCATAATGTTTTCGTAAAAACGCGCAAAAACTTTATTCTACGTACTAATTCTCCAAAAAAATAAAATAAAAAAATAAAAGGCCAAACCAAATCACCACTTTTGCATTTAAGCTTAAACCATACACAAAATAAGTTCAAAATTTTTCTTCCCTCCTTTTCTTGTCCCTTGGCCGCGCGTCATCCCACAAACAAACACCCTTGGTGTTTGTCTTGATGCTATAGCGGTTAATGATATCATCTTTATTTTTTTATACCACAATCTCTACACACATAAAGATAACTATCCAACTCCTTCCTCTTCTCCCTCTATTTTGTACGAACCAAACCCTCCTCTTGATCCAGCATTTTGTTTAAAACTTGAAGAAACTAGTTGTAATTTCGGGTTTAGATCGAGATTTGATATAGTTCTTGGGTTGATTTGAAGTCATTTGGTTACTTGAGCACTCTAAATCTATATTTTGCACTAAACTTATAAGTTTAATAATCTTTCTAAAACCTTGTAGTTTCTTGTTCATATTGACATGAATCTTGTTAAATTACATGTTATTGTGTCCAATTGTTTGAAAAACTTAAAAATCAACTATATACATACATACATACATACATACATACATACATACATACATACATACATACATACATATGCCACGACTTGCACACATACATACACTAGGCTCTTTTGTATCACCGTACTTATGTTTGTTTTTACTTAATCTTTAGTTACTAAAATCCTTTCGGTTGATTTGTGGTTTAATTCTTAAGTTAATTATGTTTATGTACCTATTATGAGTATTATTGCAACAAATTGGTGGATGGGAACCCTAGGATAATTTGAAGTTGTTTGGTTGATGAGAAACTTTTAACAATTAGTGGAAGAGATTAGTGGAAGAGGCTAGTTGTAGATTGTTGGTGTTGATTGCGGTTGAAAAACTAGGTTAGATGACGAAATAAACCCTTTGTGAACCCGCTGTCCCGATACAGTAAAACACTTAGATGAGTTTAATATTTTTGACATTAGGTTAAAGAAATAGAAACTATACACTATAAGCCAAAGTGGTCGCTTGAACCACTAAAAATGGACGTAAAACGAAGAAGATACGCTATTTTCAAGTTACAGTGGTAAATATTGTTTTAACTAGAAAACTACACTAATAGGTAAAGGGGAAATCATGCCTACATTACAAAGTAGGCAACTTGCCTACTTTCCTTTCCAAAAAAAATATAAAATATTTATAATTAAGCCCATACAGATTGTTGGGAATTATTGAAATGTAATAGTTTTTTAGTTCCTGCTGTTAGTTTTATTATTAGTTTGTTAGGATATGCATGAATTATATTAGGTAGTGATATGTATTAATTTTTTATTCATTGTTGTATTAGGGTTCCTTGTCTATAAAAGGAATATATGGCTTATGTTTACAGACACTTCAAGAAAAACACTTTTATTTTAGATCCATAGAGGATCATTGTTTATGAGAAAAACCTTGTGAAACTTTGATTGTTATTATTATTCCGCTGTGCAAATCATTGTTTCTATAATCTTATATAGGGCTTAAACGATCTTCTACACAGATACAAGTTCTTACTATTCCAATCCTTGTCCCCTCCTATTTAAAAAAAAAAAAAAAAAAAAAAAAAAAAGTAGGCAAGTTGCCTACTTTGTAAAGTAGGCATAATTTTCACGTAAAGGAATTAAGTTTTTATAGACTTAGAAATGGTTTCTGCAACATTAGATGCGAGATAGAGAAATTTGGTAAAGTAATAACTTACGAACGGGTCATACCGTAATTTTGTTAGAAATATAACACTGAGACTATTTCTTGAAAATAAATAAATAAATAAATATATATATATATATATATATATATATATATATATATATATATATATATATATATATATATATATATATATATATATATAGGGTAAGGTTCTAGAGAAAACTGCAATTAGTTAGAAAAGTGAGAAAAAAAAGGTTGTAGGGTAGAATTTGATAACAGTTGAAAGTGGAGGGTAGAAAAATGTAAAATTATGAAACATACACACGGTTAACCCTCACACGCTTTCTCATATCAACACACACACACACACACACACCACACACGCTTCTCTCTCTCTCTCTCTCTCTCTCTCTCTCTCTCTCTCTCTCTAATCAAATTTCTGATCAAACAAATATTCCGATCAAAAAACACAATGTTCCGATCAAACAAACACACACTTCCGATCAAAAAACACACACTTTCGATCAAAATCACACTTCCGATCATCATAAAAAATGATGAAAAAAAAAGTTTCGTAACTGTAAGTGCACTTTTTTCTTTCTTTCTTATTATTAATCTTTTAATTTGTTGTAGTTTTCAATTTCAGCTACTCGTATAAGTAAACGAACAATGGAGAAGAATAAAATGATAGAAGAAACTGCAGCAGAATGTAAGAATTCTAAAACTCTATTAATTATATCTATTTTGTTGAAGCATTAATGTTAATATTTTGGAAGAATATGTGAAATTATAAAATTTATTGGAATGAGGTTTAATTTTAGTGCATCTGGGTTAATAATGTGTTATAACATCTATTCAATTAGTATATTGTATCTGTGTTACAAAATTAGGGTATCTGTGTTATAGCATTTGTGTTCAAAATTGGGGCATCTGTGTTATAGCATCCATGTTATAGCATCTGTGTTACAAAATTAGGGCATCTATGATATTGCATCTGTGTTATAGCATTTGTGTTACAAAATTGGGGCATCTGTGTTATAGCATCCATGTTATAGCATCTGTGTTACAAAATTAGGGCATCTATGTTATAGCATCTGCGTTATAGCATCTGTGTACAAAATTGGGGCATCTGTGTTATAGCATCTGTGTACAAAATTAGGTATGTTTTATGATGTTTTGGTTTATTAGTTTAAGGTGATATAGATTGGTGAAAATTTGCTGTATATGATATTAGAGTTCGCTGTACGTTGTTTCAGTTTCAGATCATGCTTATAGTGCATCTGTATGGAATATTTTAGTGCATCAGTATAGAATTTTTAGTGCATCTGTATGGAATATTTTAATGCATCTGTATGGAATATTTAGTGCATCAGTATAGAATTTTTAGTGCATCTGTATGGAATATTTTAGTGCATCTGTATGGAATATTTTAGTGCATCTGTATGAAATATTTTACTGCATCAGTATAGAATTTTTAGTGCATCAGTATAGAATTTTTAGTGCATCTGTATGGAATATTTTAGTGCATCAGTATAGAATTTTTAGTGCATCAGTATGGAATATTTAGTGCATCATTAGAAATACTTGGGCATATGTGTGTATGTTTAGTGCATCAATAAACACATTAGAGCATTGACTCCTCCCAAACCAACCAGTCAACCGTGTGCAGCTGATAGGCCCACCTGGGAGAAAGTGCAAGTTATTATTGACCGTGAAAATATAGGGAAATCCCCGGGTCGTTAAATCCCAACGAGATTGAAATTGTATTTTGGAACGATTAGGAGAATGAGTGGTACTGAGGACAGTAACAAAAATGATTGAGGGATGATTATACTACAGATTGCTTGGTATTTAGATAATATGAAAAGATAAAAACAATAACTAAGTTACACACAAAAGCACAAATAAGAAAATCAGATAACAGACAAATGACAAGTGGTATTTAACAAGTTACAAACTACAGGGGGTAAAAGTGAAACTTTTGAAAACTTAGAATTAAAAAGAAATTGAAAATGAAAATGAAATTATAAAAATGATTAAAATATTATTTAATTAATAAAACTATTTAAAATCTAATTAAAACTTAAATTAAATTAACTAAAAATGATAAATGATACAAATTAAACTAAAAACTTGCAAAAATAATTTCTAAACCTTAATTAGAACTTGAAGAAAGTATAAAAAATTAAAATAAATATTTTTGTCTTTTTATGAGTTTTCTTATTAATTAAAAACTATTTAACTTAATTAAACTAATTAAATTATTTTAAATTACTATTAATACTTAAATGACTTATAAAATTATGTAAAAATTTATAATACTAATTAACCATTACAGGAATCCTAAAAAATTATAAAAAGTTGCTAAAAATTATATTTAGGCTAATTGACTAATTAATTACTTATTAATTAATTTAAATCTAATTTAATTAATTTAAATAGGAAAATTAGAAAATGGACAGTAGAAATTATGAAACTATTTTCTAAAAGTCTTAACTACTTTATAAAACTTAGGAAAAATATAAAATTCTACTATTGTTAATTAAAATTAAAGAAATCTATTTAATTACTAATATTACTTATTTAATTATTTAAACTACTTTTAAATCTAATAAATAGTAAACTGCTTAGGAAAAATCTAAGTAAATTATTTTAACTACTTAAAGGTACTAAGAAATTAAGAAAATTATAAAATTGGACAAGTGCTTATTAATAAGCTGAAATGAAAATTAAATAGATAATTTCTATTAAATAGAAGCTATCACTATAATTAAAGTTTGCTTTTTCTGGTTTTTCTTTTATAAAACTACTAAAATACTTAAATAATGAAACTTTTACAAAGAAAACTACTTTGGAAACTCAGAATAAGCACTGAGAGTGCTTATTAGCTTATACAGTTGACTAAAATTGACCACACAAAGAAATAAGCTAAATTGGATTATGTGGGGTCCACACTGGTTAAGTAAGGTTCACCTAAGTTACTTGAACTTATTTGAGCAAGTATTAGCCAAATAAGCAATAAGAATAAGCTACAAGACCACAATAAGCAATTCCAAACTTACTTTCTGAGACAGAAATGGGACAAAGTTTAGAGTTGATTCTAGGTGGGGTCCACTGATGTATAGGTCAAACAAATGGTCAAATTTTAAACTCTGGTAGGAGGGGGGTTGTAAGAACCAAGATTTGGGGTATGGGACCCACTGGTGTAGCCACAATCAACCACCAAAGTGGTGGTGGTGATATGGTATGCTGATGCACAGGGGATGTGCTTCCCCTGCAGCCCACTTTGAGGGGCAAAAAGGTCACTAAGAAAAATTCACAAAAATCTGAAAAGTATGGATATCACAAGCTCTACTGATAGACTACTAACCCAAGTAATTTCAAACCCTAGATCCAAATACACAAATCATGAAAATTCCTACCATTTTTGAGAAAAACTAAGATTGCACTTTTGACTTTATTGAAATTAACTACTAGTTAGACTTTTATGAACTTCTAAGTGATTCTACTGATTTATCATGATGTTATAAGATGAAATGGACCTAGATTAAGTGGACTTATCAACTTATGTAATGAAAATGATAGGTTGTGGATCTAAAATCCTTGACAGTTAACTGTCAAGGAATTTGGAATTAGATTTTGACTTTCTGTAGTTTAGACCTAAACTTTTATGACTTAACAAAGTTACTATGATCTATTTAGACTAGTCTCAGCAACTAACATAAACAAAACCAACCTAGATCCCAGGGATACAACCTGAGCCAAACACTCCCTTAACTTGACTGTTTTATGATTTTTTAAGTAAATGGCTTACAGAGCTTATCCCACTGATCCACAATGACTTATTATGTTGTAAGAGATCTAAACAAGCACTTAGAAACAGAAAATCACCACAATTGCACAAGAACACTACTTAAGCTATTTTGACTGTGAAACTTAGATATTTTAGTAACTATGAATCCCAACAAACAAGATACTAATTTTATGTTAAATTATCATTATTTAGGACTAAATAAGCATAAAGCAACTGAAAAAGCCAAGTAATAAGCAAGGCTATAGTATAAAGACAGATTATGAGATTTCAAAAACTTACAAGATGCTTTCCTGCTCAAACCATGAACCAAAGATCTCAACTCCAATCCTATATAATCTCCACAGATTAACTAACCCAAGGCCTTCCAAAATCAACCCTGCTCCATTGCTTATCACCAAGAACTTGACAGTTTGACTTTCGTTGACCTTTGTGGTATTTTTGAGTTTTTACTACTAAGTGAGCTTATCAGTCCAGTATATCACACAATAACAACAATTGAGCATTTGAGATTTAGGAAATTGAAACTAAAATTGCATAAGATGATACAGTTAAGGAAACTTGACTTTGATTAATCAGAAAGAGTTACAATACATGAAAGATGCTTAATACACTGCTTAAAAGCTTAGGTTTACACTAGAATTGAAAACTTACTTAATTCGACATACAAATATTGAAAAATTAACTAGATATTGAACTCTTCTGCTTCTCTTCCTTTTATATGCTCCAATTAGGGTTCCTTGTGTGACTTTGAGCATTTCCCACTTCAATCTTAACCCTCCAATCTCTGAATCGATCCTAGCCGTTTAAATGAAAAATGGCGCCAAAAGTCCCCACGTTAACTTGGGGACAAAGGAGAACAATTGAAGATTTTTGGGAGTATGTGGAGGTGTCAGGGGACAATTGGGAAGGTTTTTAGGCAAGTTGGGGCTGTATGGAAGAAAACAAAGGATGAGGCATGGTTTGGTAGTGAAAAGTGGTGAGAATTGCATTAAATGAGGTGTGGTATTGCTGTGAGGTGGAAAGGAGGGTTAGGGGGAGTAAGGGATGAGGTGGATGGTGATGAGGTGGTGGGAAAACCACCTGGTATTGGTGTTTCAGGCTGTGGTGAGGGTGGTGAATAGTGGTGGTGGTTTTGGCGGTATTGGGTGGTCAAAAGGGGTCAACCCCCATTTTATTTAATAAGGGGGAGTGGGCTGAGGGTGGAACGGGCCTAGGGGTGGGCTTGGTGTTTGTATTGGGTTGGATTTGGTTTTGGTTTATTATATAAAAGGGTCCGGTTGGTTTGTATTTAAACAAGGACCATTTTTGTAATTTGAGCAAAGTTAAGGACTGATTTTTGCAACTTTCCCAAACTTCTTTCAAGGACCATTTATGCCTTTTATGAATATTCCAAGGACCAAAGATATATTTTTTTCATTTTCAAATACCAGGGACCTTTTCTGTCAATTCCACAAACTCCAGGGACCATTTATGTAAATTTGGATTTTTAACGGACTGTGGTTGTAATTTCTCAAAATGTTATCATAAGGACCAATTTTGTCATTTAAGAATAGTTCCAGGTTTATTTTATTAATTTCCCATTTTTTAAAACCTTAAGGACTAATTTTGAAATTTTTGAAATTTGAGGGACTAAAGTTGTTATTTTGCAATTTTTAACTTTAAAGGACTACACTTGACAACTTATGAATCCCTAAGGACCTTTGATGATATTTTTCATGTTTTGATTTACCAGGGACTAGATTTGACAACTTTTGAAACTTGAGGGACTGAAACTGCCAATTATGCAAACTTTGTACGTTTTTCATATGTTTTTGCATATTTTGCATTTGAAACATATAAAACACACTTCTAAGATATTTTAAGTATTATGATGCATATTTGAGTTTTTTTGGATGTTTTGGCAGTTCAGATTGGTATAAAATGATGAGTATTTAGACACTCATCAATCCCCCACACTAAACTATTGCTAGTCCCTAGCAATCTTTTGAGAAAAAATTAATGGATTTTTACTCTTTACCAAAAGCCATCACTTCTGGACTAGCCAGATGTAAGAACTGTGGCACATCTGATAACCGTGTGATTTTGAGCAAACCACCAGCTGTCAACGGATTTGATTTGTCTTTACCAAAAGCCGTTTGCTTCTGGACTAGCCAACTCTTGATGGAATAGTCAACATCTTGGTGAGCTGGTTACCAATTATGGTTTTTCCACGGCCTTTACCACAAGCCATAATCTTGCGGGCTAGCCAACTCATTCGCTTTATGGGATATGGGGAGTTGAGGAACCATACAATTTTGGGCAAATTGCAAGCCATCAACGGTTTTGAGATGTCTTTACCAAGAGCCGTTTGCTCCTGGACTAGCCAATCCTTTTGTGGGTTAGACATGGAGGATTGATACCATTATTTGCATTTCTAAGTGTGAAAAAACTGGTAATTTTGATCAAATGGGGGTTCTTGATGGAACATGTGTTTTGCATTCGTGAGAACGCTCCCCCACACTTAGAACTGAATATTGCCCTCAATATTCAAAGTACTTGGTGTCCCACCAAGACTTAGAACGTAAGAAGGCAATACTATTAACCTTTTATTTTAGTCTATTTACATACAAACGCACCTTTCTTTTTTTTTTTTTTTTTGAAAAAATTTATACATATGTACAACATGTGGTTCGTCTCCCCCACACTAGGGTGGTAGAAAGGGATGAGAAGATAGAAATATGGGTGAAAACCCATATTGCTACTGTTTTTGATTACCGAGTCGCTAGCTTGACTCGACCACGAATTAAAATTGTCATAGGGGAAGCTACTGTTTTTGTTAACCGAGTCGCTAGCTTGACTCGACCCCGAATTAAAATTGTCCTTGGGGAAGCTACTGTTTTTGTTAACCGAGTCGCTAGCTTGACTCGACCCCGAATTTATTGGTCCATGGGGTAAGTTTGGAGATCTGGGACAACCATTGGTTGTATGTCCCCTCCAAAATAGTGTTTTAGCCGATGACCATTTACTTTGAAATTGGGACCGTCGGGTTGCAATAACTCAACAGTTCCATATGGGTATACTTTTGTTATAGTAAATGGTCCAAACCAACGGGTTTTTACTTTTCCCGAGAAAATTTTTATTCTTGAATTGAAAAGAAGAACTCTGTCACCAACGTTGAAAACGCGGTTCTTAATTTTAGAGTCATGTATCTTCTTAGTCTTTTCTTTATAGATTAAAGAATTTTCGTAAGCTTGATCACGTAATTCATTTAGTTCGTTTAGTTGAACTTTACGGTGATCACCCGCTGTCTGAAGGTCAAAATTTGCATGTTTTAAGGCCCAATAGGCCTTATGTTCTAATTCGATCGGAAGATGACATGCTTTCCCGTACACTAGCTTATATGGAGTACACCCGATGGGTGTTTTGTAAGCAGTGCGAAAAGCCCATAATGCATCGTCCAGCTTATCCGACCAAGAGGCACGGTTTTCACCAACCGTCCTCTCCAGAATTCTCTTAATACCCCGATTTGAGACCTCCACCTGCCCACTTGTTTGGGGGTGGTATGCTGTAGAAAGACGGTGAGTTACACCATATTTCAGCATCACTCTTGCAAATTGTTCATTGCAGAAGTGAGTGCCACGATCACTGATAATGGCACGAGGAGTCCCGAATCTGGCAAAGAGAGATTTTAAAAATTTAACGACTACTCGGGCATCATTGGTGGGTAAGGCTTTTGCTTCAACCCATTTTGATAGATAGTCGACAGCCATGAGTATGTATTTATTCCCTCGTGAAGACGGGAATGGCCCCATAAAATCAATGCCCCACATATCAAATATTTCACAGACTTGGATGGCGTTTTGCGGCATCTTATTCTTTTTGGAAATATTCCCGTGACGCTGGCAAGCCTCACAGGTTTTGATAAGTTCATGGGCGTCTTTATATATCGTGGGCCAAAAGAATCCTGAATCAAACACCTTTTTGGCGGTGTAGTTTGGGTTATGATGTCCCCCCGTGGGTCCATCATGACAAGCTTTAAGAATTTCCATGGCTTCTTGGCCATGGACACACCGTCGGATGACTTGATCCGCACATTTTTTGAACAAGTAGGGGTCGTCCCAGAAGTAATGTTTTACATCTTTAAAGAATTTTCTTTTCTGTTGGGACGACATCCCTTTCACAACGAAATTTCCCGCACGGTAATTTGCAAAGTCGGCAAACCATGGGGTAGTGGCACCATCCCGGGTAGAGATTAGATTTAGAGTCTCTAGAGGAAAAGTTTCATTTATTTCTTTTCTCTCGAGAATATCCTGATGAGGATTTTCTAACCGGGACAAGTGATCAGCTGCAAGGTTCTCTGCTCCTTTTTTATCTCTTATGAGAATATCGAATTCCTGGAGGAGCAGGACCCAACGGAGCAGTCTTGGCTTTGCATCCTGTTTAGTGAACAGGTATTTCAAAGCCGAATGGTCCGTATACACCACGCTTTTGGTTAAGATTAAGTAAGACCGAAATTTTTCAAAGGCATATACCACAGCTAATAATTCTTTTTCTGTGGTGGTATAGTGTGTTTGAGCCTCATTCATAGTCTTACTTGCGTAGTGTATTGGCTGAAAATGTTTGATTTTGCGTTGCCCCAGAACTGCACCAATAGCATAATCGCTAGCATCTCACATAAGTTCAAAGGGTAAGTCCCAGTCGGGGGCAACAAGAATTGGTGCTTCGGTAAGTCTTTTCTTTAAAGTAGAAAAAGCTTCGATGCACTCGGGCGAAAAGATGAAAGGAGCATCCTTTTCAAGAAGATGAGTCATGGGCCGGGCTATTTTGGAGAAATCCTGAATGAATCTCCGATAGAACCCGGCATGGCCTAGGAAACTCCTTATTCCTTTAACAGTGGTGGGATGAGGCAGTTTAGCAATAACATCAATTTTGGCCTTATCGACCTCAATCCCACTTTTTGAAATTTTATGGCCGAGGACAATGCCCTCCTTAACCATAAAATGGCTTTTCTCCCAGTTTAGACAAAGATTGGTGTTTTCACAATGTTGAAGCATTTTTTCTAAGTGGGAGAGGCATGAGTCGAAAGAATTCCCGATGACTGAGAAGTCATCCATGAATACCTCCATGGTTTTTCCGATCATGTCATGGAAAATAGCCATCATGCACCTCTGGAAAGTGCCCGGAGCATTGCATAACCCAAAAGGCATGCGGCGATAGGCAAATGTTCCGTAAGGGCATGTGAAGGTAGTCTTGTCTTGATCCTGTGGATCAATGGGAATTTGGAAGTAACCCGAGAAGCCGTCGAGGAAGCAATAATACTCATTCCCCACTAGTCTTTCGAGCATTTGATCCATAAAGGGCAGAGGAAAATGGTCTTTGCGGGTGGCTTCGTTAATCTTTCTGTAATCGATACATACTCGCCACCCTGTAACCAAACGAGTTGGTATCAACTCGTTATCCTCATTTGTGATAACCGTAATGCCACCCTTCTTTGGAACACAATGAATTGGGCTAACCCCAAGGACTATCTGATATAGGGTAAATCAATCCCGCATCAAGAAGTTTGATAACTTCTACCTTTATAACTTCGTGGATTTTTGGATTTACCCTTCTTTGATGCTGCACGGCAGGTTTAAAGTCCTCTTCCATTAGGATTTTGTGTGTACAAAAATCCGGGTTAATACCCTTTATGTCTGAGAGCTTCCAAGCAATTGCTTGCTTGTGGGACTTTAAAACCTTGAGCAGCGCGGATTTCTCCTCATCCTTTAAGTCTTTTGCAATAATGACCGGTAACTTATCGTTACCTTCCAAGAATGCATATTCTAGATGAGGAGGCAGGTCCTTAAGTTCGACCTCGGAGAAATCATCATTTTTCTCAACATATTTGATTTCCGCCTTATGAAGTTGTGGAGGTAGAACAGGAATGGGAGAAGGATCTTTGTTTAATAACTTCTCAAGGAGAAGTATATCCTTTTCCGGGTCAATCTCTTGGTAATCAATTCCTTCGGGAACTGAATCACTTTTGAGAAAGGCCTCTAATTCCTCAAGGACAAAATCACTTCCCTCAAACGGAGTGAGGGAAGGAGAAGAATTAGCGATTATGGGATCAGAAGAAGTAGTGGGATTGCCACTCATAGAATTATCAGCGAATCCAAGGAATTCCTGAGCATATTCCTCGGGTGCAATGTCAATGACATCAATTCGGTTGACCGATTCAGCATCATAATTCGAGGAGTATCTCGAGGTTTGATCAAGGTTGAACGTTATTGCTTCATTGCCAACTCGTAATGTGATTTCCTCATCGAAAACATCGATTAATGCACGTCCCGTTCTTAAGAATCCCCTCCCAAGAATGAGAGGAACTCTTGGATCTTCATCGAAATCAACAACGACAAAGTCTGCCGGAAAATGGAACTTTCCCACTCTTACAAATACGTCCTCGGCAATACCAAGGGGACGTGAAATTGAACGGTTTGCAAGCTCGAGAGTCATGCATGTGGGACTAAGTGCCTGAAGAGAGAGCTTTTTCCAAACTGAGTGGGGCATTAAGTTGATGCTTGCACCAAGATCGGCCAAGGCAAAACATTCAACCATCCCAGGGAAAATACATGGTATTAGGAATCTCCCGGGGTCTCCTAGCTTTTCGGGAAGCTGTTTTAACAGAACTGCAGAGCAATTCTCATTGAGTGGAGTTCGTGCCATCTCAAACAGTTTTTCTTTATTGCTCAACAGGTTTTTGATTATCGATGCAAATTTGGGCATTAAAAGAAGAGCATCCGCGAAACTAATATCGAAGTGTAGTTCTTGAAAAATCTGAAAGAATTTTTCCATCTGATGATTAGTTTTTTCACAGAGCTTTTGGTCTTGCAATCGTGAGGGATATGGAATTGTTGGTTTTGGGTTGGCTTTTGGATTTTCAACAGGACCTTCGGTAGTTTCAAACACGACTCTTTTAGGGGGAGGCGGGACCGGGATAACTGGAGGAGGGATGTCAGTGGTACCTCCGTTATTAGTAGGAAGTACCGTATCCGTAGTATCCTCAGTTTCACATTCCTCTACAGGGATAGGAGAAGAGGTAGAAGGAGCTGTAGGTCCTTGGTAAGAAATTCCACTTCTTGTGGTGATCGCCTTTACATCGCCCATCGGATTAGCGATCTTGTTGCTAGGTAAAGTAGTACCTGAGCCCGAGGGTCGATCATTTAAAGACTTCTGTAAATTAGACATTTGACTAATCAGCATCTTGTTCAGTTCTTCTTGGGATTTCATAAACTGTTCTAATAATTCCTCATGTAATGGTCCAGTTGGAACAATGGCTTGATTTTGGTTTGGAAAATTTTGAGCCCGGTTGTTCTGGAAATTCCCATGTTGCTGATTGTTATTACCCTGGAAGTGGTTTTGTTGTTGAGAATTACCTTGTGGGTAATTGTTCTGACCTTGATTTCTGTTATAATTCCCTTGGTTCTGATTTTGATGAACCTGGTTTTGACCAGAGTTGAAATTCCCTTGGTTGTTATAACCTTGGTTCATTCGGTTCTGGTTCTGATTCTGGTTAAAGTTCTGGTTTCTGTTTTGACCATTTTGGTTCTGGGACTGATTAAACCCTGGTGGTCCGATGTAGTTATTAGATCTGTAGCTCAAAAGGTTTCGATCTCCTTGCGGTTGGTAAGAATTACCTCCCGTATTATAGGAACCTTGAGGTGCGTACACGTTTTCATGAGCCGAGCCACCGGAGGCTGGGCATTCTGTGTAAGGATGTGGACCACCGCAAGTTTCACAACTTGGGTTAACAACTTTGACCTGATTAGGATTTGTCTGATGGATACGCAAAATTGCTGTAGACAAATCATCCAGCCTTTTAGCTAGGATTGATATTTCATTGCTTGCTGGAGTGTCTGACTTAAATGAGTCGTTCCTCTCAGCAGAGGAGTCCCAAAAATTATGATGGGCAGTCATGTTTTCGATTAAGTCATAGCACTCTTCAGGGGTCCTTTTCATAAAGGTGCCCCCAGCAGCAGCATTGATGGTGTCACGATGACGGAGTATCAAACCATTATAAAAGGTATCAATAATGGTGACAAGAAGCATGTTGTGATTAGGACACCTATCAATAGCAAGTTTGTAGCGTTCCCATGCCTCAAATAAGGACTCTTCGGGAACCTGTCTGAAATTGCTGATATCATTCCTGAGCTTTGTGACCATAGATGGTAGAAAGTATTTGGCTAGAAATTTAGTGATCATCTCATCAAAAGTGTGGATCGAATTCTTTGGAAGTCGATCGAACCATGAAGTTGCATGATGAGTGAGTGAATAGGGAAACAGGTACAAACGTAGGCCGTCGTCGGTGACGCCATTTTGTTTCATGCTTTGGGTGACAGTTAAAAATTTATCGAGATGCTTGTTAGCATCTTCACCCTGCAATCCGTGGAACTGGCATGTATTCTGGATCTGTTGTATCATGTGGTGTTTTAATCCAAAATCCGTGGCTCCAATAGTGAGTGGTGCAATTGGTCCACCCCTCCCTTGCATAGTAGGTTGACATAGTTCCTCCATAGTTCGGGTGTCAGGAACTGGTTCATCCTTGGAAAGGAATGGGGGCTCGTCGTTCATTTTTATTGTGTGTTCTTCTTCAACAGTACGTAACTCGGGTACGTTTTTCTTCTTTTTATTCTTTGTTTGTGAACGAGTGCGCATGCACAAAAATTAGTTTTCAACACAAGATAGAGGCAAAACTACAGTGAACTTAAACCCAATAATCACAAATGAACAGCTCCTTTAAAAAAAGGCACACTATTCACAAGGATACAATGGTAAGTTTTTAATATTAGGTTTGGGAACTTATTATGTTCACACCCCCAGTTGGTAGGTGTTCTGCCTTGGTTTGCGGTGGTAAAGTTTTATGTAATTATACTCACAGTAAAATGTTTTTGGCTTTTCATGTATGGGTGAAAATCTTGGACAATATTTTTGGAACTGATTCGTTAACCGAAATCGTTCCTTTAAGATTACTCGCAGATCGGCGGGAGGAAATAAATGGATTCCTCTTCAGTTCGCAATTTAATGTCAGAACTTACCTTAAACCAACTGTATAGGTTGTAATCTTAAAGATAACGAAGTAATTTAAGTTCACAGTTTGTTTTGTTGTTTATGATTTGTTTGGTGTTTTTAACACTTCAGGAGAAATGTTAATGAACTTTTTCAGATATGATTTTGATTTTCTTAAAAATTTACAAAGTGGTGATATTTGTACAGGAGGGTTTTGAAAACCACTAAACTTAAACCGTTTTGAAATACGCAACAACCTCCCCGGCAGCGGTGCCAAATTTTGACTCCTCCCAAACCAACCAGTCAACCGTGTGCAGCTGATAGGCCCACCTGGGAGAAAGTGCAAGTTATTATTGACCATGGAAATATAGGGAAATCCCCGGGTCGTTAAATCCCAACGAGATTGAAATTGTATTTTGGAACGATTAGGAGAATGAGTGGTACTGAGGACAGTAACAAAAATGATTGAGGGATGATTATACTACTGATTTCTTGGTATTTAGATAATATGAAAAGATATAAACAATAATAGAGTTACACACAAAAGCACAAATAAGAAAATCAGATAACAGACAGATGACAAGTGGTATTTAACAAGTTACAAACTACAGGGGTAAAAGTGAAACTTTTAAAAACTTAGAATTAAAAAGAAATTGAAAATGAAAATGAAATTATAAAAATGATTAAAATATTATTTAAATATTATTTAATTAATAAAACTATTTAAAATCTAATTAAAACTTAAATTAAATTAACTAGAAATGATAAATGATACAAATTAAACTAAAAACTTGCAAAAATAATTTTTAAACCTTAATTAGAACTTGAAGCAAGTATAAAAAATTAAAATAAATATTTTTGTCTTTTTATGAGATTTCTTATTAATTAAAAACTATTTAACTTAATTAAACTAATTAAACTATTTTAAATTACTATTAATACTTAAATGACTTATAAAATTATGTAAAAATTTATAAAACTAATTAACCATTACAGGAATCCTAAAAAATTATAAAATGTTGCTAAAAATTATATTTAGGCTAATTGAATAATTAATTACTTATTAATTAATTTAAATCTAATTTAATTAATTTAAATAGGAAAATTAGAAAATGGATAGTGGAAATTATGAAACTATTTTCTAAAAGTCTTAACTACTTTATAAAACTTAGAAAAAATATAAAATTCTACTGTTGTTAATTAAAATTAAAGAAATCTATTTAATTACTAATATTACTTATTTAATTATTTAAACTACTTTTAAATCTAATAAATAGTAAACTGCTTAGGAAAAATCTAAGAAAATTATTTTAACTACTTAAAGGTATTAAGAAAGTAAGAAAATTATAAAATTGGACAAGTGCTTATTAATAAGCTGAAATGAAAATTAAATAGATAATTTCTATTAAATAGAAGCTATCACTATAATTAAATTTGCTTTTTCTGGTTTTTATTTTATAAAACTACTAAAATACTTAAATAATGAAACTTTTACAAAGAAAACTACTTTGGAAACTCAGAATAAGCACTGAGAGTGCTTATTAGCTTATACAGTTGACTAAAATTGACCACACAAAGAAATAAGCTAAATTGGATTATGTGGGGTCCACACTGGTTAAGTAAGGTTCACCTAAGTTACTTGAACTTATTTGAGCAAGTATTAGCCAAATAAGAAGTAAGAATAAGCTACAAGACCACAATAAGCAATTCCAAACTTACTTTCTGAGACAGAAATGGGACAAAGTTTAGAGTTGATTCTAGGTGGGGTCCACTGATGTATAGGTCAAAAAAATGGTCAACTTTTAAAATCTGGTAGGAGGGGGGTTGTAAGAACCAAGATTTGGGGTATGGGACCCACTGGTGTAGCCACAATCAACCACCAAAGTGGTGGTGGTGATATGGTATGCTGATGCACAGGGGATGTGCTTCCCCTGCAGCCCACTTTGAGGGGCAAAAAGGTCACTAAGAAAAATTCACAAAAATCTGAAAAGTATGGATTTCACAAGCTCTACTGATAGACTACTAACCCAAGTAATTTCAAACCCTAGATCCAAATACACAAATCATGAAAATTCCTACCATTTTTGAAAAAAACTGAGATTGCACTTTTGACTTTATTGAAATTAACTACTAGTTAGACTTTTATGAACTTCTAAGTGATCCTACTGATTTATCATGATGTTATAAGATGAAATGGACCTAGATTAAGTGGACTTATCAACTTATGTAATGAAAATGATAGGTTGTGGATCTAAAATCCTTGACAGTTAACTGTCAAGGAATTTGGAATTAGATTTTGACTTTCTGTAGTTTAGACCTAAACTTTTATGACTTAACAAAGTTACTATGATCTATTTAGACTAGTCTCAGCAACTAACATAAACAAAACCAACCTAGATCCCAGGGATACAACCTGAGCCAAACACTCCCTTAACTTGACTGTTTTATGATTTTTTAAGTAAATGGCTTACAGAGCTTATCCCACTTATCCACAATGACTTATTATGTTGTAAGAGATCTAAACAAGCACTTAGAAACAGAAAATCACCACAATTGCACAAGAACACTACTTAAGCTATTTTGACTGTGAAACTTAGATATTTTAGTAACTATGAATCCCAACAAACAAGATACTAATTGTATGTTAAATTATCATTATTTAGGACTAAATAAGCATAAAGCAACTGAAAAAGCCAAGTAATAAGCAAGGCTATAGTATAAAGACAGATTATGAGATTTCAAAAACTTACAAGATGCTTTCCTGCTCAAACCATGAACCAAAGATCTCAACTCCAATCCTATATAATCTCCACAAATTAACTAACCCAAGGCCTTCCAAAATCAAACCTGTTCCATTGCTTATCACCAAGAACTTGACAGTTTGACTTTTGTTGACTTTTGTGGTATTTTTGAGTTTTTACTACTAAACTACTTTTAATAGTTTCTAATAGCCTTTATAAGCTATCTAGGAGCTTAAGTGAGCTTATCAGTCTAGTATATCACACAATAACAACAATTGAGCATTTGAGATTCAGGAAATTGAAACTAAAATTGCATAAGATGATACAGTAAAGGAAACTTGACTTTGATTAATTAGAAAGAGTTACAATACATGAAAGATGCTTAATACACTGCTTAAAAGCTTAGGTTTACACTAGAATTGAAAACTTACTTAATTCAACATACAAATATTGAAAAATTAACTAGATATTGAACTCTTCTGCTTCTCTTCCTTTTATATGCTCCAATTAGGGTTCCTTGTGTGACTTTGAGCATTTCCCACTTCAATCTTGACCCTCCAATCTCTGAATCGATCCTAGCCGTTTAAATGAAAAATGGCGCCAAAAGTCCCCACATTAACTTGGGGACAAAGGAGAACAATTAAAGATTTTTGGGAGTATGTGGAGGTGTCAGGGGACAATTGGGAAGGTTTTTAGGCAAGTTGGGGCTGTATGGAAGAAAACAGAGGATGAGGCATGGTTTGGTAGTGAAAAGTGGTGAGAATTGCATTAAATGAGGTGTGGTATTGCTGTGAGGTGGAAAGGAGGGTTAGGGGGAGTAAGGGATGAGGTGGATGGTGATGAGGTGGTGGATAAACCACCTGGTATTGGTGTTTCAGGCTGTGGTGAGGGTGGTGAATAGTGGTGGTGGTTTTGGCGGTATTGGGTGGTCAAACGGGGTCAACCCCCGTTTTATATAATAAGGGGGAGTGGGTTGAGGGTGGAATGGGCCTAGGGGTGGGCTTGGTGTTTGTATTGGGTTGGATTTGGTTTTGGTTTATTAGATAAAAGGGTCCGGTTGGTTTGTATTTAAACAAAGATCAATTTTGTAATTTGAGCAAAGTTAAGGACTGATTTTTGCAACTTTCCCAAACTTCTTTCAAGGACCATTTATGCCTTTTATGAATATTCCAAGGACCAAAGATATATTTTTTTCATTTTCAAATACCAGGGACCTTTTCTATCAATTCCACAAACTCCAGGGACCATTTATGTAAATTTGGATTTTTAAGGGACTGTGGTTGTAATTTCTCAAAATGTTATCATAAGGACCAATTTTGTCATTTAAGAATAGTTCCAGGTTTATTTTATTAATTTCCCATTTTTTAAAACCTTAAGGACTAATTTTGACATTTTTGAAACTTGAGGGACTAAAGTTGTCATTTTGCAATTTTTAACTTTAAAGGACTACACTTGACAACTTATGAATCCCTAAGGACCTTTGATGATATTTTTCATGTTTTGATTTACCAGGGACTAGATTTGACAACTTTTGAAACTTGAGGGACTGAAACTGCCAATTATGCAAACTTTGTACGTTTTTCATCTGTTTTTGCATATTTTGCATTTGAAACTTATAAAACACACTTCTAAGATATTTTAAGTATTATGATGCATATTTGAGTGTTTTTGGATGTTTTGGCAGTTCAGATTGGTATAAAATGATGAGTATTTAGACACTCATCAAGCATCAGTGAGTATGATTAGGACATCAGTGTGTAAAGATTAGCGCATCATCAAACATATTAAGGCATCAGCGTGTGTGTTTAGTGCATTCGTTCGTATATTTTGTTATACTAAAGTTTGTTGATTTTCTTCGTATATGTTAATGTGGATCTCATTTTCGGGATATTTTTGCAGTGTCCTCGTCTGCTGTCATTGATGAAGGAGTTTGAATGATGGCAAAATGAGGCAGAGGCAGAAGCAGAGGCTGGAGTTACAAACGATGATGTTGATGTTGATGACGAAAGGACTTCATCTCCACTAGATGGCGAGGAAGAGTTCGCTGATGATGATGGGACCATGTACAAATGGGACAAGAAGCTTAGGGCTTGGGTTCCTCAGGTTAGTTGACTAGACTGTTCACGTAAAAGAGCTATTTCATGATTTATTTGTTTGTTCATATTCAGTTAATGTTTTCTAGTTTTTGAAGTTTATATATTTTTCAAATTAGAAGTTTATATATTTTCTAATTCTTTTTTTATATTCTAGGCTAGATAGATGCCAAACATCCTCAGTACAAAAATAATGACATGGTAAAGATTAACAATTATATTCCAAACTAGATGGGCTCCCTGTTACATTTCAGGATCGGCAATGTTTGCCACAAATCTATTAAAAGTTGACTCCTTAGGCTTTCAGTAAGATCTATGTATGGAATATAATGATAAGTGTGTTAAATAAGTGAAGAATATTGGAGGCAAAAAGTTTATAAGGTAATAGGTCCTACTAGAATGGTCATATCTTAGTTTTAAGTCAGTGCACACCGTGTGAGAAGGTATATTGTATGCGCTAAAAGTTAATATGTGATGGTGAAAAAATAATTAGTGTAACCTACTAGTTCTAGTTGATTTAACAAAACACATTTTGGTCTCATTACTTTCTTCCAGCATAGTAAAATCATGATCAAGTCATTCTAGTTTTTATGAAGGTGCTTAGTTTAGAAAAGTTGCTTTTGATGGAATGCACTTTATATGTTGCTTGATTTATTTTTCATAACTGAAGATAGTGAGCTTTATCGTGTTTTTAAAATCTCAATAAGCTGCTAAGCCCAGAAAATAAGCTCTATTTGTACAAATGGTTCGCCAAATACTGTTATCTAAATATTAGTGTTTGCAATGCACAATCATTTGGTAATCTTTCCAAGAAGCAATTGTTAATGCTCTCCTAATTGCTGAAAATTGCAATGATAGCAGCTTACCACAAAAAGTATTGGCGTATACTTTCAGTGAGAGTGCTTTTTTGTTAGTACTGGAAAAGTATGCTCATAGCTGATTTGGTTCTAATTACTTTTTGTATAAAAAAACATCCATTTTTTTAGTAGTGACTGTTAAAAACCATCCAGAAAGTGTTTTTTTAGGTTTTTACTTTGGAGGGACTAAATTGCATCTTAAACATGGATGATCAAATTAACCACGAGAAATATTTGGACTTAACTTCATTATGAAAGTATATAGGGGTTTATTGACGATAACATAATTATTAGTAGGTATTGTCATATACTTTTTGATACTAATCATGGTGACATAAACAGTGAAAGTAAATTGATATGATTGGTAAGGAAAAAGTAATGATTTTTAAGCACGTTAGTATAATTGGTACATGATGAAAGTATGTTGCTAATTTTTGAACAAAACCATGTTGTGTTCTCTTCGTATAGTTTTGATGTTGTGGAGTGATTATTTCTAATAAAAAGTATTTTCTTGCTTGTTTATTTATCTTCAACATGAATGCGCCGATAATGGTTGAATTGGAGGGTGAAACTGATCCCCTTGAGGTAATCACTCTTATGCTCATTGTATAGCTTTGTTTTTAGGTTTGTTTGTACTTGTCATTTGAAAGTGTTCATTAAATGGCTGCTATTAGTTTCCAGTATATAGGCATTGCGACTACATATGCTAATTATTCTTCATCATTTTCTGGATCACGAATCAATAGCAGGTCCATGCAATGTTGTTTGCGTCTCAAAAGATTGCAGAAATCCCCAACCTTCAGCTGAGGAACTTAAAGCAGCGGACATCCATTTGCGTATTTAGATATTAGTGTATCCGTTTGCGTATTTAGATATTAGTGCATCCATTTGCATATTAGATATTAGCGCATCCACTCTCGTATCCATTTTCTGTCTAAAGCTAATCATATGCATTCTGCTTATTGCAAACAGATTAAAAACTTGTATGTTGGTGATAACTTTGTTGGGGATGTTCATTTGACCACTAAAATACTCGCTGGTCTCACAACGGGTATGTAAGAATTTGGGGATGAATTATATATGGTCCACACCAAGTATCAACTATTGATGATTAATTATTATTTGGTTTTATTAGGTGCTCTTACAATATCTGTTGCGGATCCAACTGATCTAGTGAAAGTCCGTCTCCAAGGGGAAGGGAAATTAGCACCTGGTGTACACAATTATCAGACAAGTAAAGGACAAACAAGAGGAGATGGCAGATCAGTAAAAAGGAGTTGTAAGAAAATAAAGGAGCAAAAGATACAAGAAAAGACAATCGATGATGAGGTTGATGAAATTGAGACAGATAAGGCAGTTGGAGTTGTACTGAAGAAGTAAAAATGGAAAATTTAGAGGTTGATGCAATGAAAGCAACTGAAGAAGCAATTGAGCTAGAATTAAGGGAAGTTGGTGCAAAATTTGATGGGTTAGCAGCTTTCCCATTGTGAGCTAATCAACGGGTTTCGATTAAATTTGTTGTTTTTAATGTCAATATTGTGATATTTTTTTTATGAATGTCAGTTGTAAATATTGTCCTTCCTCTTGCTAGCGTACATAGTTCAATCCCTTTGGTCTTGTTACCCGCCTAACAATTAGTACTTGGTTAGTGTATGCTCTAAATTGTTTGTAATTTCACTAATTTACAAGCTTCAGGTTTCTTGATTGTTACTAATAAAGATGTTGACTGTGGGAGGTTTACATATTTAACAAGTATCTGAAATATTTTTCGTTTTCCTCAAGTTGCACAGATTTTGTGCATCAAGTTTATCTTAAAAATATTTTACATTTTCCTCAAGTTTGATATACGGCAAGATTCACGCTTGAGTGGATGCCGTCGAGAAGGGGACACATAAGGAAACCACACCCAAAGAGGCAAAGAGAAATGGATGGCCATATTGTTCTTTAGGCTTGTTTAGTCTGACTGAAACATTGTTCACACGTAATTCACCGTTGGAAGGCATTGGCGTGGAAATGGGTTTGAATCGGTAGGGAAGCAAGGAGCGACATTCATGGCAAGCATCTTAGATCTTGTTTTTGTCAATTACACATGGTTTCTGAAGCTTTTTTGGCCATACAAAGCAAATCATCGCCCACAAGCAGTAATACACCTCTTCAGTTTTTTAGTATAAATATTTAACTTCCAATGATAAAATAAAAGGTGCAACAATGTTGAAATAATGGTGCATCAATGTTAAAAAAAAAGGTGCATCAATGTTGAAATAATGGTGCATCAAAGTTAAAATAAAAGGTGCATCGATGTTGAAATAATGGTGCATCAATGTTAAAATAAAAGGTGCATCAATGTTGAAACATGTAGTCATACATACAATGATAAAAATACCATTTAAACTAATAAAAGTCATAGCTTGAGGAGTCGGCAATTAGACCGATGGAGGGGTTAGCAATTATATTCTCATGCAGCATTAAATTTGAATCATGAAACGAAAGATAACCAATCAACAAAACATACAATATCACCCCACATGACCAAATATCAGCTTTATCCACATCATAGCCTTGTCTGTTAATAACTTCAGATGCCGCATACGCTGGCATCCTACAAATCGTGTGAAGTAGCCCAACTTGATGATCATATATAGCAAAAGCAATTAACCCGAAATCGGAAACCTTTAAATTATCGTTCTCATCCAATAGTAAGTTCTCAGGTTTCAGATCGTGGGGATAAACCCCTGTGCAATGAAAAAATCCACATGAGTGATTAATTGTTGGAAATATTTACGAGTAATGTTTTCCTTTAACCTTCTTTTCGACACTTTGTCGAAAAGCTCACCCCTTTTGGCATACTCTAATGCGAAATATATTTTGGTTTTGGTGGCCATAACTTCAAAAGGCTGTAGGACATTAGAGTGTCTCGCCAGTCTCATAATAGATATCTATCGCTTGATTTGAGTAATAAGCCCGACCCTTAAAACCTGTCTATTACTTTAATTGCAACACCTTAGCCTGTACTCGTATTTAGCATAGTACACCTTTGCAAACGTCCCTTGGCCAAGTAATCTCCCTAACTCGTATCTTTCCATCAAAACATTTCCTTTGATATCCATGTTCTTTCTATAGCAGAATTTAAAACAATAAACTAAGAAACTACGTTGATCTTGCTAATGTAAAATTGTTTAACTAATGGAGCAGCTCAACCGTCTTCACACAGATCATGCACTAGATAAGCACCTGTCATCAAACCCACCGACGGTTGATATTAACATTATGAACACTCCGATGAGTATTCCCACCTGTAAACACACCGGTATTTAGCTCGAGTAATGTCGTCATAAACTTAAAATGCAAATCTCTCAATTTGTATTAGCATAAATAATATTTTTTTCTTCAAAGTTATGAGAAGACTAATTTTTGAAATTATAAATGACTTTAAATGGTTGTCAAAGAAGGGAAATGTCACAGCCATGAACAATGTGAAAGCTGCAAATTGTCATTAATTTTATTCTTCAATGAAATATTAAGATAAAATGTAAATGGTTGTACTAAAAAAATTGAATAATACTAGCAACAAATTTGTATCAGCGAGCTTAGTACAATACCTGATGGCTGCCAAAAACATGAAATTAGCTGCGACAATGAGCCTAGATGGTTTTTGTAGCACACCTAAAACGTTAATAGTAACATCTTGTCCAAACACCCAATATCCAATGATAGCTACGGGAAAGTAACATATGGCATTGACAAAATAAGCTCCCATAGCGCCTTTTCACATTGCTACTCTTGACTGTTTTCCAGGTCTAGAAGGGATGGTGGCTTGGATTTCAAGTGCGACTGCATGTCCTGCATAAACAAATGAAATCTGACCCAATGCATTGAATATTCGAAATATTGAATCAGCCCTATTAGTTGTCTTGTAAGCATAGCTTACGTCCCGTTTTTTTTTTTCCTTTGCTAGGCAACCGGCCCGAACTATCGTTGAATAACTGCCACATGAAAACAGAAAATTAGATTTGTTCACACAAAATAATAAAATTCTTAGCACAGTGACATATACAGAATTAAAATTTGGAAGTTGTGAGAGAGAAAAAATGTGTCGAACCAAATGTGATGATCCAGTATGAGTGTCTTAGCATATTACTTGATCCTCGAGGATCATTTTTTCTCAATAAGAAGTGTATCATATATTAGTACCATAACCTATTACTTGATTCAAAGGTTTTATGCATAATAATAACATACGTTTAGGTCAACTAATATAAGTGAATTATAATGTAAAATTAGTGCATCGCAGTTATAAAATTCCATTCAGACATTTTATCAAACTTGGTGTGCAGTTTTTTGTATACATGTATTCCATGTATTTATTTCTCAATTTCTTTTCAAAATAACAATTCTATACAATGAATCATGTCAATAAACTCTGAAAATCGCTACATCTATAAACAAAGATGATGATTAACGAATCAAATTCATAAAAACAACAATTCGTACATATAAAACAACAACAATCACATATATAAGCTTTATAATTGATTTAAGTAGTAAAAGCAATTGAACTATAATCAAAATCAGTTACATACCTTAATTTGATCTTCGAATTGATAAATTATGATGAGATGATACTCTGAATCTAATAACACGATATGATTTAGTGATGAGATGATTTCGTGAATACGATTTCGTTAATCTTTGATTTGATAAATCTGAAACTCAAAGAGAAATAGGATAAAATGAGAGAAAGAAGATGGGTGTGTGAAATGATAGAAAGAAGAAAAAGAAAAAATGAGAGGAAATTAGGCATTATATATGAAATGTGCGAATTTACAAAACACCCCCATAAAGAATAAAGGAAGTTACAATCAGGTCCCTTGAGTTAGAGAAAAAAAGGAGGGGGAAGAGGAGGGGGTGATTTGTACACTTTTCTTACTTTTCTATCAAAGTGGGTTTTTTAATAGAACCCACCTCTATATATATATATATATATATATATATATATATATATATATATATATATATATATATATATATATATATATATATATATATATATATATGGTGGGGTTATTATAAAAAGTCTCTTATAATAAAAAGTACAGAAAGGATTATGGGAGTGACATGTGTCACCCCATGCCACATTATATGACACGTGTCAACCCCACCCACCCGGCCGTGTAGTTTCCTTAAATATACTCTGGGTGCGTTTGGTTCAAGATATACAAATGAGGCAAATTAAAATTTTAAGCAAATTAAAATGCTTCTCTAGTGGAAAGAATTTAAAATGCCCCACTTTTACCCCACTTTTAGCTTTAATCATACATTAAATTCCCTTGGGCCCACATCTTTAATGTGAACCAAACAAGCAAATTGGAGCAATTTCAAATTCAAATCCTACAAATTTCCTTCAATTTACTCCAACCAAACGCCCCCTCTCTCATTTGTATGTAATAATCATTCATTCAATAATACGTACAATCCATAATGTTACAGAGAAAACCCCCTTTACTAGTCGAATCCGCAAATTTGTATTTTTCCAAAAAGGATTTAAATACCACCCCGAGTTTTGTACTGACAGGTAGAAACGACTTCCTCATAATAATTTCATTTTCGGCTCGTCTTTGAACATAAAATGTTTCATGAACCGCACTTAGCTTTGCCCCTTCAGCCGGCTCACGGCTCTTGTAACCTCGCCAGAATTCCGATTTTGGTTAGAACTTAACAACACCATTGCAGGTGAGGATGACCCGCTTTCGCCTTTGGCCTCCACGTACACTCAAAAGGTCCCAGAAGGAATATCTTCCAATTCATCTGTATCTTATTCTGATGATAAAGAATTCGAAGAAGATACAAAATTTCATCAATGAATAGTTTTCATAATGGACCAGTGATTGAAACAGATAAATAAATCTTCTCAGTAAGAATTTGATACTTTGTTGAGTAAGCTAGGATGGTTTAGTATCAAAGTTTATTTATAGTGTTTTCTGTCATCTTCTTTCAGTAATTAACTTTGTCGTCGTAGCTGAGGAAATCCGTTATGTCATTAGTTAAAAATGTTATTTTCTTGCCTTGCACTTATCGAATACTTTGCTAGTTGAAATAAATTATGCTTTGGAATATTTATTTATTTACTGAATGTTTTTTCTTTTCTCGCTTAACATGAGTTTGTGTTCGTTATCTTGTAAGTTGTGAGCCTAGTGCACCTATTATTTCATAATACAAGTTAGATCATATTTCGGTATTGAATTGTAAAGTTATGTAATAGAGATAAAAGTTGTTGTGGTGAGTCTATAATGTCAAAGATGCAAACCGCACAATTGTGCTCTTACAGTGAGACCATGAATGCATATTGCATAGCATAAAAAATTTGACAAAATATTAACAATAATCATATACGTTTCATGTTACAAAAATTCATTGTGTAGCACGTGTTAAACGGATTTTATGTGATAGACGTTGATATTTTTATTACCTTTAGGATTAAAAGACTATTAAATATCAGACGTTGATAGTACTAAAAAATATGTGAACTTAGATTTATAACTTAGAGATCGTATAACTATTAAATATAGGTAACTTACGAAAATAATTAATTACCGTACGTAGAAATATAAAATGAATCATGATCATTAATAGATTCCCATGGATGGTTCCACCAGCTGGAAATTGCATGTGTAACTTATAGAAAGAAAAAAGAAAACCATGATCAATATCTCATCATGAAAATATATACGTTCATAATTAATGTTCCAGATATTTGTAGACCAAGTAATAAAAGTTAGTTGACATTCTAGAAGAGTATAACTTGAAAATCCAGGATGACGTGTTTTCGTGGAAAGTTTCGTCCAAAACACAAGTTGTGTGGGAAGCAAGCTTTTCTACACGGCTATATATACCTTGGAAACAGGTTATACGTGTCGTTTAAAAAGAAATAAAATTAAGTCATACTCCGTAATATATTATGTAAGGAAATGTTTTCTGAAAAAAATAAATAAATAAATAAATAAAATAAAATAAAATTACTACGTAGTACTATATTTGTATGCAGTACACCTTATATTCGAGAAAAACTGCAATTCAAGTCAATATATACGTAAATAAGATTCTTAAATAACTAACGACTCGTATAATTTATTGATTTGAGCTTGTTCCTACTTTTGCATAATGTAGCTAGCTAGCACGGATGTAATGAACTTCTCTGTGTTCACGTACATATGTCTCGGCCGGGTTGGACTTGAACTTGTATCGCTAGAATCTAGTTCGCGTTTAGTTTTTCTTTCACAAATGCATTACCTAACTAACCATTAGTTAGTACAATTAAAGTCGATTATGACATGCTCATAGATGAAACTTTACAATATCCTCAAAAGTCTCTTATCTCATTGAAACATATTTACAATTTATTAAACAAAATCGAGTTGTATTACTCTAGAATGGAAGCATTTTCCCCATTCCATTTACGTTGGAAAACAATCCAACAAGATCTTGCCTATACGGTAGAAACGACTTCCTCTTTACAATTTCATTTTCGGCTCTTCTTTGCACATATAACATTTCGTGAACTGGACTCTGCCCCTTCAACCGGCTCACGGCTCTTGTAACCTCGCCAGAATTGCGTTTTTGCCTAGAACTTAACAACACCATTGGCTCCGTACCTTCGCTATTGCTCCGCTTGAGCAAATTCCTAATACTCCACCTTTTCGACCTAGAACCAGTTGAACTACTTTTCTTACATTTCGTCATTGCTGGTGATTCCATCTTTGGCCTCCACACACAAAATGTCCCAGGTGGTATATTTTCCAATTCATCGGCTTCTGAGGACGTATATGAAGACAATTCAAATTGTTCATCAGTGAATAGTTTTCGTAATGGGCCACTAATCCTATCATCTTTTAATTTAACCTCACGATCTAGCTCATCATTTACTAGGTCTAGATCACGGTTAAAAACAGGATAAACAGTCAAGATTCGTGTATCGGCATCTCTAGGAGAATCTCCTTCAAATGAAAACTTAAAATCGTCTTCATAGACATCATCGAGTTCATGAAATCGTGATGCCTCTTCTTCACGGATTACTTTAGCAACCGCTTTCGATGTTACGCTATCAGAAGAGTAACAACTAAAGCTTGGACTAAATGCAATATCTTCTATTTTACGTTGTGATTGCATTTTGTTGAGTGTGAATTTTGATATTTTTGTGTGATAGAGATATGATAGAGATAATAGAGCAACTTGTTTGAATATGAATGTTTCAAGAATTTGGTAGCACAGGGGTATTTATAGAGATTTTCTTATTAGAATGTCTGATTTATTTTTCTCTCCACCATAATTGGTGCAATATTTATTGTATCAACTACCATGACCTTATATTTTTTTTAGCAAGACCTTGACCTTAGTTTATTTATATGATTTTCAGTATGTAAATTATTTGGTTGGGTAAAGGATGCAACATCAATTATTAAAAAAAAATAAAAACAATTAAATAAAAATAATAAAAAAAAAGTACAAATATGATTTAACTGTATGCAGGACTAATTAATAAAGGGTTAATTACTTGAAAGTTATACTTGTCACTTTTTGTTCTTGTGTGTTATGAACTTTTTTTTCTTATTACTTTTATTAAACTTTCAAATTTCGATTATTGTGTATATATATATATATATATATGTATATACATATATATATATATATATATATATATATATATATATAGAAATATTACCTTTACATTTTTCAAATTTCAAAGGGTAAAATGGTCTTTTCATATGGCTAAATAGTCACAAAATACACAATAATCGAAATTTGAAAGTTTGATACACACAAAAAAAAAAAAAAAAAAAAAAAAAGAAAAAGAAAAAGTCAGTATACGCAATAACATAAAAATGGCAAGTATGATTCAAGTAATTAATCCATTAATAAAACCACAACGAAAGTTGTCTATAGTCACAAGTAAAGTTTGATGTTATCACAAAAGATATTTGAAGGTAACCATTTACAGCACTGGGTACAATGGTGCCATCAATGTGGTGTCGTGGGCAAAAAGTACTGTCACGTTAGCAAAAAAGCTCCATGACACCAGAAACACCACGGCACCACATTTCAGGAGTATCCGTTGGCAACAAAATTTCTGGTGCCGTCGGCCTTTTTTTTTTTTTTTTTTTTATTTTTTTACTTAAATTAAAATATATACACTATAAACTAAATAAACTTCATTAATAATAAAAACAAACATTACAAATAAAAAAACACACATTACAATAAAAAAAAAATACAAACTAATTAAGATAGTTAAACATAAACTACGATTCAATAAAACGAATCATCCGACACGTAGCCCTCCTGACTCGAATAGGAAGCACTTGAATCGTCCTCACTCGATGGCACAGGTGGAAGTCCCTGAGCCCATCGCCATTCTGCTCGACGGTTTCGACGATCCTGTTTGGCTTTTGCTCGTTGTTCACGAGCTCTTGCTTCCCTTTCTTCCTCTGCTTCAACACGTAACAATTCTTGCATATTTTGTTCAAAAAATTCTTCATCAGTCAACACTCTCCAAATGGGTTGGTTTTCCACCGGTAGATTGTTCACCGGTTGATCGGGTTGTTGTTGGACAACATGTGGATTAGGCACCGGTTCATTATCCGGTGTGAATACCGGAAAGATGTCTTCCGGTGGAGTGTTCACGGGTGCAGTTGCATTCAGATTCATGCTGGAGCTTGGGAATTGCTGGCCAAAGTCATGGTGACTTGGGAATTGCTGGGAAAAATCACGGTGAGTGGGAAATTGTTGGGAGAAGTCACGGTGAGTTGGAAATTGTTGAGAGAAATCTTTGCGAAACATTGTCTAAGAGAAATGTGTGAAAATTATGTGTGAATTGAGTGAGAATTAACTGTGAACTGAAATGGTGTTAAATAAGCTCAAAAATCCCGTCCATTCATTTCAAATTTTGAATTTTAAACGTTTAAAAAAATCCCGCTTCTTCATCTGAATTTAAATTTTGAAAATTTTAAAAATCCCTTATAAATAACACACCATCTAATACTTTTCTTCACACATCTATTCACCACTATCTAATACTTTTCTTCACAATGAATAATCGTTGGTTAATGGAAGAAGAAATCTTGCTAGCTATCGTATGGCTAAAAGCTCAAGATTCTACAGACCTTTTGATTGAACGTTCTTTTTGGAATGTCGTTACACGAAAGTTTAACGATCAGACTAATGGTGTTCAACGTAATAAAAATAGTATTACGGCTCAATGGAGTAGAATGAACGTTGAATGTCGTAGATATAATGCTATTTACAAAGAGTTGCAGCGTACCAGTCAAGACACTAATCGTCTCACCAATGCAAACTAAAATTATTATGAACGTTATGGGAGAGAGCTATATCACCAACAAGTGTGGTTCACTCTGAGAAACACAAGGGCATGGGACAGATACGATGAGTAATGATATTTTATGTTAAGTATTCTGTTTCGTTTCTTTCTGTTTTTCGTATCGTGTTTAATTGTTTCCTGTATCGTTTGTAACCATGTTAACTTTGTATGATGTTTATGTAATGTTTACGTTTTTATTAATGAAATTAATGTTTTATTAAGTTTTTAGTTTATTTATTTATTATTTTTTTTGAATTCTTTATAAAAGAACCATGTTAACTTTGAAATCTTTTGGAACCATGCTCTCATTTTGAAAAAAAGATCACTATTTCCAGCAGCAATATATATATATATATATATATATATATATATATATATATATATATATATATCGATGGCGCTGGGCCGTGGGTACGGCGCGAGCACCGACGGCGCCACCACCGGTACGGTGTGCCATCGGTTTTGTTGGGCTGGTGGTGATGGCGCCACTCACGGCGCATTTGTACCCCCATGCTCTAAAGGATAACGCTATCCTTAAAATGTCGCTAACCAAGTCGCTAGACATGACGCTAAAAGGCATTTAATTTTTCTTGTAGTGAGCTAAAGAAAAAGTTAAAAACACTCATAAAATACTTTAGTTAAATCGCATACACCTATGCTCTCCGTCACCCGTTCTATATTTTGAGCTATATGATTGACAATGTTTATAATAATTCATATACATGAAAATTCAACTAATATGATTTTGACAATGATAAAAATAAAACAAATCCTAAACGTTCCTCTCAATATAAGTGTATATTATATGGTTCTATTCCACTAGCTGGAACATATATATATGCATGTGAAACACAAATTGTCACAACTGCGTGGGAACATTTCTCTATGTATAATTCTTTGAATTCAAACTCTAACGAATTTTTTAATAATTGAAAAAGCCACGGACCTGTGTCAATATCACGTACCTGTCAATATCTTTGTAAACTTTGTAAATATCTGTCAATATCTAGGCGAATAATGCAATGTTTCTGACGCTTTTGTAAAAGGAACCACTTGAAATCGCGATATAACTATAGATGTTGAAATATTGCATTTGATATTCTGATCAATAAAATTATGTAAATATAATAAAAGATGGTTGATATTCTAGAGAGTATATTAACCAGCAAATCCACGACGATCATGTTTATGTGGGAAGCAAGCTTTATTGCGAGCCTTACTTTGAATGCAGGTTACACGTTCACTTTGAATAATCAAGTTTAAATAATTAATCCGTATTATATAAATCATAAACACGACACTTAAATATCATATATTGGTTACTAGTTACTAAACAAGAATGGGATATGATGTTAAGTAAAATATGAATATGCCATATTATTTTTTACAACTAAATTATATTTGACATGTACACTACTAATTTATGTATTTGTGTTTTTCTGTTATGCTCTATATTTGCTTACTTAAAGTTTGCATAATTTCGATAGATAAGTCATTAACAAGTGGTTTAGATGAATAACGTTCACTACAAAAATAACGAGAAAGAGAACTTTTAGCGAGGACACTATATCCTCGTCAAAAGTCACTAAGCTAAACGACAAAAAACTCACTTTGAGAAATTGACTGTCAAAAAGTTGAGAAATTTTGAACTAAATGAATTGGCGAGTACATATCATCGTCAAAAGGTTGACCATTTGTTATACTTTATTCATTTCTCGCTCATTTTTCCACCAACTTTCGCCGACGACATGACTTCGCTATAAACTTTACCATTGTATTTAACTGCATAATAAACGTTACAATTCCAGTGGGCGTTATCATATTCACAACAACAAGTCGATGAGTTGTTGAAAAGAACAAGTTGAAAGGCAAACGAATGAAACTACAGAAGCTAGAAGAACAGCGAAAAAAGCACAATGACATGACTTCACTATAAACTTTACTATTGTATTTAACTGCATAATAAACGTTACAATTCCAGTGGGCGTTATCATACTCACAACAACAAGTCGATGAGTTGTTGAAAGAACAAGTTGAAAGGAAAACGCATGAAATTGCAGAAGCTAGAAGAACGGCGAAAAAAGCAAAATCACATCAGGTTGTGGCTTTCTTGGGCATTCACTGATGATGATGATGGGGCTTAGGGATGATTGTCATGTGGTTGTAGTTGTCGATATCTTTATGAACGAATTTTATGTGTTTCTGGTTATGGATATTTGTATGGACAAATTTTAGCGACTTTGTTATTAAATTGATGTATTAATGACTTTGTTATTGAATAGATGTTTTAACGACTTTATATGGAAGTGGAAAGCAGCAAGCTGCAACAAAAATGTGCAGATGCTTTTGGCAAGGACATCTCCTCGCTAAAAGCCTATGGGAATGGATTGTATTTTATTGAGATATGATCAATTGTTAAATAAATTTGATTAATTAATAAATTGATTCATGTTTTGTATAAAAGTATTGGGAATGACATGTTTTTGCCAAAAGTTTATAGGTCCCGGTTGGCTTCCTTGACTGAGAATTTGGATGGTCTCCCATGGTTGTTGCTAAAAGTCCATCGTAGTCATCGCTAAAACTTTTAGCAACGGCCTTTTGCCGAAGACTCTTAACGAAGACTTGTCGTCGCAAAAGTCTTTAAAGTCCTCGCAAAAGGCTTGAAAATTTCCTCTTATAATGGCTCGTTTGTTGTAGTGGCGTTATATATCTCATGTAATTTATATAGGACTTGTAAATGGGTCCAATTCAATATCGAATGCTAACTATTGTTTGTTTATTTAATCAGTAATCAAAAAAGTTTTTGTTCAGTTGTTTGCATGCAAAGAAATGCAATAAACACGATATCATCATTATTTATTAAACAATAACAACATAAAAGGTTAAAAATTAAAAAAATAATAATAATAAAATAAAATAAAATAAAATAATAAAAGATAATATAAAGTTAGTATGACCAAATATGTATAAGTAAGCATTGAACTAAAACTTAGCAAAGAAGTATACTTTCATAAAAATTAAGCTCAAAGTGAGCTAAGCTGTATTTATTTTCTAATATAATAGTTGGGTTAGGAACCAACAAAAAATCATTTGGTCAAACATTTATTATAATAGTGTTTTCTTTAAAATATTTAAATATAGTTAACGATTTTATTAAGCCACATATCAAAAGAAGCCAGGGCCAAATATACACCAATAATCAACAAAAAAGAACCAAATGCGTAACAAAAAGTTGAAAAAACAAAAAGAAAAGGTAAACCAAAATGAATAAGTGCCAATAGTATCTGAGAAAAACGGAATCGAATTTTACATTCAAGACTTCCAGTCAACGTTTATCTTAAATTTTTGATTTGTAATCCGCAACAATAAGCACGATTAGATAGCACAAAGGTGTACATCGACACTTGATTACTGCTTGACTTAGTGGCTTTATCTACAACATGGGCGTGCCAAACTTTATTCCCTCCATATAGCCAAGAAAGCCGTGAAGCAGACTGTGTGAAAAGCAATTACCTTCAGAAGAGTGTAAAAGACACCGTGAATAAAACACTTAACACATAGCTACTTGTTTTGCCTGTGTTAAATCCCACCATGTTACTTAAAAATAATTTCTTAGGATATTTCATGGGTTTTTTAATGATTAATTTCTTAAATTAAATGCTTGGTGTTGATCTCTAGGTACTCAAGTATCAGATATATGTATCCGGGAAATATGTAAATTTGCCTAAATTCACGTACACCTCCGTTTAGTCTCACATGAAGATCTTAGAATGTGTTTAGTTGGTGACAATACAAAAAATAGTGCTATTTCTCACACTTATTTTATCACAGTATAGTTAATTGTCGCCTTTTTTTTATATCGATAATAATTTTGCTACATTTATAGGTGTCACAAATATTTGAAAAAATAATCCACACTACAAGAAAAATGTCTTTTAGTGACACGCAAAAAGCGTCAGAAAATGTCAAAAAAAGTGTCTGATGAGTGCTCAAACACTCATCATTTTTGTCGTATTTAAACTGCCAAAACATACAAAAATAATCAAAAAGCTATCAAAATACTTAAATTATCCCAGAGATTGTGTTTTATATGTCTAAAATGAAAAATGTGCAAAAACAAAGGAAAAACGTACAAAGTTTGCAATATTGGCAGTTTCAGTCCCCCAAGTTTCAAAACTTGTCAAAATTAGTCCCTATGCATTTATTTTGAAAGAAAAAGTCAACCCAAGGTTTTGAAAGTCAAAAATCACAAAATATTACACTTGGGTCATAAGTTTTCCAAAATTACAAGTTCAGTCCCTGAACTTTGGAAATTGGCAAAAATGGTCCCTGGGATTTCAAAGTTGGAAAAATAACATTTATGGCCCTCTGATTATTTAAACTTGGCAAGTTGAGTCCCTTGGATAACTTCAGAACATTGCCAAAAATCACCCTTGCATTTTCAGAAAATTACAAATATGGTCCTTGTGTTTTTGGTATCTACAACCAAATGGACCCTATGTTTATTTTAAACACCCAAAACCAAAACCAAATAACAAAACCTGGTCCACCCAGCCCACCAAGCCCATTCACCTTGGCCCAAATACTACTCCCCCGTTTGAATATTACCCGGTCAACACCCAGTGGTCAAACCGACCACTGTTCACCCATCCTCAACCCCTAAACCACGCTCCATGTCCCCCCCTCCATGATATTATCACCAACTCCACCAATCTTCATAAATGCTCCTCACCTTCCCTACCTTCCCCTCATTAATTGCTACACCAACCCCACTTGCAATTGCTCCCAATCAGTTATATAAGAAAAGGCGGGAAAAGGAATTTAATGGTGAAGATTGAAAGATAAGCCATCCAATGGCTGTGAGAGGAAGTGGGAAGGCATTTGTGGGTCACCAAAACCCTAGAGGGTGGATATAAAAGAGAAAAAAGGGAAGCAGTAAAAGGCAGTAGGGGTTTTTAGTTAAAGTAGGATTAGTATAGATGTAAGCCTAAGTAAACTCTGTTAAATTTTCTTCTTAAATGTAATTTAGTTTTTAAAAAAATTCTGTAATCAGCTTTGATATCCAATTAATTTTCAGTTTATGCCTTAATGCTCTTATTTACTTTGATGTTTTATATAATGCCTTCATTTGAATTTATTTAATAAGCTAGTAAAAGCTCTTTGTTACATAAGCTCATAGAAGTTTTTCCTTAGCTCTGTGGGCTTATTAGTGGTTGAATTCAGGTTTAGTTCCAAATAAGCCAACTGAGCAAGTAAGTTTTCCATTAAATCTGTTTAAGATAATCTCTGCATAATAGCTTCTTGTTCATGTTTATCAGCTTGTCTCAGCTTATATCTTTTGATTGTGTTTATTTGTGTTTTCTAGTTTAATTCCATGGATTCTAGTTTATTAACTTAAGTTTTCATATAAATCATTAATAAATCCAAAATAGTTGCATAGTTAGTATAGCTTTACATTAGTGTTTAAAATTCAGTTAAAGTAGCTTAGATTAAATCATGTAGTCATAATATTTAAGAGTCAGTAAGAATTTAGCATGTTTGTAGGCTTAATCAGTTACAATCCTTCATTAGAGGCTCTTTAAGGGGTGTTTGGGTTAAGCAATTTGCCAGTGATCTAGCTGTTATATTGTTGTTGTTTTGGTTTGAGCATGTCACCATATGATAATGGAGTCTAGTTAAGCCTTAAAATTCAGGTTGTGTTTTTAAAATAGTCAAAATCCTAGTTAAAGTCTCTTAACTGTGCACTGTTGTGAATTTGGTGTCCATAAACCCTCAATCTATCTCTTAAGTTGTTGTTCTAGCTTATTATAACATCATCATAGCTTAATATTGCATATATAATCAGTAGAGATCCATCAAAGTTCAACTTAGTCAAGTTTCAAATTTTTCACAAAAAAGTCAAAGTTCACATTTCAGATTTTTATAAAAGTTCAAGGAATTTTATTGTTTTTTGTATTTGCTTTCAAGGGCTGAAATTTGTTCCTTTGTAAAGTCTACAAGCTCAATTTCATGTTCCCATGGTCCTTTGATTTTTGCTGATTTTTCCCTGGGCCCCACTGAGCCTTAAACACACCTGCAGGGCAGGTGGTTCCCCTGAATCAGCAGGTTACCATCCCACCACCGCCATTTTGGTGGTGGCTACAGCCCACCTCAATGGTCACCATTGCCCAATTTTTGACTCATTCAGCCCCCTCCTACCACACTTCAACCTTTGACCCTTTGTTTGACCTGAGGTTAAGTGGACCCCACCTGAATTAGCCCTTAAACTTTGTCCCAAAATCTGTGTGGGATTTGATTTATGGATTAGCTTATTCAAGCTTATTGGCTTATTCTTGGGAACTTTTTGGTTGATTCTAGCTTAAACAAGTTCCCTAAACTTATTTAGACCTGAATTCACCTTAGTGGGTCCCACTTGATCTCATTTGAGCTCATTTTCATCCTTGGCCAACAAAAGTCAACTGTGGAGCCAATAAGCTTCCACACTGCTTAATTTTAAGTTATATAAAAGTTGTTTTTACAAAAGTTTGTTGTTTTTAGGTGTAAATTAGTTTTCAAAAAGAAAAATCAAGAAAAATCAATTTAATAGTAAGTGATAGTTTCTATTTAATATAATTTAAATTTTAATTTTCATTTTTATATTTTTATTAAGTACTTCGCATTTTTATATTTTTATTAATTACCTTTTATATTAAAGTAATTTTAGTAAATTTCTCAGATTTTTATTTTGTCATTTAGGATTTATTAGATTTAATATTAGTTTAATTAATAATTAATCAATAATTAAGTTTTAAATAGCATAATTAGTTTTTATAAAGTAAGACATAGTTTTTATATTTTTCCTAGCTTTTATATAATATAATATAATTTTAGGAATTTTTCTAGAATTTTTACTGTTCATTTAGTATTTTTATAATTTAAAATAGTTTAATTAGGTAATTAATAATTAATTAGTAATTAATTAATAGAAAAATCACAAAAAGACAAAAATACTTATTTTTAATTTTAAAACTTGTTTTTAGTTATTTTATAAATTCAGAAATTTTATTTTTATTTTTCTAGTATTAATTTAATATTATATTGTATTTAAATATTTTAAATATTAATAATTAGTTTTAATTAGTAATTAATTAATATTAAATAATTAATTAGTGTTAAAATTTATTTTCTTTTTCTAAAAATTTTCTTTTACCTTTAGGTTTGTAAAAAAGTCATTTTCACCCCCTGTGGGCTTTCAGAATTCATTTTTCACGTTTTATTTTGTACGTTTACGTTTTATTTAAATGTAAACGTACGCGTTTTAGGTTTTAATCGTTTCTGGTTTTTCCAACTTTCCTGTCTTATTCATAGAGCTTGTTTAAGCTATTTCTTTGTAGATTCCCTAGCTTAATCACTGTAACACCCCAACCCGATAAGGGTAGAAGTATTACATTACAGTGACATATCAGAACAACACAAGCATATGATTTATACATACAAAAGAAATTCAGGGTTTACAAATGGAAAATCTGATACTACAAGGTTACAAAAATAAATACTAAGTCTAATGAGGTGAAACTTCTTCTAATCATCTCTAGTCCAGCGTAACTATCAAAGCATAGTCTTCTAAGTCCAGTCACACTCTCTTCCCATAACCCAGCTTCCTACTAAAACCTGCCGCAGGAAAAGGAAATGCGGCTGAGCTTAAAAAGCCCAGTGAACAGATACATATACAAAGCAATGATAATGAAACAGAACTGAGATATAGTGCATTGGGGAAATAGAATAAGGAATAGATAAAAGAGTAATAGAATAGAAAGAAGAAAGGATAGTCATCTACCACGAGCCCAAAACTCAAAGTCATAACTCAACATCATAATCTCAAAGTCATAAGCCGTCAATTCATAATCTCACAATCAGAGGGGATACCTCTCAGGCAACCAGATAATATGAGGGGTGTCCTCATGTATCATAATAGTGGAGTAGCTAGCTCCCAGAGATTGTGAAAGGCGTGTATTGCACACAGCACCAGTCACCTCAAAGTCAACTCAAAGTCATAGTTAAATCCACTAAGCATACATATCTAGGATTGCAATCCATACGCCCCTTACTCAAAGTCAATCTCAAAGTCATATACTCAAAGTCATAATGGCCATAATAATATCATAAAAGGGACGACGTGAGAAATCACTCACCCACGCATGAGTCATGCCAGTGGTGCATCACAGACATGCCTATGGTACCTCCATAGGTAGAAAAACATAAATGGCTCGGGTATCAAACTAAGAGTCAGGTCTCAAAATCAACAAAAGGTCATAAAGTGAAGTTTCATCTCAAAGTCAGCTCAAAATCATATCAAGGTTCAATTAAAAGGGAACATAGCAATGGCTTGGGAAAAACTTAATCGTATCATATCTCAAAATCATAATATCAGAAATCATATCAATGGTTCAGAATATCCAAGGTTCATTTCCAAAGGTTCATTACAAAAGATTTATTATTAAGTTTCATAAGTTCAAATAAAATGTGAAAGAGTTAAAAGAAAACAGATTTAAAAACTTTAATAATCATTTACCCATTTCATTCAAAGATCTCCTTTTTTAAACATTCTTCATACAAGCCAATTAATCCTTCATTTAAAAATGGTTTCATTTCAAAATCATAGAGTATCATTTCAAAACAGTTTCCTTCCATAACATCAAGTTATATTTTCAAAAGGTTTTCATCTCAAATTATCATAAAGGATGAACCAGAGATATCGGATATTCAAAGGTCAGAAGTCATCGTAGTGGCAAAAGAAACGGATCACGAATCATGAGAAACCTTACTAAAAGGTTAGAATATCTGTACCTTGCCGAAACAATCACAAAGCTAGAACCCAACAAGTGTAGATGGATCACTCCCGCTTCACCGTACCTAGAAGCAAGTGTATACGAATTATGACGAGTTCGAATTACTTAAGTTAGCTATTTTAGTTATCCTTCCATTTTTTTTTTTAGTAGCTTTCTATTTTAGGTAACCTTTTAATATTTTGTAACTTCCCACTTTAAGTAGTTTAAGCATTATAGAAGACTTTCTATATTTTTTGTAAGTTTCTCGTATTAACAATATTTATCTTTTATGGTTACAATTATAAATTAATTTAGTTAGATTACTCGAAATGAACATTATAATAGATTAGAGTTAATCACGATAATTTAGTAAAGTTTAGGGTCAAAATATAAAATATCAAAAATTAAATATTAAAACGCCAACTAAAATTATTCTAAGCTTATACTATAGTTTTATATCAGAAAATAATTCTAAACCCCGTCGTTTTATAATATATATAAATGTATTCTCATCGTTATTTTAGACCGCGACGACCCAAAATATTTTTATCAAATTATACCACAAAGCCTTTTTCGAAAGAAAACATTAAGTCGAGACCCTCTCTTTAATTAAATATAACTCGAGACCAACCCCTTCATTGAAAAATAAAATAACTCAAATACATGTGTCGAATCAGCAAAGAAACAAGCAAGTCGCATTTTATATTATATGTATTCGAACCAAAGAGGAAAACAACACCAAGTCTTTAACCCCTTTTAAGATATACTGGTCGAATGACCTTAGACCACAACCAACTTGTTCTATTTTTGTTTCTTATGATCGAATAACAGAAAACAAATCCATCTTGTATTGCTTTAAGTTTATACGCATGATCCATGTTTCCAAAACTCCAACATGACAAGCAATGTTTGAAGGATACATGTATTCCATTTATATATGCAATGAAGATCAGGTTTTATTAAGTTTTCATGCACATGTACTCACGTATAACCTTTTTATATCTTTATTCATTCCATGCTTTGGTACAAAAGAATATAAGATGTAATAGAGTGCCACGAGATCAATGAAAAGGAGGAAGATTATACCTCACTCTCGACAGGAACTAGGAACGAGTGGAAAAAGAACCAAAAACAATATCGAAACAATTCTCCTTGAACACCCTATGCGTACAAACCAAATACCCTAAAAAGATCACCCTCCAACCTGCTCCTTCACCCTTTGTTGTTGTCGGTCAGAAGCAAAAAGAAAAGAACCAGAAAAGAAAACCAAGCCGCTACCTTCTTGAAGAAGAAAAAAAAAAAACGTGTATGCGAATAATGTGAAAATGACCGTATGTTTTGGGAGAGGAGAATGATGCGTTTTGTGTGTGAATGAAGGAGGAGAAACCGTATATTATGGATGTCAATTAAAAGAAAACGTGTTTTGTAAATGGCAAGTATATATTCAGTTTTTTTTAATGTTACCAATCAAGAGATAATAAGTGATCTTGGCATTAATTTGTACTTATCTCTTGGAACATATTGCTGGCCGAATTTTTGTAGCATATACACATAAATTTTCGATTTACAAATCCTTAGATTTAGGAAACAGTTATTTTATAATGTTAGTTTAGTTTTAGTTATGTTATATAACATAAGTTTTATTAATGATATAAAATTTAGTTAAGTTAAAATGGTATTCATTTATATATTTTAAGTATTCTTAGATTTTTTTTTTTTTTTTTTTTTTTTTATTTAGAGGGGCATTTTAGTCATTTCACATGCTTTTAGATTTTAGGTGTTACAACTTCTTCCCCTCTAAAAAGAAAAATTTCGTCCTCGAAATTTGAAGTCGCAAAGTTAGACGAAGTCGTAGCAAACCGCAAAAGTCGTCACAACATTCTCACGCCCGGGGAGGTTCTTCCAAAAGATATTCAGACCAACTGGTTTCTCATGACTCGTAATTATTGTCAAAACAGTTTCAGATTTCTCAGAAGGGTATATCGTATTGAATTTGAATCAAAAGGATAATGTACCAAACATAACGGATGATAAACGAATTCTCTAGGAAGAGGTATAAAAATACATAGGATTTTCATCGAATTGATAGGGCGAATCAGATGAGAATACATTGAATTGTAGTAAACATGGGTGATATAAAGTTTAACTCTTCAGCTTCTCAAATAGTCTCGGCTTTCAGATAACCTTCCAAAGGTATTCTCATAAACAAACAGGTCTCATTTCCTCAAAGTCCACAATCACATATTTTACTCATAGCAGATCATAATGAACAACTTCGCGAATGCGAATCGTATACGGACAGAAAACATATCGTTAGATATCATCAACGGCAGAAATTTCATAATGGAACCTAAGATCCTTATCGGAAGTTGCAAAGGTCAGCAAAACACGTGTCGAGAGTCCAAACGTATCGAATCGTATAACAAGGACAGCATATCAAACGTATAGGTAGAATGAACCTAAAGTCTCACTAAACTCAGATGATCTTGATCAGATGCCAGAATTCTAAAGCTTCTAAGGCACTCCTCGAAATATCACATGCCCACCATAAGTGCATGTTATATGATGTAAGTATTATCACGTTGGCCAGGCGTCATAATACTGGCATCATATACATATGCCCTCATGCTGGTCATACTTTATCTCAAGTCGTGAGTCAAAACCACCTATCTTAATCCACCTAGTACTTCTACAGTCTCAAAGATCGTCAGAAACAAACAACATAACTAAGAGAGCGAAATTACTTGAAGAGTAACGGAAATCCGAGAATGTCATTCAAAATTAAGGTACGTCATCAATAGCGTCAATCCTTTACAGAATCATCTCGTCTAAACACAACGTCCGCTTCAAAATCCGTCCACTAAATTTCAGATTTCCAAATTTCCTCCAAGTTGGGGTAGCCTGTTTACTCTTGTCCGTCTTACCTCATGGTTAAAAGAATTTAAAACTCGAGTCTGGTTCCTCCGGTCTTCAGCAGCACCTCTTGGTAGTGTGGTATCGTAACGACAGTCTCTGACGCGATTACTGTGCATCCCTCCATCTGCAGGTCTGCTTCTGCTCTCAATTCATCTTAGTACAACTAAAATGAATAGAGAAACAAGACTGCGTGTCTTCGACAGGTCTTCTAACATAGCTCCAGGTTTATAGGTGCATGATGTTGTTGTTGACTCCAGGTTGTGTGTTGAATGGTTCGTCTTCTTTGGTCTGGTTGTCTTGATGCCCCAGCTGAAATCTTCACGTGTTGCACGATATATGATTGAGCATTATCCCAATTTCTCTCTCCTTCTTATATGCTTCTTCCATGGTAATGCTTGTCGCAACCATCTCCTCCTACTCTTCCACCTGGTTTCTAACTCCGATAACGGTCTTCGATCTTGGTCCTTCTTGTGAAAGCTCTGTCTTTACATTATACAGGGTAGTGTTGTCTACTATGAATTCTGAACGTCAATCAAATTTCTCTTCCAGAACAAAAGGTCATCTCACCAATAATCTCTATGTTCTTCTTTCGTTTTAGAACACAACACAATGTCATACTATGACAATTTGTCCAAAACACGCGAAAAACATGATTATTTTAGCCAACACCATTGGCATCATTCAAGTTCATAATTGTTATAACGAGTGCAAAGGCAACTTCAGAAATCATCTCAGAGAATTTTCACATCGCCTTCTTTCTTCTTCAAGAACTAAAATACTTCACAAAGGTTACTCTCGGTTAGCTAACTCTCTTCTTAGAAGTTCTTGTGGTTGCTTCTTTAGTGATTCAAATCTAAAATGGTGAAATCAGATGCGGAGTTTCAAAGGAAGGCCAAATTAATTATTGATACTCGGAAATAGATAATGATTAGTGATAGTGGTACGTTTAAGTTCACGATAGTCGATACATCATTGCATACTTCTCTTGTTCTTCTTCATAAACAAACAAGAGTATCCAAAGAGAATCACAAAGGGTTAACAAAAATCATACTCCATCAGCTCCTTCAATCTCTCAACTTCTATGGCACCATGGTTTCTTCAACTGAGATCAGTTCAAAGGAGTACCAAAAAGGTTCATCAGAGAATACCGAAAAATCTTCGTACAACAAAATATTTTCCAATAGTCGAACTTTCTAAGGGTTGATAATAATGGTTTTCAGGAAAGACTTGATAATCATATGAGTTCGGGGTTGGTGTTTCCATAGTGGCAGAAATTTTAGTAGATGTAGAGAATCATCATAACTAAATAGGGTGAAGCAGATTTTTAAGGTCACATTTCAGATATGGTAGTCTATGGTATCTTCACGAATAGTCATTCAGTCCAAAAGACCATACAATCAGTCATCTCAAAGTCAAAGGATTCATAGAGTGGATACAGTCGTTAAATTATACAAATAGTTCATATCTCAGAGTCAAGTACATGATTCAACAAAAGTGTTGGGATGGATAAATGAACAGTTCAATGTGTGGGAATTCGTTTAGCTTCTTAGCAATAGTATCAGGTAGAATACGAACATCGCATAATTGTCAATTGTAAGATGTACAGAATATCAGTTATCAGCATCCTCATGCTTAGTTAACAAATCCATATAGAGATAGTATTTACATCATACCCTTCCAAAGGAAACGGTTGGCAGAACAAGGTTCATCATTCAAGGAGAGGAAACAAAACTTCTCATATTCGTGGTTCATAATTACCAAAATTCTCATAGGAGTAGTAATGTATCATACAGAGTTAAGTAGTATCGGGTGATACATTCATACCCAGCATAAGTAAGGAATTTACAGAATGTGTCGAACACATTGTGGTTGAATGACCTACGATGTGGTCGAAAAGGTGCCAAACAACTTATCAAACAAATCGGAGGCGGAGATCAAAATCTGAAGGTGAAACTTAAATGTATAAGGTATCCAGGTAGCTTTCCGAGGTATTCCAAACTTACTCGGTTACTAAGCTTAAGTTGCAAAACTTCTAACTTCTGAAACAAAGGTCCTTATAAGGCTTATCTAAGAGCAAAAGCACGATCAGAGTGATACGGAAGCAAATGATACTTACATAAATGTCTTAGTCTACCCATTCCTCACTGGTAATAACTTGGGTTCCTATGGGGAATCCTAAGGTAAAGTTTCAAAGGTTGTCTTATGAGCGCCTACAGTGGAAACTTAGGGGTCCAAACTTCACAGGTCAAGGGTAAATGTATTACGAATCGCAGCCTGGGCTCTGATACCATAATTGTAACACCCCAACCCGATAAGGGTAGAAGTATTACATTACAGTGACATATCAGAACAACACAAGCATATGATTTATACATACAAAAGAAATTCAGGGTTTACAAATGGAAAATCTGATACTACAAGGTTACAAAAATAAATACTAAGTCTAATGAGGTGAAACTTCTTCTAATCATCTCTAGTCCAGCGTAACTATCAAAGCATAGTCTTCTAAGTCCAGTCACACTCTCTTCCCATAACCCAGCTTCCTACTAAAACCTGCCGCAGGAAAAGGAAATGCGGCTGAGCTTAAAAAGCCCAGTGAACAGATACATATACAAAGCAATGATAATGAAACAGAACTGAGATATAGTGCATTGGGGAAATAGAATAAGGAATAGATAAAAGAGTAATAGAATAGAAAGAAGAAAGGATAGTCATCTACCACGAGCCCAAAACTCAAAGTCATAACTCAACATCATAATCTCAAAGTCATAAGCCGTCAATTCATAATCTCACAATCAGAGGGGATACCTCTCAGGCAACCAGATAATATGAGGGGTGTCCTCATGTATCATAATAGTGGAGTAGCTAGCTCCCAGAGATTGTGAAAGGCGTGTATTGCACACAGCACCAGTCACCTCAAAGTCAACTCAAAGTCATAGTTAAATCCACTAAGCATACATATCTAGGATTGCAATCCATACGCCCCTTACTCAAAGTCAATCTCAAAGTCATATACTCAAAGTCATAATGGCCATAATAATATCATAAAAGGGACGACGTGAGAAATCACTCACCCACGCATGAGTCATGCCAGTGGTGCATCACAGACATGCCTATGGTACCTCCATAGGTAGAAAAACATAAATGGCTCGGGTATCAAACTAAGAGTCAGGTCTCAAAATCAACAAAAGGTCATAAAGTGAAGTTTCATCTCAAAGTCAGCTCAAAATCATATCAAGGTTCAATTAAAAGGGAACATAGCAATGGCTTGGGAAAAACTTAATCGTATCATATCTCAAAATCATAATATCAGAAATCATATCAATGGTTCAGAATATCCAAGGTTCATTTCCAAAGGTTCATTACAAAAGATTTATTATTAAGTTTCATAAGTTCAAATAAAATGTGAAAGAGTTAAAAGAAAACAGATTTAAAAACTTTAATAATCATTTACCCATTTCATTCAAAGATCTCCTTTTTTAAACATTCTTCATACAAGCCAATTAATCCTTCATTTAAAAATGGTTTCATTTCAAAATCATAGAGTATCATTTCAAAACAGTTTCCTTCCATAACATCAAGTTATATTTTCAAAAGGTTTTCATCTCAAATTATCATAAAGGATGAACCAGAGATATCGGATATTCAAAGGTCAGAAGTCATCGTAGTGGCAAAAGAAACGGATCACGAATCATGAGAAACCTTACTAAAAGGTTAGAATATCTGTACCTTGCCGAAACAATCACAAAGCTAGAACCCAACAAGTGTAGATGGATCACTCCCGCTTCACCGTACCTAGAAGCAAGTGTATACGAATTATGACGAGTTCGAATTACTTAAGTTAGCTATTTTAGTTATCCTTCCATTTTTTTTTTAGTAGCTTTCTATTTTAGGTAACCTTTTAATATTTTGTAACTTCCCACTTTAAGTAGTTTAAGCATTATAGAAGACTTTCTATATTTTTTGTAAGTTTCTCGTATTAACAATATTTATCTTTTATGGTTACAATTATAAATTAATTTAGTTAGATTACTCGAAATGAACATTATAATAGATTAGAGTTAATCACGATAATTTAGTAAAGTTTAGGGTCAAAATATAAAATATCAAAAATTAAATATTAAAACGCCAACTAAAATTATTCTAAGCTTATACTATAGTTTTATATCAGAAAATAATTCTAAACCCCGTCGTTTTATAATATATATAAATGTATTCTCATCGTTATTTTAGACCGCGACGACCCAAAATATTTTTATCAAATTATACCACAAAGCCTTTTTCGAAAGAAAACATTAAGTCGAGACCCTCTCTTTAATTAAATATAACTCGAGACCAACCCCTTCATTGAAAAATAAAATAACTCAAATACATGTGTCGAATCAGCAAAGAAACAAGCAAGTCGCATTTTATATTATATGTATTCGAACCAAAGAGGAAAACAACACCAAGTCTTTAACCCCTTTTAAGATATACTGGTCGAATGACCTTAGACCACAACCAACTTGTTCTATTTTTGTTTCTTATGATCGAATAACAGAAAACAAATCCATCTTGTATTGCTTTAAGTTTATACGCATGATCCATGTTTCCAAAACTCCAACATGACAAGCAATGTTTGAAGGATACATGTATTCCATTTATATATGCAATGAAGATCAGGTTTTATTAAGTTTTCATGCACATGTACTCACGTATAACCTTTTTATATCTTTATTCATTCCATGCTTTGGTACAAAAGAATATAAGATGTAATAGAGTGCCACGAGATCAATGAAAAGGAGGAAGATTATACCTCACTCTCGACAGGAACTAGGAACGAGTGGAAAAAGAACCAAAAACAATATCGAAACAATTCTCCTTGAACACCCTATGCGTACAAACCAAATACCCTAAAAAGATCACCCTCCAACCTGCTCCTTCACCCTTTGTTGTTGTCGGTCAGAAGCAAAAAGAAAAGAACCAGAAAAGAAAACCAAGCCGCTACCTTCTTGAAGAAGAAAAAAAAAAAACGTGTATGCGAATAATGTGAAAATGACCGTATGTTTTGGGAGAGGAGAATGATGCGTTTTGTGTGTGAATGAAGGAGGAGAAACCGTATATTATGGATGTCAATTAAAAGAAAACGTGTTTTGTAAATGGCAAGTATATATTCAGTTTTTTTTAATGTTACCAATCAAGAGATAATAAGTGATCTTGGCATTAATTTGTACTTATCTCTTGGAACATATTGCTGGCCGAATTTTTGTAGCATATACACATAAATTTTCGATTTACAAATCCTTAGATTTAGGAAACAGTTATTTTATAATGTTAGTTTAGTTTTAGTTATGTTATATAACATAAGTTTTATTAATGATATAAAATTTAGTTAAGTTAAAATGGTATTCATTTATATATTTTAAGTATTCTTAGATTTTTTTTTTTTTTTTTTTTTTTTTATTTAGAGGGGCATTTTAGTCATTTCACATGCTTTTAGATTTTAGGTGTTACAATCACTCACAAACCCCTTTTCCATCCAGATTCACCCGATCACAGACCCGTTTTATAACCATCACACCTCGTCGGGACATAACGACCCGGGGAAACCACTATATTCCGCGGAGCATTGAGCCTAAGGAGTTTGACTGTGTTGACCACATCCTTGGTTGACTTTAGTTGACTGTTTAGCATCAATCAATTTTTGGCGCCGCTGCCGGGGAGGTTGTGCGCGCTTTTCTAAACGGTTTTGCGTATTAGTGAACCTGGATATACATCCATTGTATATTTACCTACCCTTGTTCATATTATCTTCTTATTTTCATATAAAAAGAAAACTGTTCCCGAAAACATTTTAAACTCAGTTTTCAACGAACACAAAAAACCCAAAAATATTTTCCTTATTATTATTACTACAAAAATTTACAAAAATACCAAAAATATTCACCTTTACCTTCCTACATCTTTGATTCTTCATCCCTACCCCTCTATGAACTTTTGATTCTTTCTATGTCTCATCCACACCTTCTTACTTGCCATTGGTGTGGTAATCCTCATAATGGTGCCTGATTGGCTCCGAACCGTCAACCTAAATTGACCAAAGGATGGTCAATAAAGTCAAACTACCCAGAGTCAATGCTCCGCGGAAGTATAGTGTTTTCCCCGGGTCGTTATGTCCCGACGAGGTGTGGATGGTTATAAAACGGTTTCGTGATCGGGTGAATTTGGACAGAAAAAGGTTTGTGAGTGATTAAGCTAAGGAATCTACAAGGAAATAGCTTAAACAAGCTATATGAACAAAACTTGGAAGTTGGAAAAACCAGAAACGTTAATAACTTAAAACGCGTACGTTAACGTTTAAATAAAACGTAAACGTACAAAATTAAAAGTGAAAACTGAAATCTGAAAACACCCAGGGGGTGAAAATGACTTTTTTACAAACTAAAAGGTAAAAGAAAATTTTTAGAAAAAAGAAAATAAATTTTTACACTAATTAATTATTTATTATTAATTAAATACTAATTATTAATATTTAAAATATTTAAATACAATATGATATTAATTAAATACTAAAAAGGTAAAAATAAAATTTCTAAAATTATAAAATAACTAAAAATAAGTTTTAAAATTAAAAATATGTATTTTTGTCTTTTTATAGATTTTCTATTAATTAATTACTAATTAAATATTAATTACCTAATTAAACTATTTTAAATTAAGAAAAATAGAAAATGAACAGTAAAAATTACAAGAAAATTCCTAAAATTATTTTACAATATATAAAAGCTAGGAAAAATATAAAAACTAGGTTTTACTTAATAAAAACTAATTATGCTATTTAATACTTAATATTAATTAATAATTAATTAAACTAAGATTAATTCTAATAAATACTAAATGATAAAATAAAAATCTGAGAAAATTACTATAAATACTTTAATATATGAGGAATTTAAGAAAAATATAAAATAGCTAAGTTCTTAATAAAAATATAAAAATGAAAATTAAAATTAAATCACATTAAATAGAAACTATCACTTAAAAATTAAATTAACTTTTTTGGATTTTCTTTTTAGAAACTTGTTTTACACCTAAAAATAGAAACTTTTTGTAAAAACAAGCTTGGTGGAACTCAGAAATAAGCACAACAAGTGCTTATTTCTTAGACCGTTGACTTTGGTCAACTGTCTAAGCTATAAGCTTGAAATAAGCTCAAAGTTGAGAACCAGGGGTGGAATTAAGATCAAACAAACTCAAGGGACTTGTAATAAGCTGGAAAAATTAGAATGGTGCCTTGGATAAGCTGATAAGCTAAGATAAGCAATTCTAAAAACCAAACAAACAATACAGTCAAGGGACAAGGTTCAAGGGCAATGCAGACCTATCAAATGGGGTTCAAATCCCAAGATAAGCCCAGATACTTGAAGATGAGCTTATTGGCTTCTCAAAAAGCCAATAAGCTCATTGTGGGGCCCACTAATGAATGCATGAGGGACCTTGGAAGTTGGGGGTCTGAGCTGATGAGCTGAAGCAGGGCATACCTTTGTCCTGCAGGTGAGTTTGAGCCAGTGTGGACCCCACAGAAAAATTGCTAAAAATATGATGATGTTAGGAGCTTGAAGCTGAGGTGGTAGACTTTGCACACAAGAAAATTCAAATCCTAACTCCAAGCACAAAATTCACATAAAATCTTGCAAAAATTGAAAAAACTGAAAACATGAACATTTGACTTTTCACTTAACACTAACAAATTGACTTTTGTTGATTTTGGTTGGATCTAAATAACTGAAAACATGTTTGTAAGTTAAAGTAAGACTAAAATATGTTAAAACAACAACTTATGTTATGGGAAGATGGCTTATGGGGATCAAATACCACCACAGTTAACTGTGGTGGTGGGATTTTTGTTGATTTGACTTTTTAACAATTGGACACCCACTTTTATACTTCCAAAAGCCTATTTTGCACTAAAGAAACATGCAACAAACAAGTGACAACAATAATACACACTGAATCACAGAGTATGCAGTAAATCCAAACACTCCCTTAAGTAACTTGTTTTTTTTTTTATTTTCAAAGGAAATGATCAACCTAAGATCTAAAACTGATACTAAGCCTACACTAATCAAATAGAGATACAAATAAGCTAACTTGAACACTTGTCACCCACAGATACAGTAAATACAAAAATAAAAAAAAAAATGAGCTTACAGTGATCCTTTGTGAGGTTTCAATCAAGAGTTAGGATCCAATATGACAATCTAAAGTCTCCCCTGAGACTACTAATACCATGGATTCAAAAATCAATCCTGCACCCTTGCTTGTCCCAACTTCATCACTGGTTTTTCAATTTCCACCATTTGATTTGAATTTTTTGAGTATTTTTTTTTTTTATATTTAAAACTAAAAACTGCCTAAATCACTAATGACAGCTTACAAAAACTTTAAAAGTAAGTTTATATGAGCTTAATTGTCCCTAAACAACAACTATAACCAACATTCAAGATATAATAGGATTTTGAGTAAAAAGAAAAAGCATGAACTGAAATTGCACTGAGAAACTTAAATTAGAGCTTGAAAAAGCATTTGGTTACACTGAGATTACTTAATACATTAATTTTAAGCTAACATAAGCATTAAAAATTAGAAAAATAAATTATTCAACATACATAAACCTATACTAAACTACTCTACACTAACTATTGCTCTTTCTCTTCTTTTTCTTTTCTTTTTATAAACCCTGGAGTCTCTCTTGACTTTCCCACACCTTCACAGCCGTTGGATTGCTTCAATCAATCCCCACCGTTCAAATACATTTTTGGCGCGAAATGGTATTTGGCAGAGTTGAGTGGGATTTGGTGAGGGTAATTATAAGGAGGGGGTTGGTGAGGGTTGGAGAAGAGTATTAATTGGAGGTGAGACTTTGGTGATAGGGGGGGAACATGGAAGCAGAAATCATGGAGGAAGTGAGGTTGGGGATGGTGAACAGTAGCTGGTGTTGGGGGGCTTTGGCTGACCTTTGACCGGGGGTGAGTTATTAGTTTAAGTTTGGGCCGGGTTGTGTGGGCTTGGGGGAGTGTTACTGGATCAGGGGTGGATTGGGTTTGGAATTGGTTTTGGGGTAAATAATTAAAAGGGTGGTTTGGTTTGTATAATATTAAGGGTCCATTTGGTAAAGTACTAAATCACAAGGACCAAAAATGTAAACTCTGAAAATTGAGGGCTGTAATTGAAACATTTCAAAATATTTTATGAGGACCAAATTTGCCACATGTGAATAATACCAAGACCAAAATTACAAATTTCCAAAATTTGAAACCCCGAGGACCAAAATTGCAAAATGTGAAAGTTTAGGGGTCATTTTTGTCAAATAGTGAAAAACTTTTATCCAAGGACCAAATTTGAACATTTTTGAACTTCCAAGGACTAAAAATGATTTTTTATCCAAAAATATCCCACCAGGGACTAAATCTGCCAAAATCTGAAACTCTAGGGACCAAACTGTAAATTTCCAAAACTTTTCCAATTTTTCACCAAAGGACCAAATATGACAATTTATGATTTCAAAATGACCTTTGGTGATAATTTTCTATATTTTGAATATCCAGGGACTAGTTTTGTCATTTTTTTGAAAGTTGGGGGACTGAAACTACCAATTTTGCAAACTTTGTGCGTTTTTCATTTGTTTTTGCTCATTTTGCATCTAAAACATATAAAACACAATTTTGAAATATTTTTAGTATTTTGATGCATTTCTGAGTGTTTTTGTATGTTTTGCAGTTCAGATTAGACAAAAAATGATGAGTGTTTGAGCACTCATCAGTGGCAATTGCCCCAGCTGTGGCATGGTGGAGTCAGGAAACGGGTCTGTCTATAACCAAGATCCTTATTCCTACCATGACACGACTGATTCATGCCATCAGTTACCACACCATCAGTCTCAGCAGTTTTACTGTTGTGAGTACTGTGGTGGTTCACACTACAGTTCTGATTGTCAATCGGGAAACACGCTTGTCTATGAGCAGCTTCCTGATAACAATTATGACTTTAGCACATACGACTCACAGCCACATCAGTTTTACTGTTGTGATTGCTGTGGAGGTCCACACTTCAATTCTGATTGTCAAACAAGGAATCCATTTCCTTGTAACAATTTTGACACATCGTATTATGACGAACCTCCATCTCCACCAGTTCCTCAAAGTCTTCTCCTTGATCTTTTGGATTTAGTGAAAGATTTGAGAGGAATCACACATACCCCAGATAATCCAAAACAAAAATCGATGGAAGAATTGTTAGCTGACGAACAGGCTGCTAAAATAAATTCCCAAGATGCTTATGAAAGATCTATTAGGGAATCAATAGCAAAAGAAAAAGCAGCCAGATCTAGCTCCCGATTTCGTTTCATTCCTGATGACAGTGATGATGAGGATACACTTGATATCCTTGGATTTTATAAAGATTCATCAGGTTCATCAGATGAGATTCCATCAGTTGAGATTCCATCTCAACTTACTCTTATCACTCCCGAGGTTCCCACTCACTCTTTGATCATGGGGGACGAGCATCTTGACACTGTTCCTGATAAGGAATCGGACGAATTCATAAAGTCTAGTGTTGAGAACCTTGTCTCAATCCCAAGAGAGTCACAGGGAACTCTTGATCATTCGTGTGATATTCCTCCTCCTCTTGTCTTCCCGAATGATGATGTTCAGATGTTCTCCGATTCTACTGATGACGATTCGTTATCTTGTGGAGACATCGTTTTTATGGAAGAATTACCTTCTAAGCTAGTTAGCTTAGAAGAAGAGAATGATGAGATTAACACTGAAATCAAGGATGAAGCACTTCGTGCAACATTATTGAATGTCGATCTCCTCATTTCTAAAATCGATGCTTTCAATATGAAACCTATTTCATCTCCTATTCCCATAAAGGATAGTGACATTTTCTCCGATGATCCTATTCCGGAGTTTGAAGCCATTACCTTTGATCATATGGGAGAGAAGATTAGTGGCAGTACCACTTCTCATTCTCAAATTTCTTTCCCCGAGTATGATTCATTCACCTTTGAGGAGTTCTCCGGTGAACTCACTCATATCATATCTCCACCGGAGTATGATAACTTTCACTTTGATCTAGACAAAGTTGATCTTTGTTTTCCGGAGGGAAATATTCTCAACTTTGAGAATTTAATTGATATCAAAATCCCAACCCTCCCACCCATAATATGTCTAGATCATATGAGCTTTACTGATGAGATTCATGATACACCAATCATGAATTCTCTTTCTGATGATGATGAATCCATCTTGATTGTCATCAAGATCTTTCTACCTTTCTTCACCTATCGGGTGACTTCTCCTATTCTTCATTCCTTCGGGAGTGAAGACATTATATTTGACCCTGACATCACCGCTTATAGTTTATACTCTTTTAAGCCGGGTACTTATCTCATCGGTGTGGAACCTTCACGTGCTTCAAATGTTTGTCCAAACATTTTGAATGAAAGTCCGATGGAGATTCCCTCTTCCACATCATGCTTCCCCAAGGACAAATGAATTCGAGGTCGAGTCAAGCTAGCGACTCGGTAAACAAAAACAGTAGCACGCTTATAGGGTTTTCACCCTAAGTGTGGGGGAGTTACCCCACTGTGATTACTTATGAAGTGAAAATACAAAATGGTGTTTTCCACATTTAGCTTGTAATGTTGCCCTTTTACGTTCAAAGAGTCGGCATTATAGCCGGGACTTTGAATATTGAGGACAATATTCATTCTAAGTGTGGGGGGTATTTCGCTATTCTAGCGAAATTTATCACATTTTACTATCTTATACCCCCGTTTTTGGCCAAAATTTCAAAAAATTTTCAAAAATTTTTCACTTGTGCTTCAAAATTTTTGTGGTTATCAGTCCGCCTTGTCTAACCGACAAAAGGGATTGGCTAGTCCAGGAGCAAACGGCTCTTGGTAAAGACTTCTCAAATCCGTTGATGGCTTGCAATTTGCCCAAAATTGTATGGTACCTCAACTCGCCATATCCCATAAAGCGAATGAGTTGGCAGCCCGCAAGATTATGGCTTGTCGTAAAGGCAGTGGAAAATCCATAATTGGTAATCAGCTCACCAAGATGTTGACTTTGTCCATCAAGAGTTGGCTAGTCCAGAAGCAAACGGCTTTTGGTAAAGACTAATCAAATCTGTTGACAGCTGGTGGTTTGCTCAAAATCACACGGTTATCAGGTGTACCATAGTTCTCACACCTGGCTACTCCAGAAGTGATGGCTTTTGGTAAAGAGCTTTTCAAATCCATCAAGTTTTCTAAAAAGATTGCTAGGGACTAGCAATAGTTTAGTGTGGGGGATTGATGAGTGCTCAAACACTCATCATTTTTGTCGTATTTAAACTGCCAAAACATACAAAAACAATCAAAAAGCTATCAAAATACTTAAATTATCCCAGGGATTGTGTTTTATATGTCTAAAATGCAAAATGTGCAAAAACAAAGGAAAAACGTACAAAGTTTGCAATATTGGCAGTTTCAGTCCCCCAAGTTTCAAAACTTGTCAAAATTAGTCCCTATGCATTTATTTTGAAAGGAAAAGTCAACTCAAGGTTTTGAAAGTCAAAAATCACAAAATATTACACTTGGGTCATAAGTTTTCCAAAATTACAAGTTCAGTCCCTGAACTTTGGAAATTGGCAAAAATGGTCCCTGGGATTTCAAAGTTGGAAAAATAACATTTATGGCCCTCTGATTATTTAAACTTGGCAAGTTGAGTCCCTTGGATAACTTCAGAACATTGCCAAAAATCACCCTTGCATTTTCAGAAAATTATAAATATGGTCCTTGTGTTTTTTATATCTACAACCAAATGGACCCTATGTTTATTTTAAACACCCAAAACCAAAACCAAATAACAAAACCTGGTCCACCCAGCCCACCAAGCCCATTCACCTTGGCCCAAATACTACTCCCCCGTTTGAATATTACTCGGTCAACACCCAGTGGTCAAACCGACCACTGTTTACCCATCCTCAACCCCTAAACCACGCTCCATGTCCCCCCCTCCATGATACTATCACCAACTACACCAACCTTCATAAATGCTCCTCACCTTCCCTACCTTCCCCTCATTAATTGCTACACCAACCCCACTTGCAATTGCTCCCAATCGGTTATATATGAAAAGGCGGGAAAAGGAATTTAATGGTGAAGATTGAAAGATAAGCCATCCAATGGCTGTGAGAGGAAGTGGGAAGGCATTTGTGGGTCACCAAAACCCTAGAGGGTGGATATAAAAGAGAAAAAAGGGAAGCAGTAAAAGGCAGTAGGGGTTTTTAGTTAAAGTAGGATTAGTATAGATGTTAGCCTAAGTAAACTTTGTTAAATTGTCTTCTTAAATGTAATTTAGTTTTTAAAAAACTTCTGTAATCAGCTTTGATATCCAATTAATTTTCAGTTTATGCCTTAATGCTCTTATTTACTTTGATGTTTTATATAATGCCTTCATTTGAATTTATTTAATAAGCTAGTAAAAGCTCTTTGTTACATAAGCTCATAGAAGTTTTTCCTTAGCTCTGTGGGCTTATTAGTGGTTGAATTCAAGTTTAGTTCCAAATAAGCCAACTGAGCAAGTAAGTTTTCCATTAAGATAATCTCTGCATAATAGCTTCTTGTTCATGTTTATCAGCTTGTCTCAGCTTATATCTTTTGATTGTGTTTATTTGTGTTTTCTAGTTTAATTCCATGGATTCTAGTTTATTAACTTAAGTTTTCATATAAATCATTAATAAATCCAAAATAGTTGCATAGTTAGTATAGCTTTACATTAGTGTTTAAAATTCAGTTAAAGTAGCTTAGATTAAATCATGTAGTCATAATATTTAAGAGTCAGTAAGAATTTAGCATGTTTTTAGGCTTAATCAGTTACAATCCTTCATTACAGGCTCTTTAAGGGGTGTTTGGGTTAAGCAATTTGCCAGTGATCTAGCTGTTATATTGTTGTTGTTTATGTTTGAGCATGTCACCATAGGATAATGGAGTCTAGTTAAGCCTTAAAATTCAGGTTGTGTTAGGAAAATAGTCAAAATCCTAGTTAAAGTCTCTTAACTGTGCACTGTTGTGAATTTGGTGTCAATAAACCCTCAATCTATCTCTTAAGTTGTTGTTCTAGCTTATTATAACATCATCATAGCTTAATATTGCATATATAATCAGTAGAGATCCATCAAAGTTCAACTTAGTCAAGTTTCAAGTTTTTCACAAAAAAGTCAAAGTTCACATTTCAGATTTTTACAAAAGTTCAAGGAATTTTATTGATTTTTGTATTTGCTTTCAAGGGCTGAAATTTGTTCCTTTGTAAAGTCTACTAGCTCAATTTCTTGTTCCCATGGTCCTTTGATTTTTGCTGATTTTTCCCTGGGCCCCACTGAGCCTTAAACACACCTGCAGGGCAGGTGGTTCCCTTGCATCAGCAGGTTACCATCCCACCACCACTTTGGTGGTGGCTGCAGCCCACCTCAGCGGTCCCCATTGCCCAATTTTTGATTCATTCAGCCCCCTCCTACCACACTTCAACCTTTGACCCTTTGTTTGACCTGAGGTTAAGTGGACCCCACCTGAATTAGCACCTAAACTTTGTCCCAAAATCTGTGTGGGATTTGATTTATGGATTAGCTTATTCAAGCTTATAGGCTTATTCTTGGGAACTTTTTGGTTGATTCTAGCTTAAACAAGTTCCCTAAACTTATTTAGACCTGAATTCACCTTAGTGGGTCCCACTTGATGTCATTTGAGCTCATTTTCATCCTTGGTCAACAAAAGTCAACTGTGGAGCCAATAAGCTTCCACAGTGCTAAATTTTAAGTTATATAAAAGTTGTTTTTACAAAAGTTTGTTGTTTTTAGGTGTAAATTAGTTTTCAAAAATAAAAATCAAGAAAAATCAATTTAATAGTAAGTGATAGTTTCTATTTAATATAATTTAAATTTTAATTTTCATTTTTATATTTTTATTAAGTACTTAGCATTTTTATATTTTTATTAATTACCTTTTATATTAAAGTAATTTTAGTAAATTTCTCAGATTTTTATTTTGTCATTTAGTATTTATTAGATTTAATATTCGTTTAATTAATAATTAATCAATAATTAAGTTTTAAATAGCATAATTAGTTTTTATAAAGTCAGACATAGTTTTTATATTTTTCCTAGCTTTTATATAATATAATATAATTTTAGGAATTTTTCTAGAATTTTTACTGTTCATTTAGTATTTTTTATAATTTAAAATAGTTTAATTAGGTAATTAATAATTAATTAGTAATTAATTAATAGAAAAATCACAAAAAGACAAAAATGCTTATTTTTAATTTTAAAACTTGTTTTTAGTTATTTTATAAATTTAGAAATTTTACTTTTATTTTTCTAGTATTAAATTAATATTATATTGTATTTAAGTATTTTAAATATTAATAATTAGTTTTAATTAGTATTTAATTACTATTAAATAATTAATTAGTGTTAAAATTTATTTTCTTTTTCTAAAAATTTTCTTTTACCTTTAAGTTTGTAAAAAAGTCATTTTCACCCCCTGTGGGTTTGACTAACCATATGTTGCTTGCAAGTTTTGTGTTTGACTAGGTATAATGAGATGTGACATTGTTTGGTTTGCAAGATTTATTGCAAAACCAACTGCAAGCCCGGCGGAACCCTAGAGGTACACGGGCGGAACCCATCTGAGGGTTCCGCCGTATCCGTCAGGCCTGCAGAAGGTTTTGCTATAAATACTAAGCCACAAGTATGATTTTTGGCTTATCACTCTACATTATATTTTAACACATTCATTCATTCTTTCATCTAACCCTTTAACATCTCATATGTGAAGTTTCTTTTTGTAGCAAAGAGATTCACGAGTTCATAAAAAGTTACAAGTATTTAACACAACGTTGCAAGACTTGTTAGCTTAGCATTGTGTAGACTTGTGTAGTTTACACTTCATTTGATTGTGTATTTTCAGTAGTGATCGGTTAGTATTTTAGCCCTCAAAATACAAAGTGTGACAGGAGTTGTTGTACCCTTGTAAAAGAACTAACGGGAGTGGTTGTACCCTTGTAAAAGAACTCGACATCTAGCTTAGTATCGGTAAACGTGTATAAGCGACGTGTAAGGTTTTCTCCGCCGGTGAAAGGAGCTTGTTGACTAGTGAAAGAAACTCTCGAGTTGGATACTCGGGGCATGGACGTAGGGCAAGGAAAAAGAGTCCTTGTTGCCGAACCACGATAAATACTCGTGTTGTGGTTTGATCGTTTCTTTCATTTACTTGCATGTTATATATTGTGTTTGTGTATATATCTTTGATCAAACGGAAAGTTTCAAAGCTAATTAAACAAGTTAAAAAGATTTTAAACGGTAAACTATTCAACCCCCCTTCTAGTTTTCCATAATTGGCATCAAGAGCTACGTTACTCAAGCTTTTAAAATGTATTTTGTTTTAAAACTTGAAATGATCCATGGATTTTGAAATTTACAAAGTAGGGCAATCTATGCAAAGACCACCACTTTTTGAAACAAATGGTTTTATTTATTGGAAAAACCGTTTTGAAACTTACGTGAAATCTAAAGATATAGATTTATGGTATATAATCATTGATGGTGACAACATAGTTACTAATATTAAAGATGATGATCAAAAGAAATTGATTGCTAAAAATAATGAAGCTAAAATGATGCTTTATAATGTTTTGCCTAAGAAAGAATATGAAAGAGTCTTTATGTGTAAAACCGCCAAAGATATTTAGCAATCTTTAATAGTCACTCATCAAGGAAACTCACAAGTTAAAGATAATAAAATTGATCTTCTTGTTCAACAATATGAACAATTTGTTATTCCCGAAGATGAGATTATTGATAATGCATTTGCTAGGTTTAACACTATTATTACTACACTTAAAGCACTTGATGAATCTTTTTGTAGTAACAATTTTGTCAGGAAATTCCTTAGAGCACTCCGTCCGAAGTGGAGAGCAAAAGTGACGGCAATTGAAGAATCCAAAGATCTTTCAAGCATGTCACTTGACGAGCTAATTGGAAACCTCAAAGTTCATGAAATGGTAATGGAAAAAGATTCGGAACTAGTTAGAGGCAAGAAAGAAAAAGTTAAGTCCATTGCCTTGAAAGCTAGAGTCCAATCAAGTGATGATGAAGAATCTACTTCGGATAGTGATGATGAGGAATATGCTATGGCCGTTAGAGACTTCAAGAAGTTCTTTCGTAGAAGAGGGAAGTTTGTAAGGCAACCTAAAGATGACAAGAAAACTTTCCGAAAAGATCGTGATGATAGGAAAGGAAAGATTGAAAGAAAATGCTATAGGTGTGGAGACACAAGTCATCTTGTAGGAGAATGTCCAAAACCACCCAAGAGCAAACCTCAACAAGCTTTTGTGGGTGGTGCTTGGAGTGACTATGAAGGAGATGACGATGAGCCAAAGAATGATGATATTGCTCTCATGGCTCACGACTCAAATGAGGTACTCTCCGACTCATCTTACTCCTCTATTGATGATGACACCTTACAAAAGGAATATAACAAACTTTGTGAATTGAGCTTAAAAATCATAAACAAAAATAAGTTTTTGAAAACTAAAAAGGAGTTTTTAGAAAATGAAGTTTATGAATTAAAAGAAAAAGCTAAGAGATTAGAAAAGAGTAAAGGCATTGACACATCTTGCAAATCATGTGAAGAACTTAAACTCGAAGTTGAGAAACTTAAAATTACTCAAAATGATCTAATAAAACAAACCACAAAGTTTAAGAAGTTCGATAAGAGCATTTCTTGTGCGGATGAAATTATGAAAATTCAAAAGTCACCTTTTGATAAAACAGGACTAGGATTCATGAAAATAGAAACTTCAAAGGGTCAAACGAAACAAGAAAAGAATGCACAAGAAACTAACAAAACTGCTACAGCAGCCCGCGGAACAGACGGAACCCAATCCAGGGTTCCGCCTGTTGGACCCGAAGGTTCCGCCAGGTCTGCTGCAGCAGTAACATCCTCCACATCGGATCGTTCAAAATTTGTTAAAGTCACATATAAAAGTGGAAGAAAACCTGCTTTTAAAACTGGAGTAGGACTTAGTAAAAACGAATTTAGAGCTAAGACTAGTCAACCAAGACCTAAGACTCCAATTCCCAAACGCCCCTTTCCAAAGAGCAACTTCAACACACGACCAAACTACCAACATGTATGGAACCAAAACACTCCTGGACATTACCAAGCTCCAAATTACATGTCATGGAACCCTTATGTTCTACTTTCATACTTGGAACAAGTTAATGGTATGCTTAACCAAAACGGACCCATGAGAAATTGGGGACCAAATGTTTGAGTGTTTTTCATAAAATATGTGTGCCTCAAAGTTTATTTGGAACCGGATGAATGGATTAAAGATAGCGGTTATTCAAGACACATGACGGGTAACAAAAGCCTCTTCACTACTTATCACAAATGTGACAGAGGTAATGTTACGTTTGTTAGTAAAGCTAAGAGCAAAATCATCGGAAAAGGTACAATCTCTCATGACTCCCTTTTTATAGATGATGTAGCTCATGTTGATAACTTAGGTTTTAATCTCCTTAGTATTAGTCAACTTTGTCGTAATAAGTATAATGTCCTTTTTAGTGAAAACGGAAGTAAAATACTTAAAGATGGTATAACCATAGCCAAAGGTGTCCTTAAAAACAACGTATACGTCATGAAGATGGATCCAACATCTAGAGACAAACTTTGTCTTGCCTCATTAGATGAATCTTCAACTTTATGGCATAGACGTTTAGGACACGCTAACATGAGACTAATTCAAAACCTCTCCTCCAAAGACTTAGTTCGAAACCTACCTAAGTTGAAATATGACCAACACTTTTGTGATACTTGCAAAGTCGGTAAACAAGTCCATAGTAGCCATAAGGCTAAAAACTTGGTTTCTACATCTAGGTGTCTAGAACTTTTGCATATGGATTTATTTGGTCCATCCGCTATACAAAGTTATGGAGGTAACTTCTACACATTGGTCATAGTCGATGATTACTCAAGATATACTTGGACAAAAATTTTGAAAAGTAAAAATGAAGCTTTTGATAAATTTGAGATTCTAAGTAAGAAAATTCAAAATCAAGTAGGGTCTAATATTGTGTCTATTAGAACGGATCACGGTCGTGAATTTGATAATGAATTTCAATTTGGAAACTTTTGTGATATTAATGGTATTACTCATAACTTTTCGGCTCCACGTACCCCTCAATCTAATGGTGTAGTAGAACGTAAAAACCGGACATTGCAAGAGATGAGTAGAACAATGCTTAATGAACAAAACATTCCACAAAAGTTTTGGTGTAATGCCGTTGACACATCAACGTACATTTTAAATCGAGTTTTAATTAGACCATTTTTGAATAAAACTCCTTATGAATTATATAAAGGTAAAAAGCATACATTAGGATACTTTAGAGTGTTTGGGAGTAAATGTTTCATTCTTAACACTAAGGATTATATCACCAAATTTGACCCAAAGTCTTACGAAGGTGTATTTCTTGGATATTCACAAAATAGTAAAGCTTACATTGTTTTGAACAAAGAAACCTTAAGAGTCGAGGAATCGTTGAATGTAACATTTGACGAGAGTCCACCTCCCTCTAAGACATCACCTTTGGTAGATGATGACTTAGTTGAAAGCCAAGCAATAGAAAGTCAAGAGATTTTAGGTAATGACAAGGAAGATGAACTATTAAACAAAGAACTTGTCAATGTCAAAGAATCTAAAAGTCATCCATTAGATGGTGTTATAGGCAACATTAACGAAAGAACACTAAGATCAAAAGTTCAAAATGAAAGCAACTACTTTTGTTTCGTGTCAACCATTGAACCGAAAAACATTAATGAAGCCATTAAAGATGAGTCTTGGGTAATTGCAATGCAAGAAGAGTTAAACCAATTTGTTAGGAATGATGTATGGACATTTTCCTCAACCAAAGAGTCAAACTATCATTGGAACAAAATGGGTCTTTCGTAATAAAATAGATGAAAATGGAATTGTGTGTAGAAACAAAGCTAGGCTAGTTGCACAAGGATATAACCAACAAGAAGGCATTGACTACGATGAAACTTTTGCTCCGGTTGCTAGGCTCGAGTCAATTAGAATCTTACTTGCATATGCATGTGCACACAATTTTAAACTCTTTCAAATGGACGTCAAAAGTGCATTTCTAAACGAAGTCATAAATGAAGAAGTGTATGTTGCTCAACCACCGGGCTTCATCGATTTTGAAAAACCAAATCATGTTTACAAACTTAAAAAGGCACTTTACGGACTTAAGCAAGCTCCAAAAGCATGGTATGATCGACTTAAAACCTTCCTCGTTGACCATAAGTATATCATGGGCTTAGTTGATAATACTCTCTTCACTAAGAAGAAAGATTCACATATTATCATAGTCCAAATCTATGTTGATGACATTATATTCAGATCAACTTGTCAAGAATTATGTGTGGATTTCTCAAAAATCATGCATGACGAGTTTGAAATGAGTATGATGGGAGAACTCAACTTTTTCCTAGGACTCCAAATTAAACAACTAGAAGATGGTATCTTCTTAACAAATCTAAATATATTAAGGACATGCTTAAGAAATTTGGATTAGAAGATTCGAAACCAATCAAAACTTCTATGTCCACGGAAACTAAACTCACCAAGGATGAGGAAAGTGAATCCGTAGATAGCACTAAATATAGAGGTATGATTGGTAGTCTACTTTACCTAACGGCTAGTAGACCCGACATTATGTTTAGCGTGTGTCTATGTGCTCGTTTTCAAGAAGATCCTAAGACTACTCATCTCAAAGCCGTTAAAAGGATTTTTAGGTATACTAAGGGCACTACACATTTAGGTTTATGGTATCCCAAAGGAACGGGAATAGACACCATAGTGTATGCTGACTCGGATCATGCCGGTTACTATGTTGATAGAAAAAGTACAAGTGGTATTTGTACCTTTGTTGGACATTGTCTCACCTCATGGTTCTCTAAGAAGCAAACGGCTCTTGTTATCTCAACAACGGAATCCGAGTACGTTTCGGCCGGAAAGGCATGTCAACAAGCTCTTTGGATGAAGCAAGCTCTTGTCGACTACGGAATTCAACTTAACGACATCACAATTCTTTGTGACAACAAAGGTGCAATTGATCTTAGTAAAACCCGGTTCAACATGCTCGTACCAAACATATTGAAATCCGTCATCATTTCCTTCGTGACAACGTTCAAAAGGAAAAATCTCAATTGAGAAAGTTTTTCCGAAGACAACATAGCCGACATTCTCACAAAACCCCTTAAACGTAAACCTTTTAACCTTCTTAGGCTAGGCTTAGGACTCATGGAACCTACGTTGTAGTTCTGGACATTAGCCAAAAATCAAAACAAATTCATTACTCTTTTTCTCAGCAGGGTCGGCGGAACCCTCAGACACAACGGATGGAACCCAATTCAGGGGTCCGCCGTATCCGCCGACCTGCAGAACCATTTTTCTGTTTATATTAAACCAAACACCCATTATTTCATACCACCACTTCCAAACTATTACTATTCACTTTACCATCCATCCAAACCTGCGATTTCTTGGTCTTCCTTTCACTCACATTGCAAATCAATCATCATTGTAAGTATTCTAAACTTGATTACAATCCTGATCTGAGTCTAGGAATTCTATTTTTTTGCACAAAAACAAAAACTTGGGGTTATGCATTAATTTGAGAAACTCATGCATCAAATTAGGTGTTTAACAAAACTAATCATGTTCCCCATAGTTAGGAATTGCATTCTTACTAAGTGTAAACATGTTTGCTAAAACACCCCATGACAAATTTTTTCAAAAATTTCTCACAAATAGGACAAATATTTTTTCGTCTCACATTGAGAATACAAAATCAAAACGTTATGTTTAAAACATCACTTGCATAATGTCTCTTGAATGCTAAAGGGAATACATAACCAATATGTATTTTCGGGTACATTCAAACGAAGCTACATTGAACTAGGAGCGTTTGGGTTATCTTTTGTTTTATAACAAAACTTGCATTATAAAACATTTTTGAAGCATCAAAATGAGTCAAGATAACCGCACCTCCACATTGTTTTCATATAGGCACACACTAGAACACCCACATTATAATAGTCATTTACTTAAACTAAAATGTGAAATTTTGTTTTTCTAGGAATCATCATGGCTCCTCTAACCCACTACGACCACAAGGACACCATTAAGTACCTACCCAAACATCACAAAACCAAAGGCCTTACCCCAAATCAAGTCAATGTTTTCAAAGCCTTAGAAAAACATTATGTCCATGAGGGTAGAACCATTGACCCGTCCTTTCTAGAAGGCACAAACCTCTACACGGAATTTGCCACAATCAACTTTAAGTGTCTTTTAGAAATCGATGAGCCTATTTGTCCTAGGTTCATTCTAGAATTCTATGCATCCGTCACTCTCTCCACGGATGACTATGGTCGCATGTCTATCAACTTTAGGGCTAGTAGTCATTAATACTCCTTCACTCTTGAGGAGTTTGCTCAAATCATAGGTGTTCCAAACCATGGTACTTGCATCTACTCCGACTTGCACTCTCTCTCAACTCTTGACACACTCCATGACCGCATCCATCCTTATGACACCCTCTTGTGTCAAAAGATGTACTTCGTGACCACCTATTTGTTAGGACAACCAACACTAGAAAAACCCGTTCGGGAAATGAGGTCGATAAGGACCCATATGGAATGGAAATGAATGAACTCAAGCCTCAATTCAAGAAATGGGAGGAAGTCCTTAGAGCAAATGTCATTAGCACCATAGGAAACCGAGATCATATAAATCTTCGCCTTTGCTACATGCTATACTCTTTGTCCGTTAGGCAACCCTTCAACCTTGCCTACTACATGGCCAAGAGAATGGCCGACATTCCCGTGCATGGCACAACGGCTATGCCGTATGTAATGCTCTTGACCCGTCTCTTTAGGTTCATCTCTCCCATTCCACCAACTCCAAATGGTCTTCGTCTTGACTACTCTCTCATTCCACACACCTTTGTCCCACTAAGTGATAAGAGAGTTTACAAAGCCCAAGGAAAACGTCCTCATCCTCCTACCTCCTCATCATCTTCCTCAATGAGTGAAGATGACTCTTTGCCCAACTCTAGGCTCCCACCTCTCGAATACCTATCCCAACTTCCGGATATTCCAAATGAGTCGGCGGAGTTCAAGCAAACAAAGGGGATGTTTAAAAATCTTAGAAGATTCCTTGGAAAGCTCAAGAACAAGATTGGCTGTCAATGAGTGCGGGTGTGTAGGAGTGTTTGGCACAAGGTGCTATTTGAACAATTTGGTCGTTTAAACAGTGTTTGTGATGTATTTGTGTGTTGGTACAATGTGTGATACTATTTGGAACATGTATTAACTAACAATGATGCAGGTAGACAACTTTTGACAAGTTGTCAAATTTTCATGTTTATGAAATTTTCACTAAGTATAGTGAAATTCTCGACCCCAAGGTCAAAGTCCTATGGTATGTGTGTTTACATGTCCAATTTTTGCGTTACCTAACCAGATATGCATTATCTTTTTGATTTTAGGAGTTTCCGAAAAATTTGAAAATCATCTCGCGGTTCAAAATCGCAGACTGCCAACTTTTTCAGGCCTGGCGGATCTGGCGGCACCCTAGAACGGGTTCCGCCAGTGCATTTTCTGGGCAACCCAGAAATGGCCCAACGGACCGGATGGAACCCTCACACGGGTTCCGCCTGTGTATCCTGAAGGTTCTGCCAGATTTCCTGCAGAATTTTTTTTTAGTTTTCAACATTTCAACATCCAATCAACAAAATACAATCCTTTTAGATAGAAACCAATTTCCTGTAATTTTTTTAGCACAATAGGGTACTTCTCATTCCTTATAACTCAAACAAACCATTTCCCGCCAAATTTCAAAAATAGCCATAACCACCCCAAGGAACCTTCACACATAAAGGAAGGAACCCTTCCAAAGGTTCCTTGAAATCCCTGAGATATATCCTTCAACAAATTTACCAAAACCACTAAGCATTTAGTGCAAATCTTGTCTTCTCACTTCACCATTTTCATTGGATTGACTTCCATGATATGACAACCCACAATTAGTTTTCCAAATCATTAGGAACCTCCATTTTTGTATGGCCTAACATCAAATCCAAACACTCCTTCCCATACTCCTTCATCACTATAAATTAAACCATCCTAAACACTATCAAATCACACCTTCTTCATCACAATTTATAATCTTTTAAACAATTTTAACCATGACTAAGTCAACAATCACCTCTCAACCATCACGACCCATCCGGAAAACCGCCCGGATAAGTGTCAAACCACTTTGGTCTAACCAATCCTTCAACCTAAGCTCCTCATCTTCAGATGAATTCACCTCACCTATCAAAAATGAACATTTTTTGAACCTTGCATCTCCATCTCCATCACCCAATGAACTCAATGAGTTCACTCCACCACCAACTAAATCACCCATTGACCCAACTCCACCAAGTGCTCCAACCCAACCACCCAAAACTCCATCACCATCACCATTACCCAAACTTGAACCTATGGAGTTATTTGGGTCTCCTCCAACATCACCACACCCATTTTTCCAAGATCTCAATGATCTTCCACCAAGACCAACACAACCACCACCTTTTGCAAATGAAACACCAAGGTCAATTCTTGACCAAAATGAGCATTTTAACCACACCCAACCACCACAACAAGTGTACCATCAACCCAAACCATTGTTGTTTCACCCTATTTACCATGACATCCATGGTCCACTTTATGGAGAACCAAATTTTGAAAACCATGATCACCCAACTCCACCACATTCTCAAGCCCAAACCTTTGAGTTTTTCTTTCCTTCCTATGAGGAAATCCAAAACATGGTTGAGAATCATCTCCATCAAGCAATGGAATTTCAAACCACCTTGCTTGACTCTATACCAAACCCATCCTTCAACCAAGAAACAAAAACCAACCAACCCTCAAACCAAGAAACCAAAACCAACCCATTTCCACCCACTCATCCCCATGTTTGCTCAAATCGTGAGCAAATGGGTGAAAGCATCAAATTGTTGCTTCACCAATTCCAAGATGAAACCCGTTTCATATTCCAATACGTCATAGAACGTTTGGATGCTCTTTCCCACCCAAACAAATCCTAGACAACATTTGGAGGCCTTTTGCCCCATTTAGGAAAGTAGGATTTGATTTTCTTTTATTTTCTTGGTTATTTTTAGTTTTTCTTTTAGAAGTAGAAGAATCTTTCTCATTTCTTGTCTTTGACTTTTAAAAGTCAAATTTTACTTGGAATGATATTTCTTTCTACTTACTTACTTGCATTGTTGGTTGATCATTTTTGTGTTATCATTGTGGTTGCAATGTGCGTGGTAACTACAAGCTTGACTATATATATCACCAACTAACCATTTTTTTTGTAGGATCAAAATCCATGTTTCCCATCTTGGCACTCCTTTTAGGGGGAGTAACACCCAAGGGGGAGCACGTGTATGATTCCGCTTCGCTACTCTACTTTTTGTTTCGACAAAAAGGGGGAGAAATATATTAAATCTTTAAAACTTAATATGATTTTCATCACTTAAGTAAAACAAGTTTAATATAAATTTTTTTTAAGCCTTAAACACTAAAGATTTTGTGAGTTACTTAAAAACAAAGTTTATGTTTTGTCATCAACAAAAAGGGGGAGATTGTTAATGCAAATATCGCCTGAAAACGTTATTTATATTTTACGATCTTTGCTAAGTTTTGTTAACGACAAAATGTAAACTTTAGTTTCTAAGCAAAACATAATCTTAGTTTTAAAGAATTGCATAAACTAGACATTTGCTACATTTTACATTTCATAAAACACAACACTTTTTATTTCTTAAAATAGAAATGTCACATCACATTTATGGCAAGTTTTGTCAATATACATTTATGGAAAGAAAGTGTGTTTGACTAACCATATGTTTGCTTGCAAGTTTTGTGTTTGACTAGGTATAATGAGATGTGACATTGTTTGGTTTCCAAGATTTATTGCAAAACCAACTGCAAGCCCGGCGGAACCCTGGGGGTACATGGGCGGAACCCATCTGAGGGTTCCGCCGTATCCGCCAGGCCTGCAGAAGGTTTTGCTATAAATACTAAGCCACAAGTTTGATTTTTGGCTTATCACTCTATATTATATTTTCACACATTCATTCATTCTTTCATCTAACCCTTTAACATCTCATATGTGAAGTTTCTTTTTGTAGCAAAGAGATTCACGAGTTCATAAAAAGTTACAAGTATTCAACACAACGTTGCAAAACTTGTTAGCTTAGCATTGTGTAGACTTGTGTAGTTTACACTTCATTTGATTGTGTATTTTCAGTAGTGATCGGTTAGTATTTTCGTCCTCAAAATACAAAGTGTGACGGGAGTTGTTGTACCCTTATAAAAGAACTAACGGGAGTGGTTGTACCCTTGTAAAAGTACTCGACATCTAGCTTAGTGTCGGTAAACGTGTATAAGCGACGTGTAAGGTTTTCTCCGCCGATGAAAGGAGCTTGTTGACTAGTGTCACAACTCGTAATTTCATGTCCTTTTTCAAACATCAAAATTTCATTTTTCATTTCGGAAAGTTACTATTCATTTTTACTATTCACTTTCACTATTCATCTCCAAAATTTTTATTTCATATTCTCGTAAGTTAAACTATTTTAACGATAATCCGAGAGTTTGACGCTCGTCGGATCATTTCTGCAAAAATCACGAAGCCGTGTCCGAGATTTACTTTTGGGTTTAAACGTCGTTCCAGCATCCCGATATGTCCATAAAACATTATAAACGATAGAAATATGATTTTCTCTCATTTTACGACAATTCTAAAAGTTTTGGTATTTTACGTTTTCCAGTTCAGCGTTTTACGCGAATTACGCGTTTTAGACCCGCGTTTCCAGTTTTAACAGCGTTTATGCAACCAGATGGAACTTACCATTCACTTTATATTTTATTATGGAGTATTTTGACAAGTTTAGTCATTCTTTCAAGTTTCATATTTTTACGATACCCGGATTTAAGTTTCGCGGCTTAACAATTTACGTTTAGCGATTATCGGAACCAAAACTGACTCCGTAAATGAGATAATACCAGGCTTACTACATACTCTTCCTATTTTTATACATGTGCCGCCCCCCCCCCCCCCCCCTCACCATGTTACTTCCACTTCATCATTTATTTACCAAAATGCCATTGGATTAGATATTTTCTACATAAACACAATTAACACAATCATATTTATTTTCAAGAATAAAAAAGGTGAGGTTTCTCTCTTGTTCTTCCTCCCTAGCCACGACCCAAAATAAAAACACAAGAAAGATCCATCAATTTTTGAAGATCAAGACATAATCAAGCTCTACTTTCATTCCTTGTTAAGGTTTTGTAATAAAAACCTTGATTTCTTACTCAAATCATCTCCAAACTCCATATATATCAAGTAAGCTTCATGTGTTATTTTTCATCATCTCATACTTTCATTTCACTAGTTACATGATGTATTTTCAAGTTATTTTGGCAAAACATACAAGTATTTATGTTTCATACCACTTTTCAAGTATTTTTCTAACTTATATGAGTATATATAGAACCTATGATTATTCACATGAAACCCACCAAGGTTGGTGTTGTTTAGGACCCCATGACACCCTAAGAAGGTGTATGGTAGGATTTAGTAATTGTGGAGTTGATTGGAGTGGATTTGGACAAGTATTAAACAAGAAAAATGAATTTTAGCCACTATATTAATGTTGCCGTCCATTTTTGTAAAATACAGAAAACTCAGGGGTTTTCAGGTAACTCTGGGCTAGAGATTTAGAAAATACTTTCAAAAACGAAGCCGTGGGCGAAAGAACGGATTAAAACGAGTTTATAACGAAGGGGATATGATTTTTGAAAGTTTAACGACGAAAACTATTTTCTGAAAATTGTACTTGCTGTCCCACGATTTTCAATGGGCAATCTGAGGTGTAAAACTTTACGAAACTCTATTTATTTCCATCAGCTTTTTAGCAAAATATATAGAACCTATGATTATTCACATGAAACCCACCAAGGTTGGTGTTGTTTAGTGACCTACAGACTTGAGCTCCCATTAGAGCTCAGTAGTTTACACAATGAATATCATCATCTTTTCACCAGTACCACTTCAGAGACCAACACAAACTGAACTTCGGGACGAAGTTCCTTTTAGAGGGGAAGAATGTCACAACTCGTAATTTCATGTCCTTTTTCAAACATCAAAATTTCGTTTTTCATTTCGGAAAGTTACTATTCATTTTTACTATTCACTTTCACAATTCATCTCTGAAATATTTATTTCATATTCTCGTAAGTTAAACTATTTTAACGATAATCCGAGAGTTTGACGCTCGTCGGATCATTTCTGCAAAAATCACGAAGCCGTGTCCGAGATTTACTTTTGGGTTTAAACGTCGTTTCAGCATCCCGATATGTCCATGAAACATTATAAACGATAGAAATATGATTTTCTCTCTTTTTACGACAATTCTAAAAGTTTTGGTATTTTACGTTTTCCAGTTCAGCGTTTTACGCGAATTACGCGTTTTAGACCCGCGTTTCCAGTTTTAACAGCGTTTATGCAACCCGATGGAACTTACCATTAATTTTATATTTTATTATGGAGTATTTTGACAAGTTTAGTCATTCTTTCAAGTTTCATATTTTTACGATACCCGGATTTAAGTATCGCGGCTTAACAATTTACGTTTAGCGATTATCGAAACCAAAACTGACTCCGTAAACGAGATAATACCAAGCTTACTACATACTCTTCCTATTTTTATACATGTGCCCCCCCCCCCTCACCATGTTACTTCCACTTCATCATTTATTTACCAAAATGCCATTGGATTAGATATTTTCTACATAAACACAATTAACACAATCATATTTATTTTCAAGAATAAAAAATGTGAGGTTTCTCTCTTGTTCTTCCTCCCTAGCCACGACCCAAAATAAAAACACAAGCAAGATCCATCAATTTTTGAAGATCAAGACATAATCAAGCTCTACTTTCATTCCTTGTTAAGGTTTTGTAATAAAAACCTTGATTTCTTACTCAAATCATCTCCAAACTCCATATATATCAAGTAAGCTTCATGTGTTATTTTTGATCATCTCATACTTTCATTTCACTAGTTACATGATGTATTTTCAAGTTATTTTGGCAAAACATACAAGTATTTATGTTTCATACCACTTTTCAAGTATTTTTCTAACTTATATGAGTATATATAGAGCCTATGATTATTCCCATGAAACCCACCAAGGTTGGTGATGTTTAGGACCCCATGACACCCTAAGAAGGTGTATGGTAGGATTTAGTAATTGTTGAGTTGATTGGAGTGGATTTGGACAAGTATTAAACAAGAAAAATGAATTTTAGCCACTATATAAATGTTGCTGTCCATTTTTGTAAAATACAGAAAACTCAGGGGTTTCTGGGTAACTTTGGGCTAGAGATTTAGAAAATACTTTCAAAAACAAAGCTGTGGGCGAAAGAACGGATTAAAACGAGTTTATAACGAAGGGGATATGATTTTTGCAAGTTTAATGACGAAAACTATTTTCTGAAAATTGTACTTGCTGTCCCACGATTTTCAATGGGCAATCTGAGGTGTAAAACTTGATCTAGCCATCCCGACTTATCAAAAATATATTAGTATGTTGTCCCACGATTCCGGGGATATAAAGAACGTGAAAACAAGCTTATAACGACCAATATATACATGTTTCAAAATCGACGAAACCAATATTACTAAGTATAGAAACACAGTTTTTGTAATACATCATGTTGAGAGCCATTTATCTTATTGATAAACCCATTTCTAGAAAATTTACATGATTGAGAAAAAGTTAGTTTACCTAGCCTAGTTTCCAAAACATCCAACCGTTTATCAAAAGGATTTATAACGAATAACTTATGGTCTTCCAAACTTTCCCGAAAACTGCCCAGAATCTGTCAAAACATCCCAAACACCTTACTTCATGGCTATTTATCTTTATGATCAAGACCCGTATGGACAAACTTTAGTTCTGTGACTTTTTAGATATGGTGAAAATCTTCTCAAAACTACTGAGCTTCTTTCCTAACTCTTAATATTCACTATTTCGCGACTAGTTTTGCGAGACCACCTTGGTCATATTTTCAAGTTATGAAAAGTGTCATTTTACGACGAAAATACTATATTTACCGATAGAACACCAAACGAGGATCGTGGAGTACCGTTTCAACGTATTTACATGGGAAGTGTTTATTAACTTAACGAGACGTCAAAAACGTATTTGTCGACGATAAGCGTTATTTTCAAAACTAACGAGTGGTATCGATAACATACGTATTTGCATGTGTAGCATCATTTCATTTCTTACATTAGACCATATCATTCATATTAGGATGCGGTTAGAGATCGAACCTCATTTCGTGTATCCACTTTTGTCATCGTAGCTATCGCACCAGGTGAGTCATAGCCCCACTTTTACTTGTTTAATGACTTTATAAACTCTTTGGGGGAGATACATGCTTCAATACTTGTTCTATGTTTTTATACGATTTGAATTACTTATGGGGAAGAATACGCTGTTAGAATTATTTTTTTGTACAATGCCAAAGTATTAAATTCCATACATTGCTTAAGTTGCCTTACTACCAAGTTAAGTCCCCTTTATTATCATGGACCGTTAATTATAATGCCTAGCGAGAGTGAGTGAATAGATCTATTGAGGGTGACGCCTCCATTCGTGTTTGGGTTGCTCCAACGGAATTACGAATGCATTTCATGTCTAAACAATTTGAGTGCCTGGTAACCACTCCTTTGGGGCCATTACAATATTATGTCTAGCTTCGGGGTTATGAGCTTAAGAGACAATGTAGCATTTTTGACATATTGTCACCTTACTTTATACTTATGGCTATTGTACATACGAGATTACTTATAAAGTCACGATACTATTCCATCACTATTACTACTGAAATACGATGCCTTTGCATCAATTTTATTACTGAATTACGATGCTTTTGCATCAATCTTATTACTTTTGTTTACACAACCAAACATATTACTTTTGGCAGTGGGTCGTAAACACACAGGTTACAAGTTTCTTATGGCGGGACTTGGAACTGAGTGGATTTACGATGCCTTTGCTAGAAAATCTTCATTCATATGCATTACATTCTTTTACACAAGACTCTATGAACTCACCAACCTCGTGTTGACACTTTAGCATGTATTTTCAGGTTTTAAGCAATGGCACGCTACAGGAGGTTTTGGCAGGGCGTGGCATGGTCATAGAAGACTCTGATTATACATTTGGGGACCGTTTTAAACTATTTTAAGGGCCTACTTCCGCACTACTTTTAACGATGTAAATTCAATATTTTTGGTTAAACGATTTTATTCTAAATGATTAAAGTGAAAACCATTTTTGTACTTGTGTTGTGATACCGATTGAGTTACACCCCATCTACATGTATGCTTCCGCTGGACCCGATTTTGGGGGTGTGACAGATTGGCATCAGAGCTTTGGCTATAGCGAACTGAGTGTTTTTAAAACCTAGACTATAGCTACTTTTACGAAAACTTAACCCTATGACAGTCTCGTGCCTGCCTGCCAAGCTGAAGCCTCATTTGTGGTTAGTTGCTGACATAGGTGATGAGATTTGTGTCTCATTATCTGATATATTATATTCATTTATGTGAGGTCACCATTTATGTAAACACAAGTATGATAATAAAAGAAATAAGATGAGAATGAGAGATGGTTGATTATAAGAAATGAGAGAATAGTAATTGCAAGAGTTTCACTAAGATATTCAAATAACCAACAACAATAAAGTGTACATGAGTTTGGTATTTATAAGGGGAGGAGTAGGGCAACACTCCCTTCCTCCCTCCTTCCTTTTGGACGTGGGCTTTCAAGCCCATGGACTAGCTTACTTAAGCCTTGTAACATAAAAAAAGTAAAATAAATAACTAAGCAACCTATTACAAAAGGTAATGACCGAGACTTGACTTAAATACAAAAGTATGATCCCAACAATCTCCCCTTAAGGGTCGGTCATCACGGTTGCTTGACGTCTTCATCTTTGTCGTTGACTTGTGACATGTAAAACTTTAGACGTCTTCAAAAATGGTTGAATGATAATGAATGTACTTTGCTCTATGTCTTTGTTCTTTGGTGATGATGTAGTGATTGTGTCATGAAGTAGTCTGCCATTCGACACTCCTGCGTCTGTGGTGGTTGTCCGCCATTCCAACATACTCATACATCTTTGAACTTTGACTTTCACTTACACGAAGTTCCTTTTCATATTCTGAGATCTTTAAGTCTTTATACTTTGTAGATTCCCTTTTATTGACGTAGAATCTTTCTTTGAACTTTGTGGTGCTAAGATCTTTGGGGGAGCTATCATTTGCTTCAAGATGTATGTATGAGCATGTTGGAATCTACCATCATGGAAGTGAGGTACCTGCATGTAAACAGTTAGCAATAAATACCCGGTGCTTACAGATAAGGAATTAGAGTTCATCAACAGCATATTGTGAAGATTCCCTTTAATCCTTATCCAGGCCGTTCCCATATCAGATACTCCCGAAGGAGCTTACGAGACCTACTAAGTAGCTCAATGACTGGGTGAGTCGCTGGGGATCACTCCACGACTGTAGACCGCTATGGAACCACCGCAAACACTAAGCGTAACCCTTGTGGGGTTACCGAAGTGACCTGCTGTCAGAGCTGTTTGATGTTGACCCTGGCAGGATTTCCGTTCAATCATTGAGAAATACGTAAGTAATCCTCTCATAAACGTTCTCGGCAGATTGCTAAGATCTGCGAAGGACTCGATAATTTACAGCTGGTGTCCATTGATGTAGAACACCAGTTGTAGAAATACTAAGTGTTCCTAAGAGATCTTTGATGTATCTCAAGGCTCTAGACTCTATAAGTGCACACTTAGGTTTCCTATGTGGAGACTAGGGAGGGGTCTCCTGCTTCAATATCAACTATCTCTAAGAGATAAGTCGATAGATTACACTGGTTCCCCGTGAGAATGAACCAAGCTCTTTTAAGAGAACTTGAGTGGTTAAGAAGGTTTAGTGCATTGCGTCAGTGGGTCCATGACGACTTTATCTTCAATACCGGTGTTGTCTTTTGCAACAACCAGTAGCATATGTATTGAACCCGGTGTCTGCCCTAAGGTTGAATATATGGGGGGCTATTTCTTTTCACCCTTTTCTTTACTTTTCTTTTTAATTCTTCAACTCCTTCTTTCCCTTTCATCCTTTTCTCCTTTTTTCGTATCATACCTGAGGACTTCTAATTCTAACTATGGGAGATGTCCTTGGGTAGATCCCTCTGGCTCTGGCGGATCATAGGACGGTTTTATCCTATCTTAATCTCCTTATAACTCCGACAGTAGCCAAGAAACCTTTGATTGAAAATCTCTCAAAGTGTTTGTGATAATCAAATATTTTGGTTAACACTTTGAGAGTTTTGTGTATACTTTTGAAGGGTTCTCCCTTCACATGTGCTCATAAGTATTTAATAAATTTGCACATGCGGGAGGATCAAGCATTTTGAATTGATCCACTTTCCGTGAACAAGACCGATTCGAGACACGCTTACATCACTAGTTAAACTAGCTTGAAGTTATTACCCGGCCTGGTCAAGTCCACAGAAAGTTTCTCGAGACGGTACATTTCTACTAAGACAAATCCTTTTCGAGACACGCTTACGTGGTTAGTTAAAGAGATACATTGTCAGCTTTTAGGTGACAACTAGCTCTAGTAACTAACTTGATGTTATTACCCGTCGAGGATAAGTCTTTTCGATATTACTAACTTTTATTGTCTCGTCAATTCCTGGGTCATTTCTGAGTTTAGCTCGCACATGATACATCTTTTAGCCTTTTGGCTACTTACATTTTAATCACTTTTTCATTTTCTCCCCCTCAAAAATAGCATATAATATGATGTTTTTGACAAACTTTTTAGATTAAAATATGCCTTTTTGAGTCTTATGGGGAGATTCACCAAGAACTTTTGATTTTGAACAAAGTATTTTGTTTTGACAAGTGCTCCCCCTCAACAAGTGATCATGTCTTATTGAGGTGAAATACTTGTCCTTTTGAGCAGAATTATGAAAAATTCATAAACATTTGATTAATTCTACTCAAAAGTAAGAAGCCTTCGCTCCTTATATTAGGATTGAGGCACTGATGCGTACCTCAGGGTCCTTTCTTTACAAGTTCGGGTTGTGCACTGTAATGCGTGCACAAGCCATTGTTTTAATACAAAATTATTTTTCTTTTAACAAAATACTCCCCCTCAAATAATGAAGTTTATTCGAAAGATAGTTTTCTTGAGCAGAATATTGAATCGTATTTATGAAATACTTTGTGAAAAATTCGTGAGATGATTCTGCTCAAGGTTTTAGAAAACATAATCAAGTATTGTACAACAAAGAATGCATGAAAAACATATTAGACAACAACCTCGAGACTGAAAATCTTTGTTTACCAAAATTTGAAATCCATTTGTAGGTTGTGTCAATCTGATTAAAAGATGTTGAATTCCAACGAGGATTGAAAAATCTTAGTTTCATTATGATAAAACACTCGTCGAATCAATGGAAATTTAAAACTCTTTTACTTTAAAAAGTTGTTTGAGACCCGGAGTCTCTCTTTTGAGTTTTAAAATCTGAAGAAGAAGATTTCCATCTAAAGTTGAACCTCTTGGGTTCTTTTTGAAAATTTGTTTTTGTGATGAATGGAAAAACTTCCGGTATTTGGGATGCCTAAATCAGAGTCATTCTTTAATCGTAGCCAAAGCATTCCAGATTATGAAAATTTGAAAAATTTAGGACAACTGTGCTTTGGTCTTCACACTTGTTTTACCGGTGTAAAACAATAGTGCAGAGTTTGGAAAGATTTGTTTCTCACCATTTTGAATCCATTTACCAGTTTAGCCTTTAAACACATTTTGCCCTTTGACCTCAAAATATGTTCCATAAGAAACATTTTGCCGAATGTTGAAATTTCGACTTTCAATGGGATGACATGTACTTGCACACAGAGAAAATGCATCAGGCACAAACAAGTATACAGATGAATCAAGAAACTTATTCTAAATCTACCAAAATGCTCAGAATTCTCTAATTAACACACAAGATCACAGATTAACTCATCCTATCACTCGAGATTTTCCAATTATGATAATGGTTAGGGGTTATGATTAGAGACATTGCACGCATTTTAGCATCATAATGCATAAATATTGTACAAATTAACCATCCTAGTAGCAGCAAAGACATCGAAATCTTAAACCCTAAATCACTTGATTTCAAACCTATGGTGTTTCTAATCGTGCAAACACACCAATCGAGCATACTTTAGTGTTCTCTAAAGCTATATGAAATAATAAATTAGACTAAACACAAAAAAAAAAAAAAAAAAAAAAAAAAAAAAAAAAAAAATGCCCCGATCGATAATTATATTAACCTTAGTTTCTGATTATGCCTTTTTTACCGTTGAAAAACACTTGAAACATTTAGGGAACGATTAGACAACAACAATGAGGAAATTAGAAACTCGCAATTATGGAGATAATTGAGGAAAAAATCGTTAGTCTTATTCGTTGAGGTTTTAATCATGTGTGCAACTTTTGAGAACATGTGTGAAAACATTGATTAGAGCTTGTTTTATTTTTCTTGCAAGGTCCTTTTACCAAAGTTTAAGACTTTTGTGAACTTTACTCATTAAAAGGTTAATTACTTTTCCATTTGAAGTCCAAACTAGATTAATTTGGGATCGTTGCAGAAAAAATTCCTTTTCTCCCCCTCGAATTAGCATATATTTTGTGAAACCTTTCTGCACTTTTAATTCGAGAGATCGTAGAACCTTTTTGAAAATGAGTTTAAATCCGAATGATGAAGAAACATTTTATCCTTGATGAATAAAAAATGAGGTGTCCAAACTTCATGATATTGTGAAAAGTTTTCTCCCCCTCAAAACATGTTCCATTTTGACAGAGAAAAGCAAAATTTGTTTAAATGGAGGAACATAGTTTTGAAGATTTGAAGTTTGTACACAAAGAAAGAAGATTCTTTTTGTAGAAAAAGTATTTACAGAAAGACTTTGATGTTTGACTCTTCTTAGGTTTTAAGAAAATTTTGCAAATCATCTGGAGTCAAACATCACATACCATTTTGGTGAACTAAATCAAAAAACCTTGATGGAGGTAATGTCTTTGTAAACAAGTCCGCCAATTGGTATTCAGTACCCACAAACTCTAATTCAATTTTACCCTTCTCAACATGCTCCTTTATGAAATGGTAGCGGAGAGCAATTTGTATGGCCTTGGAAAGATGAATGGTGTTGCACGAGATAGCAATAGCACACTTTGAGTCGCAGTACATTGAGATCTAGTCAAATACATAGCCGTAGTCTGTGAGCTAAGTTCTCATCCAAATGACTTGAGCATAGAGAGCAGACATGGCTATATACTAAGCTTTTGTTGATGACAGTGATGTACAATCCTGCTTCATTGACTGTATCCCTTTGTAACTAAACAAGATTTGTTGCGAATCACTGTGCTTTCTGCGTCCAGCTTGTTTTCTAAATCCATTTAAGTCCAATGATGTGTCGAAGGGTGATGTTGCATATTAGACGGATCCAAATTGTGAGAAGACGACTTTATTATATCAGGAATGGTTGGAGTCAGTGCAAATGGATTGAAGAAAGTATTTCTGTCATAATCTGCAGGTTATGGTACTGATTGTGGTCATGGATTTTTAGCTGATTGTCTGGAGTTGGAAGCGGTTTGTCCTGCTGTTGTTGGAGATTCACTTGGAGGACCGTCTTTCTCAATAGTGGTTGTTGAATATTCTCAGGGTGTGCAGCGGAGATTGGTGAGACCTCTTGAGGACGGTTTTCAATTGAATCATCAAACAGTTGAGCAAACAGAGTTTTCAATTCCTTGCGAGAGAGTGACAATGTTTCAGCCGAAGAGTCCGGAAAGTTAAGACGGTTTGTTTCGGGTCCTAAGCTGTTTTGCTCAGAAGCCATTGTTGATGTGCTTTTAAACGGTTGGTTTCGGGTCCTAAGCTGTTGTGCTTAGAAACCATAACATTAAGCTCGGGTCCGAAACTGATTTGTTCCGAAGCCATTCCTGTTATATCTGCAAAGAAAGAAAGAAGAGACAAGAAAAACAGAGAACACGGATCCCCAAGAGAAACTGGGTTCCAGATGTTAGAAGCATAAAGATGTAGTGTCAATTATCTTCTTGACACTCGAACACACAATTCCGACGGTTTTCCTTCTTGTCTCAGGGGTAGATATAGTGGAGTTCACATTAGTTTTGGTGCAAATGTCTAAAATCTTTCCTGTAGGAATCCACCTAAGACCAATCGATTTGAAAATTCTACCTGTAGGTACCCACCTAATGTTAGATCTAGGAGATGTTTTCCTTTTAGAGTGGAATGAAATGTGGGAGCATCACTTCGTTGAGAAAACCTACGTCCTATATTGATCCACTTCTTAGGTTTCTGACTTATGACATTTGGTTCAACGGGTTTGTTTGTCTTAGTCGATTGAGCCTTTTCAAGTGGATTTCCCATTTGAAGATATTTTAAAGCACAGACATCATGATTATTTCCGCAACTACTCTTAGATGCTAGCCAATTCCTATTAGTTTGTTGAGAACTCCTAGGTTTTGGTTTGCTACTACTAGCAGTGTTTTGCACTACATTGGAAGGCTCCACATGAGGTTTTGAACCTAGAATTCCATCCTTTTGAAGTAGCGCCTTTTTTCTAGCCTTTTCTAGATCATAGTTCTGGTACATGTCATATTTGCCATAAAACTCTTTACTTTTAATGCTCGTTTTAGACACTGTTTTCGAACTAATCCTAGAAGAGCCAGGTATAATCACGTGTTGAGATTTAGCAGACACAGATGCATTTTCCTTAGGCCAAGAATGTGGAGTGACTGGTTTTGTCAAATTGTTTTTCTCAACAACTTGGGAGGCAAACCGAGGTTTTGAAAATTTAGGTCGTTCTGATTTAAATGCAGTCGGTTGTCTAACCACTGATTGTTTTCTGATTGTTTGAGAAGGCGGTTTCCCCAAGATTGATGGTTTTGCAAACTTAGTATCCACACTCTGGCCAGTCAGTCTTCTTAATTTATTTTGTAATGCAGCATGTGCAAACACCTTTGCTTGAATTTGACCTTTTAAAAGCTCATTTTCTTTAACTAATGTATCCACACGTTTTCTTTGTTCATTCAAAAGTTGACCATTGTTGCTCGAATTTAGAGATTCGTTTTGCATTTGAAGTTCAAGTGAGATGCAATGTGCCTCTAGTTTTGAAAAATCTTTATGACATTGGGCAATGGTCTTTTTGAGAAGAATGTTTTCTGACTCAAGAGTTTGGTGTGATGTTTCAGTTATTGGATTATCAGGTAAGGACTCAGACTCAGAATGTTTGTCTTGACATTGAACAACATTCTGGTCAACCTCTCCTTCATTTCTGAATTCAGGTTGCTCAGATTGTTGTTTCTCATTTGCAAGCATTATATGATCAATAGTAGATTGTACCTCAACCATTTGCTCTTTGTCAAATTTGGGCTCTGAGTCATAGAAGGGTCTGATCTCTGCACAGCCTGCATCTGTATCATTCCCCAATCTGCTGTTGTTATTTTGTTTATCTAATACTTTGACCTTATTGCCTGTATTACCGACATCTGCAATATTCCCAACAGTCCTTTCAGCATTCCTTCTTTGTCTATCAACTCTTTCACCTTGCCCAACAGCTTGATTCCGTGTGTTAGAAAAAGAACGAAGACGGTTGTTTGTCTTGTTGGAGAATTTGCTGAAGGCACGAGCAATAAGTTCGTGTCCTTGATTCAGAATTTTGAAATCCTCATCGTCGTCTTCATTGGAATTAGAATAGTACACTGCATCACCGTTGTCATATGGAACAAGTTGAGTTGAAGTTTGTTGCGGAGATGAATCATATTGGATCATGAGGTTTGAAGTAGCAGGTTGTGGATAACTGAAGTAATTATGTTCTTGAACATAATCATGATTTGTTATTAACATCACATCTGTAGTATTGGCTTCCAAATCTGCTGTATTGGTTTCCAAATCTGAATATTCATCATTAGATGGAATATCTCCCATGACACTTTGCAAAATAGTATTGAGATTACCCCCTTCAACTTCCATTTGACTAAGTGTGGCATCGTATTCAACATTATCGTCAAACAGTGGAGTTGAATCATAATCTTGATCTTCCACATCTGCAATATTTTCCGCATATGCCAAAAATGCCATGCTTGGTTCGATAAGATCTTCTTCATCATCAGTATCTTCCATTGTGTTAAAGCATTCATAAGTTGAAGTCATCATGCATTTGCCTTTATCAGTAGATGCTTTTCCAAGCTTCACAAGATTTTGTAGAAGTGATTGCATGTGATCATTTAGTGTTGCAGGATGGTACTGTGGAATGAAGATAGGCTCTGGTGCATTTGGAGGAATGAAGAAGAGACCATTTGGAGTGTAACTTAAGGATCCATGGTCAAAAACTGGAGATGGTGGAGCATGGAGAATGGTCTTCAGTGGATTCATGCTTAAGCAAGATTCAAGAATTTGCTTCATTCTGATGTGATGAAGTTTTTCTGTATGATGCATAGCTTCAAGATATTTTCACATTTCATAAGCACTAGCTTGAAAGTCCATATACATGTAAATTGAGTTGGGAAGTGCCACTGTTATGAACCATATAGCCTGTTGGTCAGCATCGTACTGAGCAAGTTCAGTTGCATTCAAATCTTCATCAGTTTGTATTCTGATAATCCCTGTTGAGTCAGCAAGAAATATCATTTTGTATGGACCATCTTGAATGGATTTGAGCATGAGACCTGCAGCAGGACGATTTGTGAGCCATTGTAGAAATCTCCGTTTCCAATCAGTATATGTTCCTGGTAGCAACATTGGAGGCCTTGATTCATTGCCAAAGAGCAGAACATGACGAATGTGGGAGCTGTGACTTTGTTGTTGATGAGAATATTGGTGAGGAAGGTAGTTGGAAGAAGGTACAGTTGCTGATGACTGCTGCTGATGAGAATTTTGGTGAGGAAGGTAGTTGGAAGAAGGTAATTGAGACATTGTAGATGACATATCTCTCCCCCTTGATTGTTGCGACGTAATCGAAATAATCAAACAAAATGTCACACTCATGGTCGAAATAGTGATTTCTGGTTTTCCCTCCAAAATAATTTGAAAAGTTTTCTCTTCCAAAATTTTGAAAATCACTTTAAAATGCAATTTTAAGGTTATAGAAAAAATTTGAGTTTTAAAAATTTTGCCGCCAAATTTTACCGAAAAAAATTTGAATTTTGGCCTAAAAATTTGAATTTTGGCCTAAAAATTTGAATTTTGGGCCAAAATTTTCACCGTTATACCAAAATTTAAATTTCGCGTAAAAATTGAAAGTTTAGTCTCCTGTAAAAATTAAATTAGAAGATAGTAGATAGTAGATAGTAGAAAGAGACTTGTGTGAAAGATGGATCTTGTAGAAGATTGAAATGCACGTTCCTTTGGTTAAGTTCAAAATCCCTGGGGTAAGTTGAATTCTTACGAGTAATAATAATCTTACGCGTAAACTTTAGGTTATGCGTAAAGAGTAGTTTATGCGTAAACAAAGAGTTTATGCGTAAGTTTTCTCTTTACGCGTAAGCTTTGGCTTATGCGAAAGTTTAGACTTATGCGTAAGGTTAAACAACCAAACAAATCTTTCAAACTTATTCAAGCTTGAAAGATATCTGAAGTCGAAGTATTCCACTAACTTATCCAAGATAGGGAAGTACTGAGTCACCCTAACACAAGGAGAAGACCTTTGATGAAACTTAAGCGTAGATTCTAGCAACTTACGCGTAAGATTCACTCTTATGCGTAGGATTGATCTTTTGCGTAGAAAAAGGCAACTTCTGCGTAGGAAGTAACTTCAGCGTAGGACTTAGGCGTAGGAAATAGACTTACGCGTAGGATTTAGGCGTAGACTTCCAAGTTAAGCGTAGAAAGAGGGTTTTGACTCTAGTTACACGTAGGAAAAGGGTTTTGACCAAATCTTACGCGTAGAAGGGACAAAAAGTACTGTTGACAGCTTTTGAATCGTACTGTTCACGAAAGTTACGTGTAAGGAGGTCAGAAACTTGAAAAATCTCAAATTTTTGAAGAAAATTGCTTAGAAATAAGGTACTTTTGATCAAATAACTTCACCAATACTTAGAAAACACTAACTATTGAAGATTTTGAGTAGAAAAACCTTAAAAAATCAAAACTTTATGCAAAATCTAAGCTTCTAAACACTATATTAACTTTAAAACTTATCCAAGCTTCAAGATTTGAGTGTAAGAAACAAAGAAAGAAGCAAAAAAGAAGCAAAATAACACCTTAAACCCCACGTTAAATCCAAGAAACACACTTCAATCTCTATTAGGCGAATGATACCACTTGTTAGGTCACCATTTATGTAAACACAAGTATGATAATGAAAGAAATAAGATGAGAATGAGAGATGGTTGATTATAAGAAATGAGAGAATAGTAATTGCAAGAGTTTCACTAAGATATTCAAATAACCAACAATAATAAAGTGTACATGAGCTTGGTATTTATAAGGGGAGGAGTAGGGCAACACTCCCTTCCTCCCTCCTTCCTTTTGGACGTGGGCTTTCAAGCCCATGGACTAGCTTACTTAAGCCTTGTAACATAAACAAAGTAAAATAAATAACTAAGCAACCTATTACAAAAGGTAATGACCGAGACTTGACTTAAATACAAAAGTATGATCCCAACAACTTATTATAGTTGATTACTATAATTGTCTTTTATATAAGCATGTGCATGTATCATATATGTCACCACGTTATGTTTTTCCTTGCATAGTTTCATCATTTGACCTCGAGTTTGGTCACATGCTTTAATCTTTCAGAATGTCTTGGTATTTGTGAAAGACATAGTCTTAGTATGACTGAGCTGAGTATTTCAAAATTCATGGAACCTCGGTGGAATATAGACTGGTCATTTATATTCGACCCGGGATAGTGAGATATAGGCTGACCACCTATGTCTGACTCAGAAATGAATTTTGCAACACTGAGAATAGTTATAATAAAATTTTGTCTGGATTGAATCCTTTACTCGATTTCCAAATGTTTCATGCATGTGTGTGTATACCCTCGTTGTCAGAACATTCATACTTTTCATCACCTTGTGAACCGCCGCTTGGAAGCACGTCAACTGGTCATTTCATTTCATGAATCTTCACCTTTATGCACGATACACTTACATCACAGTCTTTTCTTTTATCACAATCTCATTTTGTCGCAGTTGTCACAGTCTCTTCCCTTCTCGCCATCATTATTATTTCCCTTTTCCATCACTATTTATATAAGGAATTAGCTGACACTATATAGTTTCCTATGCCACTCATCACTCACTATTCCCTATATTGATAAGTGGATATTATCAATGACCTCTCTAGGAAAGACTTTACATACCATCTATAAGGAGAATCCCTCGGTACATTAAGACCACCCAAAACTCAACAGAAATATCAAGATATTGCAAAACTATTCGAACCACTATCACTGGCCTGATCACCAAAAATTCTAACATCTAGAAAGTATTGGCTTGACTGAATTACAGGATTAGTTTCGATAAAAGTGCTCACTAAGCAACACCATAGAGATAAATCTAACCTCTTAACCGAGACTATAGATTGAACATGTCTTCACCAATAGACTTTATTCAAACATGTTAGACACCTATGCCTTTGTGCAGACATACATACCTGACTATTTTATCCTCTTAATACTTTCACTTTTAAATGGATTTTTCTCCAAACTACCGTTATACAAAACACATATCTTGTAAGAAATACTTTTCTGAGGCACTTATTTTGATAAGCAAACTCCTTTTGGTTAATCCTTTACAAAACTAATGAATTGTTAGGAAATTTTAAACATCGATCTTTGGTAAACCATATTATCCACCTTATATTGAAAACTGTCCTATCTTGCACAACTATTAAATTTTGAAACATCAAGAAAAATGTTACTTGAAAAGCCGTTTGCTTAAACTTGTAGATTCATTTATTCGGGGAAGGTTTATGAACAAAACACAATCTCAAAACAAACTTTGAAAAATCAATCGCTATATTACATCACTTATACATTTAGGATTTGGTGATTTAATGACATAGAGCTTGGGGAAAATCGTAGTAATGGAGACTAAGCATCATAGGTGGAAAGAGACCCAATTCATGACATTCCTGCGGAGGAATCACAACCTTATCCTAATCTATTCTTTTCAATAACACCCTTTGACGGACCTAACTTTGTAAGATTTTTCCACAAGATTCATGATACCTATTCCAACTATTCCTAATGGAGGAATTTGATTCACCTCAAACTTTTGGCAGATTTCATTAAGATTCCTTTGGAACTACACCACCTATCATCTGCAGACCAATGGTCAGAAATTAGAGAACGATTCAAACATAGGAAGATATGCCCAAATCGGGTGTGATTGATTCTGAAAATGGTTGGGCTGACCATTTACTATAAATTGGATTCACTTACAACAATAGATATCACGCGATCCCAAGGACAACATCATTGAGACATAATTCACAAACATGGAGAGATAAACCCAAGATACATTGGACCATTAAATATTTCAGACAGAATGAGCCTAGTGACCTACAGACTTGAGCTCCCATTAGAGCTCAGTAGTTTACACAATGAATATCATCATCTTTTCACCAGTACCACTTCAGAGACCAACACAAACTGAACTTCGGGACGAAGTTCCTTTTAGAGGGGAAGAATGTCACAACTCGTAATTTCATGTCCTTTTTCAAACATCAAAATTTCGTTTTTCATTTCGGAAAGTTACTATTCATTTTTACTATTCACTTTCACAATTCATCTCTGAAATATTTATTTCATATTCTCGTAAGTTAAACTATTTTAACGATAATCCGAGAGTTTGACGCTCGTCGGATCATTTCTGCAAAAATCACGAAGCCGTGTCCGAGATTTACTTTTGAGTTTAAACGTCGTTTCAGCATCCCGATATGTCCATGAAACATTATAAACGATAGAAATATGATTTTCTCTCTTTTTACGACAATTCTAAAAGTTTTGGTATTTTACGTTTTCCAGTTCAGCGTTTTACGCGAATTACGCGTTTTAGACCCGCGTTTCCAGTTTTAACAGCGTTTATGCAACCCGATGGAACTTACCATTAATTTTATATTTTATTATGGAGTATTTTGACAAGTTTAGTCATTCTTTCAAGTTTCATATTTTTACGATACCCGGATTTAAGTATCGCGGCTTAACAATTTACGTTTAGCGATTATCGAAACCAAAACTGACTCCGTAAACGAGATAATACCAAGCTTACTACATACTCTTCCTATTTTTATACATGTGCCCCTCCCCCCCCCCCCTCACCATGTTACTTCCACTTCATCATTTATTTACCAAAATGCCATTGGATTAGATATTTTCTACATAAACACAATTAACACAATCATATTTATTTTCAAGAATAAAAAATGTGAGGTTTCTCTCTTGTTCTTCCTCCCTAGCCACGACCCAAAATAAAAACACAAGCAAGATCCATCAATTTTTGAAGATCAAGACATAATCAAGCTCTACTTTCATTCCTTGTTAAGGTTTTGTAATAAAAACCTTGATTTCTTACTCAAATCATCTCCAAACTCCATATATATCAAGTAAGCTTCATGTGTTATTTTTGATCATCTCATACTTTCATTTCACTAGTTACATGATGTATTTTCAAGTTATTTTGGCAAAACATACAAGTATTTATGTTTCATACCACTTTTCAAGTATTTTTCTAACTTATATGAGTATATATAGAGCCTATGATTATTCCCATGAAACCCACCAAGGTTGGTGATGTTTAGGACCCCATGACACCCTAAGAAGGTGTATGGTAGGATTTAGTAATTGTGGAGTTGATTGGAGTGGATTTGGACAAGTATTAAACAAGAAAAATGAATTTTAGCCACTATATAAATGTTGCTGTCCATTTTTGTAAAATACAGAAAACTCAGGGGTTTCTGGGTAACTTTGGGCTAGAGATTTAGAAAATACTTTCAAAAACAAAGCTGTGGGCGAAAGAACGGATTAAAACGAGTTTATAACGAAGGAGATATGATTTTTGCAAGTTTAATGACGAAAACTATTTTCTGAAAATTGTACTTGCTGTCCCACGATTTTCAATGGGCAATCTGAGGTGTAAAACTTGATCTAGCCATCCCGACTTATCAAAAATATATTAGTATGTTGTCCCACGATTCCGGGGATATAAAGAACGTGAAAACAAGCTTATAACGACCAATATATACATGTTTCAAAATCGACGAAACCAATATTACTAAGTATAGAAACACAGTTTTTGTAATACATCATGTTGAGAGCCACTTATCTTATTGATAAACCCATTTCTGGAAAATTTATATGATTGAGAAAAAGTTAGTTTACCCAGCCTAGTTTCCAAAACATCCAATCGTTTGTCAAAAGGATTTATAACGAATAACTTATGGTCTTCGAAACTTTCCCGAAAACTGCCCAGAATCTGTCAAAACAGCCCAAACACCTTACTTCATGGCTATTTATCTTTATGATCGAGACCTATATGGACAAACTTCAGTTCTGTGACTTTTTAGATATGGTGAAAATCTTCTCAAAACTACTGAGCTTCTTTCCTAACTCTTAATATTCACTATTTCGCGACTAGTTTTGCGAGACCACCTTGGTCATATTTTCAAATTATGAAAAGTGTCATTTTACGACGAAAATACTATATTTACCGATTGAACACCAAACGAGGATCGTGGAGTACCGTTTCAACGTATTTACATGGGAAGTGTTTATTAACTTAACGAGACGTCAAAAACGTATTTGTCGACGATAAGCGTTATTTTCAAAACTAACGAGTGGTATCGATAACATACGTATTTGCATGTGTAGCATCATTTCATTTCTTACATTAGACCATATCATTCATATTAGGTTGCGGTTAGAGATCGAACCTCATTTCGTGTATCCACTTTTGTCATCGTAGCTATCGCACCAGGTGAGTCATAGCCCCACTTTTACTTGTTTAATGACTTTATAAACTCTTTGGGGGAGATACATGCTTCAATACTTATTCTGTGTTTTTATACGATTTGAATTACTTATGGGGAAGAATACACTGCTTGAATTATTTTTTTGTACAATGCCAAAGTATTAAATTCCATATATTGCTTAAGTTGCCTTACTACCAAGTTAAGTCCCCTTTATTATCATGGACCGTTAATTTTAATGCCTAGCGAGAGTAAGTGAATAGATCTATTGAGGGTGAAGCCTCCATTCGTGTTTGGGTTGCTCCAACGGAATTACGAATGCATTTCATGTCTAAACAATTTGAGTGCCTGGTAACCACTCCTTTGGGGCCATTACAATATTATGTCTAGCTTCGGGGTCATGAGCTTAAGAGACAATGTAGCATTTTTTACATATTGTCACCTTACTTTATACTTATGGCTATTGTACATACGAGATTACTTATAAAGTCACGATACTTTTCCATCACTATTACTACTGAAATACGATGCCTTTGCATCAACTTTATTACTGAATTACGATGCTTTTGCATCAATCTTATTACTTTTGTTTATACAACCAAACTTATTACTTTTGGCAGTGGGTCGCAAACACACAGGTTACAAGTCTCTTATGGCGGGACTTGGAACTGAGTGGATTTACGATGCCTTTGCTGGAAAATCTTCATTCATATGCATTACATTCTTTTACACAAGACTCTATGAACTCACCAACCTCGTGTTGACACTTTAGCATGTATTTTCAGGTTTTAAGCAATGGCACGCTACAGGAGGTTTTGGCAGGGCATGGCATGGTCATAGAAGACTCTGATTATACATTTGGGGACCGTTTTAAACTATTTTAAGGGCCTACTTCCGCACTACTTTTAACGATGTAAATTCAATATTTTTGGTTAAACGATTTTATTCTAAATGATTAAAGTGAAAACCATTTTTGTACTTGTTTTGTGATACCGATTGAGTTACACCCCAGCTACATGTATGCTTCCGCTGGACCCGATTTTGGGGGTGTGACAACTAGTGAAAGAAACTCTTGAGTTGGATACTCGGGGCGTGGACGTAGGGCAAGGAAAAAGAGTCCTTGTAGCCGAACCACGATAAATACTCGTGTTGTGGTTTGATCGTTTCTTTCATTTACTTGCATGTTATATATTGTGTTTGTGTATATATCTTTGATCAAACGGAAAGTTTCAAAGCTAATTAAACAAATTAAAAAGATTTTAAACGGTAAAATATTCAACCCCCTTTCTGGTTTTCCACAATGCTGACAAAGTTTCTGACATTTAATAGTGTCAGGAAAGGTTGAGACTTTTTCTTTTTCTTACATTTGTCACTATAGGTATGTATCTACTGTATGCATATATACATTTTAGGCTGCTTTATTTATCCAAAATATACACATGAAAAACTAGTAATAAATAAATAAATAAATAAATAAATAAATAAATAAATAAATACATAAATAAATAAATAAATAACTGAGATTGAAACCTACTATTAGTTCAACCATAAGTTGATATAAACCAACTATAACTAATTCTTTGAGCTAAACATGCTGTGAAACTGATCTCAACAAAGAGCCTAAGTTGATATAACTTTTTTCCAAAAAAGTTCTCAAATTCTTTGTGTCGGATCTTTTTGCTTCACAATTGACTCTTCGAACAATATCTACATAGTAAACCAAACACATCATCAACACTGATCATCGTGAGAAAAAAAAAAAAGGCAATCGAGTAGAATAAGATATGTACAGCTTTCACACCAACATCTTGTACATATACAATAGCTGCAGAAGTAAACAGTCCAGACTCCCCGACCACCTAAAATTTTAAAATTGTGAGAATATTTAACATGTCAAATTGTGCAAAAAAACAAGCCATATCCTCCATATACATATTGCACTTACTATTATGCACGCTAATAGATTGCACAGCTACCTGTAACACTAAGATATACTTACCGTCCGATCCATTTTTTGAGGAGTATATAACAGTAGTGGGGTCCGAAGTGAAAGAAACCATGTCAACCTCGTGCATTACCTGTGAACACGCCAGAATAACAAAGAAAAAGACTTTCATAGTAACAATCTAGGCAAGATAGTGATTACCTGAGACTCAGAGTTTAACAAGGAAGTTTCCCTAAGTAGTGGCTCTTTTTCTGACACTTTACGTAAAGTGTGTGTATAAATGAGACTTTTGCTCACACTTTTCTAAAAGTGTAGGCATAACTAGACTTTTGCTTACATTTTATGTGAAGTGTGGGTAAAAGTTAAACTTTTGCTTACACTTTTTGAAAAGAGTGGGCAAAACTAAACTTTTGCTTACATTTTTTTTTTAAAGTGTAAGTAAACATGTATTTTCACTTACACTTTTTTTGTGTCATTAAAAATTGTGTCACTAAAAGTCCATTTTTTTTGTAGTGCCACATATATAAGTGTGTACAATTATAATAAAGCTACACTTCTATGTGTAGCAAATGTTTTTACACTTTTTATTATAAACATTTTTTGCAATTTTGCCACACTTTTAAGTGTTGACATTCAAAAAAAATGTCACACTTTTAACCATAGAAATTTGGATAATATCTCCACACTTAGAACATAGGGTGTCTTAACATAGAGTTAAACCTTAACTCAGTGTCACGTCAGCGCCACATCAGCTTTAACCTTTTCACCTTAACTCAAAAAAGCACCCTTTATCATCACTCACCTTAACTCACCTTAATTCAACTTTAACTAAACTATTTTTAAATTCAACCCTAAACTAAAACTAATGCTTCATTTACTAACTAACATAACATTTAAAACACGAATTACATTAAATATTAAACTAAAAACATGAAATACATAGTACGATTACTACAAACTACGATACGGTAATTAAAATAAAACTACGAATTAATAAAAGGAATCATCTGAGACCCGGCCCTTTTCACCCGAAGTCTTTGATTCCTGAGAGCCAAGCCCCATTTTCCATCGGTATTCTGCTTCTCTTCGTTCCCGCTCCCTACGAGCAGCTGCCTTAAGTGCTTCGACTTATTGATACTCTCTGAATACTTCTTCATCTTGCTCCAGTAGTTGGAGTTGTTCATCAATAAACCCATGCGGATTGGGTTAGTATTCCACCGGTGGAGTGTTTACTGGTGGAATGTTTACCCATTCATTCTCAGTTGGGAGTATGGGAAAGAGAACTTCCAATGGAGTGTTTTGTGGTTGCTTTTCATTTGGGAATACAGGAAAGAGATCTGCAGGTGGAGTGTTTTGTGGTTCATTTTCATTTGGGAATATCGGAAAGAGATATTCCGGTGCAGTGTGATAAACAGATTCATTATCTAGTGGACTAGGAAATTGTTGAGAGAAATCTTTGTGTGACATTGATAATTGTGTATATGAGTTGTGTGCGTGAGTCTGGGAATTGGTATTTATAGGACCCTTTTTCCAATTTGAATTTGAGTTTATCTCAGTTGTTATTGAAATTTGAATTTGAGTTTGAGTTTAAATTATTTGAATTTTGTAAAAATCCATTCCGTTTAAATTTGAATTTGAATTTTAAATAAATCTCGATCATTTTTTGATTTTGAACGGCTGTAAATAACATACTATAACACACTATTTTTCACACACTTCTGTATCTAGCCATTTTACAAAATTGTTTCATAGTTCAAACATTTGAGATGAGTAGTCGTTGGTCAAATGAAGAAGAAACCTTGCTAGCTGAAGGTTGGATTGAAGTTTCCCAAGAACAACACACCCACAATGATCACACATTTTGGAATCGGGTTATAGAAATGTTCAACAATCAGACTGTCGGTAACAATCGTAAAAAAAATATGGTCATGGGTAAATGGAAAAGACTTGACTGTGAATGTAAAAGATACAACACTATTTACAATGAGTTGTAGCGTACAAGCAGGGAAAATGACAATGATCGTCTCAATGACGCAAAGACCATTTTTGAACAACGCTTTGGTGGGAAAAGCTTTCACTATGTTCACGTGTGGGAGGTAATGAGAAACTACCCCATACGAATAATTTATGATTAACGGTGTTGTATGATTTAGTATCGTTTTTAACTTTTTCCGTATCGTTTTTAATATTTTGTAATGTTACTTTAAGTTTGAATTTGAATAAAATGCTTAACGGCTAGTTTCCCCTAAATTCTCATCCAACGGCTAGTTTCCCCTATAAATGCCACTTTAACACAAACACTTTGTTTTCTCTAACAAGTATCACTAATTTTAACGCAAACACTATGGCCAACGAACCAGCTGAGGTGCAAAAGACTATCCTTACCCGATTACGCAGTGAACAAGAAATAGAACTAAAGCTTATTAACAATTTACTATGTGAGATAACTTGTATTATGCTACATATGCATGATCGTGCTCCAGAGGTCAAAAGTTTGCGTGAGCTGCCTCAAGACCATCCAGCTATCAGGGTCGGTATACAAACTCTATTAAGAAATGATGAAACAGATCTGCAACTTCATGTCGCTTTGAAGATGGTTAAGGAACAAGTGTTGCAAGTGTAGGAGGAGAAGTCAGATCTCATAGACAATTACAAATCTATATAAAAGCTTCATGAGAATCGTTGTATGATTTGTGTTTTCGTATCGTTATTTGACGTTTCTATGTTTTTATTTTGTTGTATTAGATTTTGAATTTTAAATTACAATTCGAATTTTAAGAACCAAGGGGGTGTTTCAGATTTTTTTTTTTTTTTTTTTTTTTTTTTTTTTTTTTTTTTTTTTTGAATTCAAATAAGATAACTTGTTTCGGGGGGAAAAGTGTAACTTTTTTTATTAAAACCCACCTTAACACTGCGTTAAGGGGTTAACGCCGCCTTAATGCAGCCCCATGGTGTCTTAACGCCTGTTTTAACGCGAGATGGTGAAAGGTTAACGTGGGTAAATGGTGAAGACCCCATTGCTCTTATAGGTGTAGGAAATTTTGTCACACCTATTATTACAACACATGAGAGTGTGGACTCAATAATTTTACACATTTTTAAACATAGCCATTTAGTCTTTAAAATGTGGAGAATTCTACTAGTTTTTTGTACTGTGAAAAACATCTCATTTTTTCAGGACACTTTTAATAGGAAAACTAAAAAATAAAAAAAATAATAAAAAAAAAAAAAAAAAAAAAAAAAAAAAAAAAAAACCTCATTTAGTCAAATCATTTACCAACGATTTTCAAAAAAAATAAAATTCTCACTTTCCAAGTTTACTAAAAAAATGGAAACCTCAATATACCATTCTCCATTTTCTTCTCCCTAAAATAAATAATAATAAAAAAATTTGCCCAATCTACCATTCAAGTTGTTCATTCTAACCTTAAACACCATCGGTAATATCTCCACCTTCTATCCTCGCGATAGCCGGACGCCGTCGCATTCCTAGATAATCTTTTTAAAAATAAAAAATATAACTCCATTAAACGGGTTTTAATTTCAAGATTCTCAACCATTCTAAAAAAAAAAAAAAAAAAAAAAAAAAAAAGCCATTCTCAAGAAATCAAGAAACGGAAAAAACAAGAAAACTTTCTACTACAAAAAGCTACCTTCATTGCTAAGTTTTGTTATTTATTTTCTTCAGAGTTTAATTGATTCGATTTGGATTCTTGATATCTATAAACCATCAATCTTGAATTATAAAGTAATACAATTAATATCATGAGCGCAGTACCAACACCATGCATCTTCACTTTGGTTTTCCAGTTTGATGCAAATACACATATTGAATCTGAATACTTCAATTATGTAATCAATCAGCTGAATATACATATACATGCATGTATACAAGAGGGTTCATGCATATTGTTAATGTACTTGTCATGATCATGTGCATCAAGAAACATCATTTAAACATAATCAATATAATATAAATTTAAAAATTGTCCAAACTGCATATAAATATAACTTTAAAAAGGCAATTTCCTCAGGTTAAATGATTACGATATTAGTAGATTTTTAAGTAATACGATCAATTAAGCTTGTAGTAATTGATAACTTTTTCTCTAAAAGAATAAGACATTTTATATGGACATAAATGTTTTAATAAAGCAGTAGCACAAATTCTAAAACTAATTGTGCAATCATATAAAAATCGAACACTTAATAGTTAATAAGTTTACACACAAAGAAATGGCCTTTAACCGGGAAACAACAGTTGAACCTGGATTATAACCTGATTAGTTTGCTCAAAACTCAACGATACTGGTGTCTCTATGGCACAAGTTAGAAAAAAACCCATATGTGATTAACATTTTTCAACTTTTTGTGTTGCACTAGGCCATACATTTACATTTACTCATGTCAAAGGGTCTCATTTATAGTTTGTTTCGACTTTTTTCATAAGGTTGTCACAATAATTCAAATAAAATATAAATATTATGATTGGCAAATAATACTTTATCTTCAAATAAACCATCCAACTATAGGAATCTAACTACATATTGAAGACAGTGGAACAATACTTTGACTATTAAACCTAGTTAAGTTCATGTATATACGACACCTAACACGAAGTGTCGAAGTCTCAAGACTATCTAGAAGACTTCTCAATCTTAAAAGTTAAAGTACATGCCTCTACATTCATTATCATCTTTCATTATAATCTAAACACCTAGAAAATCTTTTCCACAACCATCGTTTCGTGTGACTTTCTTCAGTATATAAAGTTAATGGTTAAAAACCTTCTAATTAGTAGTCTATACGCTCCATTATCCGAGTTTTATTGGTTCTACTTCCTTTAAATTATATGGAGATGACGAATTTTTATACAGAAGATATCCCTTCCCCTTTCTTACCAATTGTTAATGTGTATCATTTCGATCCAACTTTTTAAAAATGTAAAAAAAAAAAAAAAAAAAAAAAAAAAAAAAAAAAAAACCGCATTTAAGACACGTTAATTGAACTTATAATATACTTTAACTAAAATGTTTTTTTTCTTTAAATTTTACTGTGAACTTAAAATTTCCTTGGTTAATCATATAAATGAGTGACGTGAATCGCTTAGTTGACAAAGGCTATGTTTTGCGACAGGTAGCAGTAAGCAGTAATAATAAGCAGTAAGCAATAAGCAGTAGCAGTAAGCAGTAGTTGCTTGTTTAAAAAACGTATTTGGTAACGTAGCTGTAATTGTAATTATAAAATGTAAAATTACGAAAAAGGGCATATACTTATGAATGAATGTTATTTTTTAAGGGTAAATTGGTAATATTAAAAGTAAAACGCTAGCGGTATATTGGAAAGCTTCTTTAAGAAGCATTAAGATTGCAAGCTTTTGAGGTGTTGATAAACGCTAGCAGCAGTGTTGCCAAACAAGCATTAAGACTGGAACGTTTGTCGCTTGTCGCTTACCGCTCTTAAACGCTTCCAAAAAGGTGTTGCCAACATGACCAAACTCTGAGGAAAACACGTACAAATCAAAATATCAAAATTGTTTGTTTCACACATCTGAATCTGAATCTGATTCGTACATTTGATTCGCACATCTGAATCTGAATTTGATGCGTAAATGTCTGAATCTAAATGAAATAATATTGTTTGTTTTTTTTGTAAAAAAATATCCGAATGATATGAATATGATGCTATTTTATTCTTACGACACATAAACATTAAAATACATTAAGAGACAACAAGACATCCCCTACACATCTTATTGGTTAAGAGGTTTGAGCCTCTAACTGCCTCTAAACGAGAAGAAAAAAATAAACGCACTTAATAACTTAAATGTCTGGCCGCGTCTGAACAAGTCAGATTAAAAGGCTTTTCAGACAAGTACGATTTATTTTTTGTTTTTTTTAACATAGAAAATCTAGAACTTTATTACGATATATACATTGTTAACATGGAGATTCTAGAGGCTGTAAGCTTTATGGATAGTGGGAGCGAGAAAGTAGAACAAATGGATAGACGCATGTGGAAACATAGGAATTGAAAAAATTAAGATGCAGCCAAGAGTCAAAATAGAAGTTTCCTAAATATTCTTTTTGTTCCACCCGCAGGTACCTTCATATCACCCCACAACTTTATTGAAGGGCTAAGTGACTAATTAAGTGTGATCATAACTAACCTTGCTGCAATTTTGAGTTGACGTTAAAGTCAAAACTTAACGAGAAAAAGCATGCCAACAGTTACACGAACAAAGTTGATCACGGTGCGCATTTTCCTTTATGAAGACTCGGTATATAATCAGACAAACTTTATTGTCACTTTTTGAAATCACGGTGTATAAAAATAACGGCTAACAAGTAATAATCTTATACAAAGTGCTTTTGTCCTAATAATATTTCATATTGTGTGAGAAGCTTTTTAACTAAATGGTTGTTGGTTCAACTCTTGCTTAAAACATGAGAAAAGATTTTTGGTATAAATATTGTGAGATAGGACACGTGAGAAAGTTTTTCTCTATCAGTATATGTCGGCTTTCGCAAAAACTCATTTTCATATAATTCCATAATACCCTTACAGAAAGCTTCGATAGAATCACAGGATGTTTTTGCACACATTTTGAGATATTCGTTTAGAACATTAATTGACAAATTGCAGAGTTACACTTCACCAATGGGGAAATCCAACTCTTCCAGAACAATGATTAGTTTATTGAATATATGGATCATGGTCAGTTATTTCTCGAACAATGTGTGTGAATAGCGTTTGGTTTGTTCAAAACCATGTACACAATATTTCTTCGTCATACGTTGGGTTTTCAGAGATGTAATACGCCACTAGACGATCATGAGCACCGTAACGATCTTTTTCTACCGAGTTTCGTAGAATTTTTGGGTTTGAAAAAGATGAAGCTTGAATATCAGTAGTAATGACCTACGTAAAAAACGCTAGTTCGCTACTAACTTGATCTTCATCATCCGAGGATGAAAAAAAGAACAGATCAGAAGACATTTGTTTTAAATGAGATGTGCAAAGTGTATAAGAAAGAATCTGTTTGAAAGTGTGTATAATAATAATAATAATAATAATAATAATAATAATAATAATAATAATAATAATAGTGGGGCATTTATATTGTAAAAAAAAAAAAAAAAAAAAAAAAAAAAAAAAAAAAAAAAAGTGTTCTAATTTTATTTTATTTTAATGCACAAACGGTCAAAATAGTTGGTTGGGTTTGATTGTATGTTTGAAATGAAAAGGTCGCTCAAACAACCCACTCACCCATTTTTTCTCGACTGACCGACTTCTTCCGACCCACTGTAATAGCCGATTGACCGACTTCTTCTTTCTTATTACAAGGAAGAAAAAATGGTGATATTTAAGCCTAACAATGAGACCTAATATTAGACCTACACCATTAATTTTTTGACAAGTGTAATTCACTTTTTCTCTTTCATCATTTCCCACCAATCAAATTTTCAAATCAACCAATCACATCTTTAGGTCTAATTTTAGGTGTAAGTTTTACGCATCCAAATCATTTTTCTTGTTGAAAATATCACGCTTTTGAAAATTTATAACAACCATAGTTGTAATTTTTTTCTTGTCCCACGCTGTAAAAGCTCCACAAGTGTCATTTTTTCTTAGTCCATAGTCCAGAACACGCGCATAACTTATATTTGGATGCTTCGATCCATCATCATGTAAACAACCCACTATGAATAAAAGTTATATCTTATGATTATGGTTTTTATTAGCAAGTTAAACTCTAAATTTATTATAAAAAGTAATTTAGACAAAAAGATGTATAAAATAAATAAGACATTAGCAATGGCAATTTCCTTAGTCTCCCTGACATTAGTCGGCTCACAATATCGAGTTAGAAAGTCGATATTGTGAGCCGACTAATGTCAGGGAGACTATGAAAATTGTCATTGCTAATGTCTTATTTATTTTATACATCTTTTTGTTTAAATTACTTTTTATAAGAAATTTAGAGTAACCTAAAATAAATTATAAGGAAGAAGGTGTATCTTAGTATGGGCAACTCTTAAAAGACTAGTAGTTATGGTAACCTAACTTATGACCAGACCGCTTTATCATCACCGTCATATCAGTTTTTCTCTCTTACATCAAACACATGATCAAACACTTGTTATAGGACCTTACCAGTGACCCAACACTTTATTTTATTTTATTTTATTTTTTATTTATTTTTTAATTAAAATTTCATTAATAACTAAAATACATTACATAATAATTTAAATAAAATAAAAAAACATTACTAATATATAATTTAGTTACTAATAAACGTAATTTAAATATATATTTAGTCATGCTAATCATTTATCATTAAAAAAAAAAAAAAAAAAAACTTTTTTAAATCACAACGTAAATATCATGATCAAGAAAATGGGTTATGTTATTAAAACTCCTTATGATGTGACAATAGAGGATTTTGATCAAAATGTACAAATCGCGATACACATCGTACAAACTCTTAATGCACAGGACCTCATAAAACCCCTATATAGGAGGGTCCGTATAAACTCTCCAAAGAAAATATAATGCAAATTTACCATATAATGATAGTTGACTTTAGAACCCAGCCAGGTGAATTGTGTGGAAATTCGACGGGTATTATACGATTGAAACAGATGTCACATGTAACCAATAATTATTCATAACTACGCTAATTAGCTAAAAATGATTTGTATGTTCTAAACAATTCAAAATTGGCTCATATACTCAGTGACATAGCTAGTACTTCTATATTGGGTGGGCTAAAATTTTTTTACAAATAAAAATTACGTTTAGAAAATTTGTTAGGTTGGTCACTATATTAACGATTACTATGTCAGAACATGAATTTATGCATTGATAGATCAAATTTATGCATCGATGACGTACACAACTAATTCAGTATCACAGCAAGCATAAAACAACGTTGGAGGAAACTCACGTATACTTTCAACTTGACGGTTTGGGTTGGCCATGGCCCATGTCACTCGAAGACTGGCTCCATCCTAGCATATACTAGAAGGATGTGTTTTAGTAATGGCATTAGGAGTTGCGATCCCCTAAAAAAATATCAAAAATTAAAAAGCCTAAAAAGTATTTCTAGCCACTAAGCTAGTGTTGTCACAATTCACAATTTCAGGTCATTTTCCCAAGTCTCGACAATTTACTATTCACAAATTTCAATTCATCATTTCACAATTCATCATTTCATGTAAACTGGGTTTACGGGTATTCATTTCGCGTAACCGGGAAGGTTAAGTCGCGTGATCATAAGACATCATTCAAAGTACACTTAATGGACTAGAGTTAGTCTACATATCATCACCACATTATTTGCATACTATCCCACTCGTAGAATTTATATTATTTTAATATACGTATATTTAATTTATTTAAATAAACGTTAACATGTGATCAATAATTTATATCAAACACACCAAACAATTCCCACTATGGCACTAGTATTTTTATATACTAATTATATTGCCACTAAAATTTTTGAAAGTTATTGAAATTATATCTTGATAATTTATATATATTAAACTTTCAATTGTATATTATTATAACAATATTTGTTCCAACAAAGCACTAACTATCAAAACATTCAATGTTACAAAAATTATATTTTATAATTTTTATGACTTTATTTTATCACATTTGTTCTAATAAAAATCTATTTTTAATTAACCCGGTAACCAAAAACGCTAAACTACGCAAACTATACACTAAACGGTACCCCGTAAACAATTTTTAGCATCAAAAGTACACAAAATCCACCCACCTCATGAGGTGGCCGGATTTATATGTGTGTATATCACACTTGTCATCTAAATGACCAAAACTACTGATATAAAAACTAAAACCTTTACCTACCAAAAACATACATGCAATATACCACTTTAGATAAAAAAAATAAATCATCTCCCTCTCCTTCTTTGAGAACCCACGACCAAGACAAGAAAACCATCAAGAAATCATTAAAAATCCAAGATTAAGTGCTAAACAATCTTTACTAGTGATCTATTACAAGGTTTTGAAATAGAAACCTATAGATTTGTTAGGTTTTTCCTAAAACAACTAATCACCACCACTTCAAGTAAGATTTCTATTTAAATTTTCATCATGTTTTTATTGTCATCTTGAGTTTTTATGAAAAACAATGCAAGACAACATATGTTATACCACTAATTATGATTTTTCCAATTATTGAATCAATATATAACAAACTAGTGATTTATTGAGATACTCATTATTTGGTGACATTAGGGACCCCATGACACCCTAAAAAGGTGTATGGTAGTTTAAGGGAATTTGTGAAGTTGTTGGTAATGGACTTAGACAAGATACAAACTAGGAAAACCATTTTTAACATTATAGAAATGCTACTGTCCCTATTTGTAAAATCTGGAAAACTCAGTAGGTATGGACTAATTTTTTACCAAAGATTTAGAAAATAATTTCAAAAACAAAACCATGGCCGCTTGAACGGATAAAAACGGATTTACGACGAAAAAGTTATGCCAAAAACAAGATGGTATATCTAATAGACATTTTCTTAAAATAGTGTGCTGATGCACGATTTTTATTGGATAAAATGGGACACTAGTTATTAATAAAATGCTCTAACTTATTAAAAATTCACTACTTAACTATAATATGAAACCATGAATATATAGAACTTAGAAAATGAGCTTATAACGACCAAGATACACCTTGTTTTGCGACATGTTGTTCAAAACTATTTTCAGAAATTTTCTAAGTATATTAATTTCGACGAAAGTTATATTTTCACTATATGACTATTATAAAACATTGTTTTACTATATAAACACATATAACACTATATGACTTGGGGTGATACTATAAAGTATAATTTTCACAATTATAAACATTTCAAAACTTTATGAGTTGTATAGATAACATATGCACATGCATTCATAACATCAATATATAATCTAAATTAGATTATACTTCATTCATATTAGGTTGCGGCTAGGAGTTGCGCCTTGTTATTTCAGTTCACTTCATAGTACATTGTTCCATTACTATAGGTGAGTTTTCATAGCCCCGTATACATTTTTTCATTATTTTCAAATCCCACGGGGGAGAATACATTGCACCAATTTTCGTACGGGCCTAAGTATCAAATCATATGTACAATGCTTAAGTTACCTAGCTGCCTTGTTAAAGTCCCCTGTTCATTTATCACGGACCGTTAATTATGCGTAAGCGAGAGCGAGTGGATAGATCTATTGAGGGTGACGCCTCCATCCGTGGTAGTTATACCAACAGTCAAACGGATGCATTTCATTTCTGTCATTTTAGAGTGTTTTGCAGAACACTCTGGAGGGGCATATACTTCATCAGTCTAGCTTCGGAGTCATGAGCTTAAGGGCTATTGTACTATTTTTTTTATTTTTCACGTGACTTTTGTCATGCAATTATACTTAAGGTTACCGTATAACATATCATTTTATAAACCTATGAATCTCACCAACATTATTGTTGACCGTTTTAGCAATGTATTTTCAGGTAACTAAGGCATATCCTTCATGGCATGCATGGAGTCATTTCATTGTGTAGCGAGGATGACGCGTCTCATTTTGGATTTTCATGCACTTTTATAATATCGTTTGATTGTACCAAACTTATTTCCGCAAACTTTTCAAGCTTTTGGGACTTATGTTTTGTAACTTTGAATGTTTTAAATAAATCAAACGATGTATTTTCAAAACGACACTTTAGGTCGTTCAATATAACCTTGTATGTGATGCTATGGATGTTACACCAAGGTATTCCATTCCGCTGCAATTCAGGTAAATTCAGGGTGTGACAAGTGTCATCTGTCCCCCACCCACTCCCTCCCTTTTTTCTTTAATATTTTCGGTTTGAGGGCATTTTGGTCATTTGACCCATTTTTTAAATTCCACCTTAAATTTCAATGCAAATAACTTTCAAACGACAAACTTTTACAAAAAACCGATTTCACCATAATTTTTAAAATTTAATCTTCTTTAATTTGGTATAAATCTTTTTAATTTTTTCGAAACTTTTTTTTTGACATATTTATTTGGTCATGATTTTCTTGAAAATTTTAGCAATTTCGGCTCTAATTTTGTCTAGTTTAAAGGCCGAATTTTGCAAAACTTAAAACACGAAAGTTGTAGCTTCTTGGCCATTCTTTACCCAGAAATTTGAATCACTCAAATCCGATATGATATGAGTGAGATATCGCGCGTTAAAGATGACGTCTTAGTTATATTTAGTGCACACAAAGTGTTTGATAAAATGACTAAAAGAGATTTTTCATATAAAAATACATTTAAAAATGCACTAATTGGTCAAGTTACTTTCAGTTTAACAAAACTATTAGTTTGTTTTGTTAAATAGAATTGATGAACCCAAGTATTTGATCAAATTGATGAACCTAAAAAAATTGATGAACCTGAAATTTGATCAAATTTGATGAACCTGAAATTGATGAACCTGAAAAAATTGATGAACATAAAATTGATGAACCTGAAATTGATGAACTTGAAATTTTATGAACCTGAAAAAATTGATGAACCCAAACATTTGATAAAATTTGATGAACTTGAAATTGATGAATCTGAAAAAATTGATGAACCTGAAATTGATAAACCAAAGTAACTGATGAACAAAATATCTAACTGATGAACCTATAACCTATAACTTAACTGATGAACAAAACATAATCTAACCGATGAACCTAATAACCTAACTGATGAACCTAATAACCTAACTGATGAACTAAATGTATATTTTAAAAAAAATAATATCAAAAATAACTGTTGAACCGATAAACATCATGTTTTTATTAGAAAATAGATGAACTGGTGAACAATACTAACTTGAACTGATGAACATTATAAAAAATGACAGATGAACAAAATTAATTGATGACCAAAACTAACTAATAAACTAATGAACATTATCAAAAATGAGCAGATCAAATACAAAGTTGTACAGTCACTTTTTAACAAGAAATCACACCTTTTTATAACAAAAAAACTCTCTCAGACTTTTCGTCAAACATCTTGTATGCAAGCAAGCAAACAAAAAAAAAAAAAAAAAAAAAAAAAAACTCAAATGCGTTACTAATTACTTCACCAAATCAACTCTCCATTATAATACACATTTATTCTTTAGTACAAATAAATATTGCATACTACTGCCAGTACACAATAGGAATAGTTCGATCAAATCGCAGCGCCATCAATAGCAATTGAAAAGTACGAGCATCTGATGACAACCTAGAATAATCATTGACCTTTTTTTGTTGTTTTTAAAGTTTGTTTTTTGAGTCAATATTTTGTTTAATCAAAAGAAAATGAAGTCGTCACATACATAAAATTGATGTGGTCATCTTCTTCGATTAGACAGTGATGTTGAGGTGTGAAGACTGTGATGGTGATGGTGATGGAGATGGTGCTGGTGACAGTGCAATGGTGGTGACGGTGATGAAGATCACAGAAGGTCTTTTATTTTTGGATTTGAGATGGGAAGGAGATGGGAAATATTATTACTTTTGGTGGAATGACAAATATGTCCCTATGTGTATGTATCCTTTTTAATTTGATCGGGTATTGTATTATGATCTGATGGATGATATTATTTTTTAGACTTTTCAAAATTTTGTCACTTTGCAAAGGATTACACCATGGCATTAGTGACGCCGAATGATTTGCCGCTCAAAAAGTGTCACAGATTTTTTATGCTAGATAATGTAGTAGACAACTATAACGTCATAATTTGTCGTTGTATATAATACCAGGTTTCACTATTTCTAGCGCCATTGTGTCATTGTTTGTAAATGAGTCGCTATATGTGTCACTTTTACCGACATAATTTTAAAGAGTTGCACCTAGCTAGCAACATGTTTAGGGACATCTCGTTGGATGCCATGATATAGCGACTCATTTGTGATGGGGACAAGATTCGATGCCAGGAAATTTTCTCTACTGCGTAACACTTTAAATCTCATTATGTCGTGGAGCTCTTTAATGTCATTTAATATTGGCTTTTAAGTGGTTACGTTGTAAACATATTTTCTTGTTTACGCCGTAAAGAAGTTGAACGCAATTTTTCCTTATTTATTATCATTTCGGTTTTTTACTATATTTCGATTACTCTTTTTTTAATTTTTATATCCCTATAAATTTAGAGCTCATTATCATTGTGATTAACTTTTGTATTATTAATATACTTGATGAGTGTGTAAATACTCATCATTTTTACCTAATCTGAGCTGCCAAAACATCTAAAAACACTCAAATATGCATCATAATACTAAAAATATCCCATGAATGTGTTTTATATGTTTCAGATGCAAAATAATCAAAAACAAATGAAAAATGAACAAAGTTTGCATAATTGGCAGTTTCAGTCCCTCAACTTTCAAAAGTTGTCAAATCTAGTCCCTGGTTATTCTAAAAACTTGAAAAAGTCACCAAATGTCCTTTTAAATCACAAAGTTACATATTTAGTCCTTTGGTGCAAAGTTTTACAAAATTGCAAGTTTAGTCCCTGAACTTTAAAAATTGACAAAAATGGTCCCTGGGATATTAAAACTTTGAGAAAAACAAATTGTGTCCTTGTACTTCTCATTTATGGCAGGAATGGTCCTTGGTTGCAAAGTTTGGTGAAATTATAGATTTGGTCCCTGAAGTTTGGAAAGTTGACAAAAATGGTCCCTGGACATTCAAAAATAGAAATTATCAACACAGGTCCTCATAATATTCTCACTTGGCAGAAAATACCCTCATGAAATACTTTGGAAGAATGCCAGATATGGTCCCTCAAAATTCAGAATATTACAAATTTGGTCCTTGTGATAAATCCATACCAAACCGGACCCTTAATATTAATAAACCCCAAAACCAAGTCCAAACTAAATAAACCAAAGCCCACCCTTATTACCAAGCCCACTCTCACCGGCCCATACCCCATTTTAATACCACCAGGGTCAAACTTTGACCCTGTGGTCAAATACCGGTCAAACCAACACCACATTCCCTCCAAACCACCCACACCCCTCTGCAAAACCACCATCTCCCACCACCACCACTTGCTAGCATATAATCATCACCCACCCACACCCTCTGCACCTTATATCACCTCAGCATTAAATGCCACCCCCCCTTGCCTATAACAGTCCAAACCCATGTACCCAATTTTCCCGCCAAAAACAAAATCGAGGGTCAGGATTTAATCAGAGAGATTCAAGGGTCGAGATTGGTTGGGATTTGCTTAGAAAGCTTTGAGGAACCCTAATCCTTTGCTATAAAAGGGAAGAGATGCAAGGAAAGAAGGGTAGTAGTCATATTAGCATAAAATATAGTCGTTTAAATTGTAGGTTGTTATTTTAGTTAATTCAAAAGCTTTTAAGCATTGTTCCAGTCAATTCAAGTGTAACCTCAATTGTTTAAGTAATATAATTCAAGCTTTAGTATCTTATTGAGTTTGTGCAATTTTTACTTTTATTTCAAATTTCTTATTAAGTTGTATTGTTTTTATAATTAGAATACATGGACTCTTAGGCTCATTTAAGCTCCCAGGAAGCTTAATCAAGCTTTTAGAAACTCTAAAATATAGTTTAGTAGCAAAAATAAAGAAAATATAAAAAAGGTCAACAAGAGTCAACATTGCAGGTTTCATGGTGATAACAATTGGAGCACAGTAAATCTTGGATGGTTGTGGTTTAGTACTCCATGGGGAGTGTTAGGATTGGTTTCATGGTCCTTGGATCTTGGGTTAAGCAGGAATGCACATTGTAAGACTTTGAAACTCATTTCTTAAAAATATCACTATAGCACTGCTTATATTGTTGTTTCTTTGGTTTATTCATATTTATTTAGTGTTAATTAGACATAATATTGCTTAAATTCAGTAGTTTGTTCATTTAAATTGTTGTTTACTTAAAATCTAAATTTCACTGTCAAATTAGAATATCTAGTAATCTTGTTCATTTGTTGTTGTTTCCTGTGGTTAAGTGTCCATTTAAGCTTAATATATCATAATAAGTTGTTTTGAATCAGTTTCATAAGCCTTATTACCCATTTGCTTCATAATCACAAAACAGATAACTTTTTTAGGAGTGTTTGGATCAGTGTGATCCAAGGTGTTGTGGTGTCTAATTGTTGTTGTTTCTTGATTACGCAAGTCACTTAAGCCCATACTAGCTCAGAACAAGCACAATAACCAGGCCTTACTCAGAAAAAAAGTCAAAATCAAACATCAATAGGTTTAATTAACCCTATGTGTTGGATTAAGTGTGGCTTATGCCCCAAATCCATTCACTTATGAGTGGTGTAGCTTAATTTAGCCTTACCATAGCTTAATTAATCACTTTCAATCAGTAGAATAGGATCAAAGTTCATTAAAGTCAATTTGAGCTTACCATTTCAAAAAGTCAAAATTGCCTTTGTTTCAGAAAACCAAATCTTGGAAGAATTTTTGTGATTTTTGTGTTAGGTTTGAGACCTTGGCCTTTTCAAAAGTTTAAGATTGTCACCTAGGCTACAAGGTCCCATAATCTGCTTATTTTTAAGATTTTTCTATAAGCTTGTGCAAAAGCTTCTTTTGACCTGCAGGGCAAGTGCATGCCCTGTGCACAGGTTTTGACCAATTTTTCAAGTAGCTTAGTGAACACCTCAGTGGACCCCACACCCTGTGACTTGGCTTTTTGAAAATCCAATAAGCCCATTGATAAGGTTCAGGGCTTATTTCACCATTTTGAGCTCATTTGATAGGGCTGCAAGCCCCATTAAGTGTGACCATTTCCTGAGTATACACTGAGTACTCAGTGTGAGATCCCAACTTCCAAGGCTTACCCAGAGTTCATTAATAAGCAATAAGCCCTGCTTATTGGCTTATTGTGAAGCTTACTAGTCCCTTTTTAAGTTTCAAGTTTCATTTTGGACTCACCTGGACTTCTGTGGACCCCACAGAGGTCCAAAACCCTTAGGTTTGGCCTGTTTTGGCCTTGTAATTACATAAGTGCTTATTTGCTCACAAGAGCTTTTCCAGAGTGATTCTTTGTTCTAATTTGCTTATTTCTAGTGTGTAATCATCTGTGTATGCTTATTTTGTCAGTTGCTAGCTTTTTCAAACATTGCTTAAGTCCTAATAAGCTTTTAAGCTCACTGATTAGGAAAAGGGGGTGCACATAGCTTATTTTTAAGCTATAAAAAAAGTTGCTTTGTAAAAGTTTCTTATTTTTATCATATTTTCATCTGTCAAAAAGAAAAACCAACAAAAAAACCAAATTTAAAATTAGTGATAGCTTCTATTTAATAGATTTTATCTTTTTAATTTTTCTTTTTAGCTTATTAATAAGCAATTCATCAATTTTATAATTTTCTTAATTTCCTGTCACCTTAAAGTACTTTCAATAATGTTCTTAGATTTTTCTCTTTAGGTTTGATAATTATTAGAATTAAAAATAGTTTAATTAATTAATTAGATAATATTAGTAATAAAATAGTTTTCTTAATTTTTAATTAACAACAGTAGGTTTTTATATTTTTTCTAGGCTTTATAAATCATTTAAGACTTTTATAAAATAGTTTCTTAAGTTCTACTATTCATTTTCTAATTTTCTTATTTAATTTAGTTAAATTAGATTTAAATTAATTAATAAGTAAATAATTAGTAAAATAGTCTAAATATAATTTTTAGAAAATTTTTATAATTTTTTAGGATTCCTGTGATGGTTAATTAGTTTCATAAAATTTTCCATAATTTTCTAAGTCATTTAAGTATTATTAGTAATTTAAAATATGTTAAATAGTTTAATTAATATAATTAGTAATTAATTAATAGAAAACCCATAAAAAGACAAAAATATTTCTTTTTAATTTTTATACTTTCTTCAAGTTCTTTTAGAGGTTTAGAAAATATTTTTGCAAGTTTTTAGTTTAATTGTAGTCTTTATCATTTTTAGTTTAATATAAATTAGATTTAAATCACTTTTTAAATAGTTTTAATTAATTAATTAGTATTTAAATATTAAAATAATCAAGTTAATAATTTCATTTTCATTTTAAATTTTCTTTTTATTTCAAGTTTGAAAAAGTTTCACTTGCACCCCCTGTAGTTGTAAAATTGTTAAACCCCACTTTTCTCTGTCTGTAATTTGATTTTCAATTTGTGCTTTTGTGATTATATCTGTATCTCTGTGATTGTTAATATTATTCTAAATTGTTCAAATACCAAGCAATCAGTAGTATAATCATTCCCCAATCATCTTGGTTACTGTCCTCAGTGCCACTTATTCCCAAAAACGTTCAGAATACAATTTCAATCTTGTTGGGACTTAACGACCTGGGGATTTCCCTGTACTTCCACGGATTTAAAAACACTTGACTTTTCCTCCCAGGTGGGCCTATCAACTGCACCCGGTTGACTGGTTGGTTTGGGAGGAGTCAAAATTTGGCGCCGCTGCCGGGGAGGTTGTTGCGTGTTTCAAAACATTTAGGTTTAGTGGTTTTCAAAACCCCTCCTGTACAAATATCACCACTTTGTAAATTTTTGTGAAAATCAAAATCAAAACTGAAAAAGTTCATTAACACTTTTCCTGAAGTGTTAGCAACACCAAAAAAATCAAAAACAACAAAACAAACTGTGAAGTTAAATTACTTCGTTATCTTTAAGATTACAACCTGAAACAGTTGGTATAAGGTAAATTCTGACATTAAATTGCGAACTGAAGAGGGATGCATTCATTCCCTCCCGCCAGCCTGCGAGTAATCTTAAAGGAACGATTTCGGTTAACGAATCGGTTCCAAAAATATTATCCAAGTTTTTTCACCCATACACGAAAAGCCAAAAACATTTTACTGTGAATATAATTACATAAAAGTTTACCACCGCAAACCAAGGCAGAACACCTACCAACTGGGGGTGTGAACATAATAAGTTCCCAAACTTAAGATAAAAACTTGCCATTGTATCCCTGTGGGTAGTGTACCTTTTTCAAAGAAGCCATTCACTTGTGATTATTGGATTTAAGTTCACTGTGGTTTTGCCTCGATCTTGTTTTGAAAGTTGTTTTTAGTGCATGCGCACTCGTTCATAAACAAAGAATAAAAAATAGAAAAATGTACCCAAGTTACGTACTGTTGAAGAAGAACACTCACTAAAAATGGACGACGATCCCCCAATCCCTCCTAAGGAGGATGTAGTTCCTGACACCCGAACAATGGAGGAACTATGTCAACCTACCATCCGCGGGAGGGGTGGACCCATTGCACCACTCACAATTGGAGCCACGGATTTTGGACTAAAACACAACATGATCTAACAGGTTCAGAATTCGTGTCAGTTCCACGGTTTGCCGGGTGACGATGCTAACAAGCATCTCGATAAATTTTTAACCGTCACCCAGAGCATGAAACAAAATGGCGTCACCGAAGACGGCCAACGTTTATACCTGTTCCCCTATTCTCTCACTCATCATGCGACTGCTTGGTTCGATCGACTTCCTAAGAATTCGATCCATACCTTTGATGAGATGGTTACTAAGTTCTTGGCTAAATATCTTTCACCATCCATGGTTACAAAGCTGAGAAACGATATTAGTAACTTCAGACAGCTTCCCGAAGAGTCCTTATTTGAGGCATGGGAACGCTACAAACTTGCTATTGATCGGTGTCCTAATCATAACATGCTTCTTGTCACCATTATTGATACCTTTTATAATGGTTTGACACTTCGTCATCGTGACACCATCAATGCTGCTGCTGGGGGCACCTTTATGAAAAGGACCCCTGAAGAGTGCTATGGCTTAATTGAAAACATGACTGCCCATCATAACTTTTGGGACTCCTCTGCAGAGAGGAATGACTCATGTAAGTCAGTCACTCCGGCAAATAATGAAATAGCTGCTCTTACCAAAAAGTTTGATGATTTGTCTGTTGCGGTTCTCCGAATTCACCAGGCAAGTCACAATCAGCAGATCAAAACTATCAGTTGTGAAACATGTGGTGGTCCACACCCATATCATGAGTGCCCAGCCTCCGGTGGCTTCACTCAAGAGAACGTATTCGCAGCCCAAGGTTCCTACAATATGGGAGGTAATTCCTACCAACCGCAAGGGGACCGAAATCTGTTGAGCTATCGTTCCAATAACTACATTGGACCACCAGGGTTTAATCAACCCCAGAACCAAAATGGTCAGAACTTTAACCAGAATCAGAACCAGAACCGAATGAACCAAGGTTTTAACAACCAAGGGAATTTCAACTCTGGTCAACACCAGGTTCAAAACAATCAAAACCAAGGAAATTATAACCGAAATCAAGGTCAGAACAATTACCATCAGGGTAATTTTCAACAACAAAACCACTTCCAGGGTAATAACAACCAGCAACATGGGAATTTCCAGAACAATCGGGCTCAAAATTTTCCAAATCAAAATCAAGCCATTGTTCCAACTGGACCATCATCTGATGAGTTATTAAAACAGTTTATGAAATCCCAAGATGAATTGAACAAAATGCTGGTCAGTCAGATCTCTGAATTGAAGAAGTCCTTAAATGATCGACCCTCGGGCTTAGGTACTACTTTACCTACCAACACGATCGCTAATCCGAGGGGCGATGCAAAGGCGATCACCACAAGAAGTGGAGTTTCTTATAAAGGACCCACAGCTCCTTCTACCACTTCTCCTGTCCAGGTAGAGGAATGTGATACTGAGGATACTACGGATACGGTACTTCCTACTAATAACGGAGGTACCACTGACATCCCTCCTCCAGTTGTCCTGGTCCCGACTCCCCCTAAAAGAGTTGTGTTTGAAACTCCCGAAGGTCCTGTTGAAATCCCAAAACTATCGATTCCATATCCCTCACGATTGCAAGATCAGAAGCTCCGTGAAAAAGCTAATCATCAGATGGAAAATTTTTTCCAAAATTTCCAAGAGCTACACTTTGATATTAGTTTCGCGGATGCTCTTATATTAATTCCCAAATTTGCATCGACAATCAAAAACTTACTGGGAAATAAAGAGAAACTCTTTGAAATGGCACGAACTCCACTCAACGAAAACTGCTCTGCAGTTCTGTTGAAACAGCTTCCCGAGAAGCTAGGAGACCCCGGGAAATTTCTAATACCATGTTATTTCCCGGGGATGGTTGAGTGCTTTGCCTTGGCCGATCTTGGTGCAAGCATCAACCTAATGCCCTATTCAGTTTGGAAAAAGCTTTCTCTTCAGGCACTTACTCCCACATGCATGACTCTCGAGCTTGCAGACCGTTCAATTTCACGTCCCTTCGGTATTGCCGAGGACGTATTTGTAAGAGTGGGAAAGTTCCATTTTCCGGCAGACTTTGTCATTGTTGATTTCGATGCAGATCCTAGAGTTCATCTCATTCTTGGGAGGGGAGTCTAAAGGACGGGTCGTGCATTAATCGATGTTTTCGATGAGGAAATCACGTTACGAGTTGGCAATGAAGCGATAACGTTCAACCTTGATCAAACCTCGAGATACTCCTCGAATTATGATGCTGAATCGCTCAACCGAATTGATGTCATTGACATTGCATCCGAGGAGTGTGCTCAGGAAATCCTTGGATTCGCTGATAGTTCTCCGAGTGGAAATCCCGCTCCATCCTCTCACCCCATAATCGCTAATTCTTCTCCTTCCCTCACTCCGTTTGAGGGAAGTGATTTCGTCCTTGAGGAATTAGAGGCCTTTCTCAAAAGTGATTCAGTTCCCGAAGGAATTGATAACCAAGAGATTGACCCGGAAAGGGATATCTTTCTCCTTGAGAAATTATTGAACAAAGATCCCTCTCCCATTCCTGTTCTACCTCCAAAACTTCATAACGCGGAAATCAAATATGTTGAGAAAAATGATGATTTCCCCGAGGTCGAACTTAAGGACCTGCCTCCTCATCTAGAATATGCATTCTTGGAAGGTAATGATAAGTTACCAGTCATTATTGCAAAAGACTTAAAGGATGAGGAGAAAATCGCGCTGCTTAAGGTTTTAAAGTCCCACAAGCAAGCAATTGCTTGGAAGCTCTCATACATAAAGGGTATTAACCCGGATTTTTGTACACACAAAATCCTAATGGAAGAGGACTTTAAACCTGCTGTGCAGCATCAAAGAAGGGTAAATCCAAAAATCCACGAAGTTATCAAGGAAGAAGTTATCAAACTTCTTGATGCGGGATTGATTTACCCTATATCAGACAGTCCTTGGGTTAGCCCAATACATTGTGTTCCAAAAAAGGTTGGCATTACGGTTGTCACAAATGAGGATAACGAGTTGATACCAACTCGGTTGGTTACAGGGTGGCGAGTATGTATCGATTACAGAAAGCTTAACGAAGCCACCCGCAAGGACCATTTTCCTCTGCCCTTTATGGATCAAATGCTCGAGAGACTAGCGGGGAATGAGTATTATTGCTTCCTCGACGGCTTCTCAGGTTACTTCCAGATTCCCATTGATCCTAAGGATCAAGAGAAGACTACCTTCACATGCCCTTATGGGACGTTTGCCTATCGTCGCATGCCTTTTGGGTTATGCAACGCTCCGGGCACTTTCCAGAGGTGCATGATGGCTATTTTCCACGACATGATCGGGAAAATCATGGAGGTATTCATGGATGACTTCTCAGTCATCGAGAATTCTTTCGACTCGTGCCTCTCCCATTTAGAAAAGATGCTTCAACGTTGTGAAAACACTAATCTTTGTCTAAACTGGGAGAAGAGCCATTTTATGGTTAAGGAGGGCATTGTCCTCGGCCATAAAATTTCAAAAAGTGGGATTGAGGTCGATAAGGCCAAAATTGATGTTATTGCTAAACTGCCTCATCCCACCACTGTTAAAGGAATCAGGAGTTTCCTTGGCCATGTTGGGTTTTATCGGAGATTCATTCAGGATTTCTCCAAAATAGCCCGACCATTGACTCATCTTCTTGAAAAGGAAGCTCCTTTCATCTTTTCCCCCGAGTGCATCGAAGCTTTTTCTACTTTAAAGAAAAGGCTCACCGAGGCACCAATCCTTGTTGCCCCCGATTGGGACTTACCCTTCGAACTTATGTGTGATGCTAGCGACTTCGCTATTGGTGCAGTTCTGGGGTAACGCAAAACAAAACATTTTCAGCCAATACACTACGCAAGTAAGACCATTAGTGAAGCTCAAACGCACTATACCACCACAGAAAAAGAATTATTAGTTGTGGTATATGCCTTTGAGAAATTTAGGTCTTACTTAATCCTAACCAAATGCGTGGTGTATACGGACCATTCAGCTTTGAAATACCTGTTCACTAAACAGGACGCAAAGCCAAGACTGCTCCGTTGGGTCCTGCTCCTTCAGGAATTCGATATACTCATACGAGACAAAAAAAGAGCAGAGAACCTTGCTGCTGATCACTTGTCCCGGTTAGAGAATCCTCATCAGGATATTCTCGAGAGAAAAGAAATTAATGAAACTTTTCCTCTGGAGACTCTCAATCTAATCTCTACCCGGGATGATGCCACTACCCCATGGTTTGCCGACTTTGCAAATTACCATGCGAGAAATTTCGTTTTGAAAGGGATGTCGTCCCAACAGAAAAGAAAATTCTTTAGAGATGTGAAACATTACTTCTGGGAAGACCCCTACTTGTTCAAAATCTGTGCGGATCAAGTCATCCGACGGTGTGTCCATGGCCATGAAGCCATGGAAATTCTTAAAGCTTGTCGTGATGGACCCACAGGGGGACATCATAACCCAAATTACACCGCCAAAAAGGTGTTTGATTCGGGATTCTTTTGGCCCACAATCTACAAAGACGCCCATGAACTTATCAAAACCTTTGAGGCTTGCCAGCGTCACGGAAATATTTCCAAAAAGAATGAGATGCCACAAAACGCCATCCAAGTCTGTGAAATATTTGATATGTGGGGCATTGATTTTATGGGGCTGTTCTCGTCTTCACGAGGGAATAAATACATATTCGTGGCGGTCGACTATCTGTCAAAATGGGTTGAGGCAAAAGCCTTACCCACCAAAGATGCCCGAGTAGTCGTTAAATTTCTGAAGTCTCTCTTTGCCGGATTCGGGACTCCTCGTGCCATTATTAGTGATCGTGGCACACACTTCTGCAATGAACAATTTGCAAAAGTGATGTTGAAATATGGTGTAACTCACCGTCTTTCAACTACACACCACCCGCAAACAAGTGGGCAGGTGGAGGTCTCGAATCGGGGTATTAAGAGAATTCTGGAGAGGACGGTTGGAGAAAACCGTGCCTCTTGGTCGGATAAGCTGGATGATGCATTATGGGCTTTCCGCACTGCTTACAAAACACCCATCGGGTGTACTCCATATAAGCTAGTGTACGGGAAGGCATGTCATCTTTCGATCGAATTAGAACATAAGGCCTACTGGGCCTTAAAACATGCAAATTTTGACCTTCACACAGCGGGTGATCACCGCAAGGTTCAACTAAATGAATTAAATGAACTTCGTGATCAAGCTTATGAGAATTCTTTGATTTACAAGGAAAAAACCAAGAAGATACACGACTCTAAAATTAAAAACCGTGTTTTCAACATCGGTGACAGAGTCCTTCTCTTCAATTCACGATTAAAGATATTCTCAGGTGATGACGTATAGTCTATATATAGGCCAGGAGCCCAAATGATATACATTACTAAGGCCCAAATCCACCATGAGTGGGCTATTGTAACTTGGGCCGCATTAATAATGGGAATAGGCTCACGTAAGCCCAACCCAAACAAACTATACACGGTATAGATAAGGATCATCTATCTATGGAATAGATATCCTTACCCCGGATAAGCACCACGAGTGCGAAGAGTAAGGAGCAAGATACCTACACGGTTTCTGCGTCCTATATAAGGAATGACATAACTATCATTCAAGGTATGATTCACAAACCCTAACTCTTTACGAGAACCCTAAATCGATTACTTACTCTCACGCCGGAGTCTAATCGTGGGAGACAATCCCACGATAAGCCTAACGGTGTTGTTTATTTTCTTAGTGCGCAGGTTACAAGTACTAAGAAGCGAATTGGTACGAGAGCAAGAGCCCATAATCAGGAACGCCCAACTTTTGTATCAACAAGTGGCGCCATCCGTGGGACCCTACTAAGAACTAAGGACTAGAATGACAAAGAATAAGAATTCAAGCCAGCGGATTCCGCAGTCAGAAAAACGTGACCACCAGAGGAAGAATCAACAAGATTCGACCTCTAGATAGGTTGCTGGGACAACCAGCGCACCTGGTCACCAAGAGGCAGGGAAAACCCAACCTCTTCCAGCGGTAGACCTACCGGTAAAGACTACCCAAATCACCCCAGTGGTCCCAAGCGTTGAGGAACTCCAGCGCACCCTCTTCAGTACTCCTCATCAAACTGTACCCGCAGTGAACAACACTGTGCTACCAGGCGCGCCTAACCGAGATAGGGTGCCTAATACTGAGGCAGACATTCTTGCAACAACTGAGGACGCACCCAATCTAACTTTGGGAAATTTTGTATCCCAAAACTATGAAACCTTAACCGCCCTCATGCAGGAAGAAGCAAGGAGGAGGGCAAGTACGAGCCTACAAGCTCGATTGAATTTTGGTCCTGAACGCGAACCATCACAACTGCGCCACCCACGAGGAAGACGCGCAGAACGTACCACTATCCATGATAGGCTGGGTACGACATCTGACTCACAATACTCAGAAGATAGCGAGAGGCGCACTAATGTTCACTCCAGACTTGGCAGTCGGGGGATACAAGACCGATTAGGACCTCAACATTCGCCAAGCCAAGGATCCTCCAAACCTGGAAGTAAGAGGATCCAAGACAGATTGGGGAAAAGAAGATCCCCAAGTAGAGATCCCTCAAGCTCTTCTTCTGAAAGAAGCCGGCGCAATCGCCGAAAAAGAGACTACTCTTCCTCCAGTGACTCCTCGGACAACGAGGATAAAGAGACAGGACACTGGAAGTCAAGAGGAAGGCGTCGGGAAGAAGAGAACGAAGATATGTCTCTTCCATGGCGTCGCCAGAAAGTTGACGCGTTTACACGGCGCATCAGCGATTACTCAGACCGCAAACGCAGGTGCATGCCCACTAACGTGAAAACATATGATGGAACAGGTGATCCGGATGACCACCTAAAAGTTTTCGAATCAGCCGCCACTATCGAAAACTGCCACAGCCTGTGTGGTGCCACATGTTTAATTCTACGTTAGTAGGGAACGCGCGCACATGGTTTAGCAAACTCCCACGTAGGAGCATTGGTGGGTTCGAGGAATTATAGAAAGCATTCCGTCTCAACTTCACCCAACGAAAGAAGTGCGCTAAAAACCCTGTTGAGCTAGCAAGAGTGAAACAGCGCCAAGGGGAATCAACTAGCGCCTTTATGGAACGCTTCAAGGATGAGTGCATACAAGTCAAATAATGTCCTGAAATCCTAAAAATTTCAGGGTTCATGAATGGGATTAATAACCCAGAACTCATCCGAAAGCTAAACAACAAAGTTCCACAGACTTTCGATGAGCTAACAAAGCGCACTAGATCCTTTATACAAGGAGAAGCAACTGCTGCGGACAGCAAAAAAGGTTATTCGAACTATAGGCAGCAAGAGCAGCCTCGGAGACAATCCAATGATCAGAATAACAACCGCAGCAGGAATTACCGCAGTGGAAGAGACAATGACAAATATACCCCTCTTACAAAAACTCCGAGGGAAATATTTATAACATAAGGTGCAAGCTTCCCAAAACCGCCACCAATGCGCACTGCAGAGGAAAAGCGCATAGGGAACGGATACTGCGAGTACCATGGTCAAAAAGGCCATACAACTAACGAGTGCGTCCAGCTAAAACAACTAATTGAAAAGTTAGTAAGAGAAGGCAGAATGGACCACCTTGTAGAAAACATCAAAGAAGGGAAAGACAAACAAAGGAGCAGAGGTAAGAAAGAGCCCCCCAAAGAAAAAGCTGATACCATATACATGATACAGTCATGGCAGTGCAAGATAAAGCAAAAAGTCAGCCAGAAATTCTCTCCAGAAAAAGAGATATATTTCCCTACTTTAGCTGCGGACAACGCAGTTGTAGAACCTCTGACTATTGAAATACGTACGGGGGGACATGATATCCACCGCATGTACATTGACGGAGGAGCATCCGCAGACATCCTGTATGATCATTGTTTCAAGAGACTGCGACCTGAAATCCAAAATCAATTGATACCAGCAACAACGTCATTGACTGGATTCACAGGAGAAAAGATCTGGCCCATGGGGCAGTTACGCTTGCTGGTGGTCGTAGGAGATGAACAACACTCAACCGCAACATGGATAAATTTCATGGTAATAAAATCTCCCTCACCATACAATGGTATCATCGGGAGACCTGGAATATCATCCATGCGCGCTGTACCATCTACAGCGCACGGAATGCTTAAGTTTCCAGTGAAAGGAGGAGTTGTCACCCTCTATAACACAACAGTACCACCAAGAGAATGCAATGCGGTAACAACTGAAGTTGAGACTATTCCAGAACAGCGCGCAGAAAAAACACCAAACCTAAAAGTCGCTATTCACCCCGATTACCCGGAACAACAAGTTTCGATTGGTGGATCTTTATCTGACAAAGGTAAAGCAGCCGTATGCGCACTCTTGCAGAAGAACTTGGACATCTTCGCATGGGAACCAAAACACATGACAGGAGTGCCACGCTCTATCACAGAGCATAAGCTACAAATCCGACAAGGATATCCCCCAATACGACAAAAGAAGCGCGGTCAGGCCCCAGATCGTGCAAAGGCTATTCTGGAAGAAGTACACAAGCTTGTAGACGCAGGTATCATGCGCGAAGTGTACTACCACGACTGGCTCTCTAACCCAGTTATGGTAAAGAAGAGCGACGGCAGTTGGAGAATGTGCGTAGACTTCACGGACCTCAACAAAGCATGTCCACAGGACTGCTACCCGCTGCCAGAAATAGACTGAAAGGTTGAATCTCTGTGCGGATACCCTTTCAAATGCTTCCTAGACGCATACAAAGGGTACCATCAAATTCAGATGGCATTCGAAGATGAAGAAAAAACAGCTTTTCACACCAGTCAAGGAGTGTACTGCTACACAATAATGCCTTTTGGCTTAAAAAATGCAGGCGCGACATACCAACGATTGGTGGACACAGCTTTCAAGAAACAAGTAGGCCGCAACTTGGAGGTCTACGTTGACGACCTTGTCATCAAAAGTCACACAGAGGATGAATTGGTGCGCGACATAGAGGAAACGTTCAGAACATTGGGACGAATAAATATGAAGTTAAATCCCAAGAAATGCACCTTTGGCGCAACCGAAGGTATGTTCCTTGGATACTTAATAGAACCCGATGGAATCAAGCCCTGTCTTGAAAAAACAAAGGCTGTTATTGATCTCCCTTCACCGCGCACACTCAAAGAAGTCCAGTCATTGAATGGAAAGTTAGCAGGGCTAAACCGTTTCTTATCCAAGTCAGCAGACAAATCCTTTCCTCTCTTTAAAACACTCACGAAGTGCACTAAAAAGGGAGATTTTTGCTGGACTGGAGAAGCGGAGGAAGCTTTCCAACAACTAAAACACCATCTGGCATCTCTTCCCAAACTTGTCGCACCGCGACCAGGGGAAGAGCTAATCATGTACTTATCGGCAACCCATGGAGTAGTTAGCGCAGTGCTATTGACAGATAGGAACTCCATCCAGACACCTATATACTTTGTAAGCAAAGCCCTGAAGAAGACAGAGACTAACTACAGCGCTATGGAAAAGCTGGTCTTAGCCCTCGTATTCACAGCCAAAAGGTTGCGCAGATACTTTCAAGTGCACCCAATAGCTGTAATCACTGATCAGCCAATCAAACAAGTTATCTCTAAACCTGACGCATCAGGACGCTTACAGAAGTGGAGTGTACTGTTAAGTGAATATAACATCTCATATAGACCGCGCACTGCAATCAAAGGACAAATCTTAGTCGATTTCATTGTGGAGAAGCCAGATAACGACAGTCCAACACCTGCAACCAAAACAGATCTACAGGAACCCTGGATTCTATTCACAGATGGGTCCTCATGTGTAGATGGATCAGGCGCGGGCCTTATTCTTACAAATCCAGAAGGTATGGAATTCACCTACGCGCTGCGCTTTGAATTCACAGCCACAAACAATGAGGCAGAATACGAAGCCCTGCTAGCCGGACTACGCATCGCAATCCAAATGGGTGTACGCAACCTGGAAGCGAATGTAGATTCTCGACTAGTTGCTAACCATGTGTTAGGTGAATATGAAGCCAAGGATGAACACATGATCCAATACCTAGAAAAGACCAAGTCCTTAATAAAAAACTTTGACAGGTTCACAATAAAACAGGTGCCCAGAGGAGATAACAGGAAAGCGGATGCGCTCAGCAAAATCGCATCCACAAGCTTCGCGCGCCTCTCAAAACAGGTATTGGTAGAAACCCTAAAAAACAAGTCAATCTTGGAAATGGAGATATCCACAGTGATAGAAGAACAAGATCCTACATGGATGACGCCTATCATTGAATTCATCAGCAAGGGAATCTTACCACAAGATCATAAGGACGCTCGAAGAGTGCGGCGCACAGCGCAACGGTTTGAACTACGAGACAACATACTCTATCGACGCTCTTTCTTACAACCCTGGCTCAGATGTGTTGGACCTCTTCAAGCAGACTACGTACTCAGAGAAATCCACGCTGGATCATGTAGTATGCACTCAGGACCGCGATCTGTGGTGGCAAGCGCTCTAAGGTCAGGGTATTAATGGCCAACTATGCATCGCGACGCACGCAAACTGATAAAGAAATGCAGCAATTGTCAAGTACATAGGCCAATCTCGCGCCGACCACAACAAGAGCTAACACCTATTACCTCACCATGGCCATTTTATAAATGGGGCATTGACATCGCAGGACCCTTTCCTGTGGCAGCAGGAGGAGTAAAGTTCCTCATCGTAGCCATAGACTACTTTACGAAGTGGATTGAAGCAAAGGCGGTGGTGAGCATCACAGGAAACCAAGTCAAACGCTTTGTCTGGGACAACATTGTCTGTCGCTTCGGACTACCGGGAGAGATTATATCAGACAACAGAAAACAATTCTGTGATAACCCATTCAAAGATTGGTGCGCGCAACTAAACATCACGCAACACTTCGCTTCAGTAAAACACCCACAAACCAATGGCCTAGTTGAGCGCGCAAACCGCAGTCTAGGTGAAGGAATAAAAGCGCGCCTTGACAGACATAAAGGAAGGTGGGTGGATGAGCTCTCGCATGTCTTATGGGCGCATCGCATAACAATCAAAACCAGTACTGGCGACACACTATTCTCCCTAGTCTATGGAACAGAAGCCGTCATACCAGCTGAGATAGGAATGCCAACTATACGCACAGCAGAGGTCAACGTCACAACAAACGATGAGGAACGGCGCATAGACTTAGACTTACTGGAAGAAAGGCGTGAACGCGCAGCTATACGCGAAGCAAAGGCTAAGGCAAAAATGAAGAAGTATTACGATGTAAAGGTCAAACACACTTCATTCAGACCAGGAGACTTTGTTTACCGCGCTAATGATGCGAGCCACGCAGAAGACACAGGCAAGCTCGGACCAAAATGGGAAGGACCTTACGAGGTCACAGATGCGCTTGGCAACGGCGCATACAGACTGCGCGACATGGAAGGTCATGACCTAGCGCGCACTTGGAACATCTGCAACCTCAAAAGATGTTACTTTTAGGCCACGACCATTACACAGACACCTTTGCATCCTACGAGATGCCCAATAAGTGTTTGTTTTTCTTTTCTTTCCTAGGAATTGTATTTTTTATTTTTCAAAAAACTTGCAAGTATCAATAAAATGTTATGGTTTCTAGCTAACTCCATAGCGTATTTCACTTTATTACATACTCATATATGTCAATATCGTTATCTTATATTTTTGCCTACATGGCGTGCATGCACTAATTAAAGACCCACGAAGGCATAAAGGATGAGTTAACCTACTAATTCACTCGATGAGTAAGAGGGTTGCAAACCCATCAACATTGGATCACGTATCCTTGCTAAGCGCCTTACTTTTGAGACGTCAAGGTAAGTTTCACATGCGCATCTCACGACGGGTGCGCAAATATTAAGTACACCGTACAAGCTTAGCAAATAACGAGCTAAGACACTTGGTCAAATAATAAAACTTAGCAAACAATGCAAGTATAATAACACAGCCAATATACTTGGTCAAAAATAATAAAACTTCGCAAACAATGCAAGTACATTTCTTAAGTTATGCACTTAATCAACAAAAAGGTATCTTATTCAATATTACAAGGAAAGATACATTTCATTATTTACATAGTACATATACAAAAAAGCCTACACGCTATGGCGATGCTCAGGGCTCTCCTCCGGAGCAGCAGAACTCCCCGCCTCCTGAAGCTTCCTCAGAATCAAAGCGTCCTTGGGAGATACGGTAGGAACACTTACGGGTACACCATCAGACCTAGGGATGTGTGCAGCGCCCACGCCACACAACACTGCCTTGCCCTTGATGCCCCTCTTCTGAGCAGCCCTCTGCTCGTGACGCTCCAAAACCTCTTTCAAGGGAATCTCCCTTTCAAGAGAAAATGGGTTAAGGATATGGCGAGGCTGCGCAAACACAGGAATCTGCAGCTGCGACACATCAGGCTTTAGAAAGTAATCTGATTGCCCTTCTGCATCCTCTCAAAGGTGGCGCTCCAACGTCAACCCCGCCATAAGTACATCTATAGGGTTGTCTTGGTCGCGCTCCAACCTCCCAATGTGCGGCAGCTCGAGGACCTTCAACCCTGCCATAGCCTGCATCAGCTCATCATACGCAGCAGCATTATACCCGAGGACTTCAGCCAAATCCTTGTTCAGCAACTTGGCCTCATGGAGATCCTCCATAGCCTGCGACTTCCCGCGAGCCACTGCGCAGTGAACCACCTTCCCAAAGGCGTCCAACACCTTTTGGGACACAAGAGTACCCATTGCTGCCAGGCGCAGCCCGTGGCTAATCAACCACCTACATCAACAAAGATAATTTATGTTAATAACAAGCATAGCAACAAAGAGTATTACGAAGGAGAAGAGTATAAAAGAAATACCTGCGCTCAGCAATGGTCGACATCAAATGAGGATATAACTCCTCATCATACTCGATGCTCAGACCACGCAGCTTGTCCTCCTGCACCTGGATGATCTTCATCATATCCTCTTTAAACATGGCAATGTTAGCAAAATGCTCCACTTTCTTCTCCTCCAAGAAGCGCACAGCCCAAGTCAGGTCGGACTTGTAATGATGAAGCTCCCCGCGCGCCTTCTCCTCCTCAGCCAAGGCGGACAACTTCTCATGGGTGATCTTCTCAGTATACACCCGCGAGGACTCCAACTCCACCTGCGCATCCGCCAACTGTGCACGGAGCTTCGCTAGCTCCTCATCCTTCTGGGCGAGAATACTGCTCTCCCCGACATACTCCTCTCTCAACTGAGCCACCAGCTCAGCTTGGCGCGCAGCAGTCGAAGCCAACTCATCCATCAACTGCTGCGCCCTCCTACCCTCATCAACCTTGGCTTTCCCCTCCTTGTTTTCATTCTGTGGAGAGGAAACCACATCCACGAAGACCCCATCATTCTTCGCGGCATCATCCCTACAAGACATAAAGAACGCAATTAGTATATATTGCGACAAGTAATATACAAGAAACATAATATAGACGCAGATACTTACAGAAATGGAGAGGCCTCAGCAGCCTTCTTATTCGCACCAGAAGCGGATGTCTCCTCCGCGGACGACTCCGCATCCCCAATGAGGTAGCGCCGTCTCTTCTTGGGGCCACCGGTCTCAGCCTCTCTGATGAGGCGAAAAATGATCCGTTTTTAGGGGGTCATTTAAGCCCGAATCCGAATTTATTTGATCAAATATTGCCCTAAATCGTTCCTTTTGTGATTTTAGGTGTTTGGAGAGTGAATTCTGGAAAAGAGGCTATTTTGGACGTTTTTGGAGCATAAAGTGAAGAAAACGACAAAGTACCAAAAATCCAAGCTGGAAATACAAGGTGACGGCGTCAAGGGTTTGCTCTTGACGGCGTTAGACATGAAGAATAATTTACCGTAGCTGGTGACGGCGTCAGATGGAGTTATGACGGCGTCAAAGTGACCAAGATTAATTTACCGTGGGTGGTGACGGCGTCACATAGGCCGTCACGATTGGATCTAGGGCGTCCGAGGAAGTGTATGGCGGCGAGTTGACGGCGTCAGATTTAACTCTTGACGCCGTCAGGACGATTTTCCTATATATAGTTTTCTAGTTTTTTCATTAAAGAGAGAGAAGTTTTGGTGAAACCCTAAAGACGATTTTGGTGCCTCTTTTACAGGTTTTTCAAGGGTTCCAAACCCTTGAGACCTTGCATTGTAATTGAGCTAAGTATACTCTTAATTCAATCAATATGTCTATGTGTTGGTTGTTTATCTTTTGTTCTTATCTTAATTCTACTATGCTAGGCTAGATCTCTCTTGTGTTTGCTTAGATCTAATGAAACCTAGATGTTGATTATGTGTTGATTACTTGTCTACTCTTGTTTTGAATGAATGATTTATATGTTAGGCTTAAGAAAACTGGCAGATCTCCAAATGGTAACATGCTTGAACGTCTTAAGAAACATGAACCGAGGCGTACTAGGTCTTTATTGGTTGTATTTAATGCATGAGCCACTGTTTACAATCCCTATAGTTGTGCTGGGTCATGGTGTAGGAGGAGATAAGAGCTCATAGAGTTGGGGAGTTATGTATGCCACTCCACGAATGGTATTAAGGAATACAACCCGTCATTCATACAAGTGTAACAAGTAATTGACATGTAAAAGATATCTAGGGAGTAATGAAGTCTAAGTAAACACAATTTCTCCAATTACTGCTCACAACCTTAGTTTAATTAGTTTAATTTCATTTTTTATTATTTTATTTTGATTGCATCTTAGCTTTGGGTTAGTTGATTAGCAACTAATTCCGCCCACTCTTTCAAAACCCGAGATTTTAATTGCTTTCATAAAATATAAAAACACAAAAAATAATCATTCATCTCTAGAACTTTTAATTAGGTTTTCTAATCCTAGCGACACTATTCCTAAGCTGAACGATCAATCCCCCGGTACTTGTCACTATACTATACTACAACGATCAGGTACACTGCCTGGTGGGGGTTGTAAGCCTCGCGAGATCCCTCGAGAGGTAAAGCAAGGTGCGATTCCCACGCATCAAGTTTTTGGCGCCGCAGCCTGGGGAATAGTTATTGTCTAGGTTAGGATTTCTTTTTATTAGGTCTACTTGCTAGATTCCTTTCTAGTAAGATTTTTATTTTTATTTTTAGGTCTTCTTTAGTCTATCTTATTTCTTCGTGCTTTTGTTCGTAACTCTTTACCATCCGACATCATGGAAGGTGGTAACATCTTTGAACCCATCATCCCACCACAACAAAACCCACCATTAGAACCCCTTAGGCCCCGAACCTTAGGAGAGTATTCCCGACCTAGCCACCAAGGCTACCGAAACACCATTGAGCTCACCGGAGCCAATGTGACCCCCTTGCGATCCGACACCATCCGGTTGGTGCAAAGCGGATGTGCATTCCATGGACTTCGTTCCGAAGATCCAAACCAACACCTTAAGGACTTCCTCAAAATCGTAGATTCCATAGACCTAGGTGTTGAAACTAGAGAGACTACCCGTTTACGCCTATTCCAATTCTCTCTACGGGATCAAGCTAGTCAATGGCTTGAGCGTTTACCCGCGGGATCCATCACCACATGGGATGATCTCACCACTCGTTTCCTTGCTCAATTTTTCCCACCGGGGAGAACTACTAAGCTTAGGAATGACATCTTGATGTTCCAACAACGTCAAAATGAATCTCTTTATGAAGCATGGACTCGTTTCAAGGACTTACTCCAAAAAGTCCCTCATCATGGCATAGATCTGTGGCTCCAAGTCCAAATCTTCTATGACCATATCGATATCCCCACGAGGCGAACCATTGACCAATCGGCCGGTGGTAAGCTACGTGATCTTAGCGCGGAACAATCATGGGAACTCATAGAAGATCTTGCTCTCTATGACAACGAAAGTTGGAATGATCCCCGTGATTTGAACAAAACGGTCAAGGCAATATCTTTGCCTTCGAATAATTCAAGCACTCCCGACCGTAGGATCATGGAACTTGAGGACCAAGTCAAGTTTCTCATGAAATCTTACGAAGCTCCGAAGCATTCAAGCCAAGTGAACAAAATCACTTCTTCATGCGAATTATGTAGTGGTCCCCATGACACTCGTGATTGTGTGGAACTCCCCGGAACAGCTTTTGGGGACTACGCATCCACGCGTACCGACGAAGCGGGAGATAAGTGGTACACTTTCAAGCCCGAGCCGAACACATACGGTGATTCATATAACCCCTCATGGAAAAATCACCCAAACCTTAGGTGGAAACAAAATCAACCCAATTCATCCAACCCACCTAATCGTTACCAATCAAACGGTCCACCATCCAACCGTACCTTCAACAACAATCCCTCTAACAACTATGGTAGTACCAACAATCTTGAAGGATTGATGTCGAAATTTATGGCATCTCAAGAAGCTCGCATAGCTAGGTTTGAAACCGAATTCAACCAACAACAAACGGAGATGACCAACAAGATCGACAACTTGTTGAAAGCCCTCAACAACCAAACATTAGCCACACCTAGGAAGGACACTAGGGACACCAATAGTGGAATCCAAGCTAAGAACCCCTCATCATCCAAACATGTCCACTTTGTCAATGTTGTCACCATTAAGCCGATAGATAGGGAGATAGAGGAGAGTGACAAAGATGAAGTTAGAGTAGAAGCCAATAATGAGGATGAGAGTAGGGAAGTTGAGGTTAATAAGGATGAGGAATTAGAGGAGGTAGAACCTATAGAGGAATATTTTGATAAGTTGCCAACCAAGGAAGAACGGGAATACCATAAGTATTTATTCGATAGTCCCGAGACAACATATATCTTTGGCGATCCCCTGATCAAAATGGGAGACCCCTCTAACATTAACATCCCATGCAATATCGGGCACATGCATGTATGGAAAGCTTACATAGACCCTAGATCCCCCGTGAACATCATGTCTAGGACTTATTACAATTGGGTGATGAAGAAGCAACTCAATTTTAGGATAATGCCTGGTAAAAGTTGGATAAGTAATTTTGCAGGAAGAGTTATGGGAGTACATGTGATTATAGGGAATCTCACCTATGAGATTGATTTCATGATAGTGGAAGACACGCGTCCGGTGATAGATGCTTGCCTAAGTCAAATAATATTTGGGAAACCATTTGTTGAGGCCACTAGGATGAGTTATGATCCGACGTTAGGGATAGTTAGATTCAAGGAAGAGAATGATGAGGTTGCTTATCAAATGCCCTACAAGATTGAGCAATACCGCCTTCTCTCTAATTTCGAAAAGGAACGTAAGCAAGCGGCTTATTATAGGAATGATGAAGATAGACGTAGAGGAGTAGAGTATGTTAGAAATAGGATGCTTGGTTTCTACAAAGAATGCTTGCAACTAGGTCCGGAATACAAAACTGGTTTAGAAGACGACCTGGAGAGTGGAACCAATGATGAAATCACGTAGTAACCCACGACTTTGAGTCTAGCTACAAGACTCGTAAATAAAGAAAAGCGCTTCTTGGGAGGCAACCCATGTTTTGTGTGATTTTAATTGTTTGATTGTTATTTGCTTCCGTATGCATGTTTTGTTTTTATTGTTGGTTGATCATGTTTCTATATTAAAACGTGAAATACTTTATTATGTTGTTTAGACTAGTCTTAACTTCAACCTAAAGGTATTTTTGCAAAAGATAAGTGTAAGGGGAAACCCCAAATATGTTTTTAAGAAACAAACCGATCATGATTATCCACAATATTTAATGAACATGTATATTCGTATTTGTTAGAGTCAAATGCTTGTATTGAGTCATAATGAAGTTTTGCAGGATTTTCCAGGAAGTAGGACAAAGTTTTTCCAGAAATTTTCCGGAAACTTAACATAAAGATTTCTGCAGGTCCATTCTGACGGCGTCAGGCAATTGCTCTTGACGGCGTCAGAAGTTAAAAATCTGGAAATTTTACCAGTTTTGTTTTTCTAACGGAGTCTTATGGTTTTTGTGAATTATTAAGTTTTATAATCTCCAGGAAATCTGCAAACTTCATTCCACAAGCATTATATCTTATTTTGTTTTCTAGGATTTAGTAACTTATATAGGATGCCGCCGATTTTACGCGAGGTTGCCTTGTCTACTTTTGTCAGGATTTACAGGTTATTTGTGACAAGAAGATGATTTATATTCTGGAAGGGAAGCTTTGATTGTTCGTTTTCTTGGAAGAAGATTTAACCTGGCCAACTAAAATCCATACCGAGCGAATCAGGGGAGTATTTGATTTCATTCTCTTTACTTTTTACTTTTACATTCTTTACTTGAACATTGGGGACAATGTTCATCTTAAGTGTAAGGGGAGGGTAAAAAGATGATACCTTACATATGCACTTTCGCTTGAGTTTGTTTTGTTTGATAGTAGATGTGTAATAAAACTATGAGAAATACTTGTTAGTGTAATTTTAGCGCCAAATTTAAAATTTTTTACAACATTTAGGAGTGAAACTTTAGCCGTAGCAAGCGTCTCATGGATAGGAGGTTGTATGACTAGCACATAACCGTATATTCAGAAAAATTTTCCACCCAAAAATGTGAGGTTCGCCTTTAGATTTGATAGGAAAAGCATTCATTATTGGTGCTTATGAGTGTACCGGTAGCATTTAGATTCTAGAACTTGCGTTAGTGATGCATCCCGAGACCGCTAGTGAGACTACATTCGTGTGGTAGGATTTACTACATGATAAGAGGCATTAGGATCACCCTTGTGTTAAACCCGTATTACAATTACTTGACCATTTAAGTCATATTACTTGGCTAGTTAAGTCAACTAATTTTTCCCACACCCTTTGCGTTGTACTCATTTTTAGTACACGAAACCCCTAGTACACCCCTCCGAGCCTATCTTTTCGTTTCTAACTTTAAGCATTTTACTTAAAGGAAGAACTTGTTACACCCCACTTAAATGTACAACCAAATCGCCTTAGCCTTCCGTGTATGCGCTCATTTTTAGTGCATTATTGTTATTTGTTAAACCCTAAGTTAACTTTCTAATTGATTACATGGTTGCTAAGTCGAGTCATATCCTTGTACATATTGTTTTGGGACGATTGGGACTCATGGGTAAGTACTTATTTTATGGAGTAATGGGGAAGAACATCACTTATTACCCCCATATGTACGTTAATTTTAAAAGTGCTCCAAGTGTTTTGATTTTCTTAATTCGAGTCATTAGAATAGTTAAATGTAAAGTATGTAAAGATTCAAGTGTAAGGGGAATTCTCATCCCCTATGATGTATTATTTTGGATGGTAGGGTAAGAGTGTATGCAAAAAAAAAAAAAAAAAAAAAATAGAAAAGAAAAAGAGAAAAAAAAACATACGGACTACCATCCCGTTTCATTCTATGTTCATTTTATGTTTTTGTTATTTTTCATTTATTAGCTTAAGTCGAGTCTAGTCTTGGCTTAGCAACGCCATCTTGTACATGTAATTTACTAAGATTGTTAACTCGCCACCAGTAAAATTCCATTTATCCAACAAAACCGTGTAATTCATATCCCTACACCTAACGATATAACCCTTTTAAAAGACCTCTTTGATAGTTTATCCTAGGTGCTTACGCCATGTGGTGGAGGTTTGATCCTTTCCCAAGCCTATGGTAATCTATTTTGCTATGACAGGTAGTGAGAGATATCTTCCATTTCCATAATGTTATACTACTTTATTACACCCGAGAGATGTGAGTATCTAAACACTATTTGTGAGGTGCTTGTGTATGACCTCCGTGCTTGTCTATTGGTCTTTAGTGGAACGATTATTTGTTGTAATTACTTTTATATTAGTGTTAAATGACCCCTAATTTGTCTTTTGAGTAGAATAAAAGCTCATTTGCTTGAGGACAAGCAAATCTCAAGTGTAAGGGTATATGATGAGGCGAAAAATGATCCGTTTTTAGGGGGTCATTTAAGCCCGAATCCGAATTTATTTGATCAAATATTGCCCTAAATCGTTCCTTTTGTGATTTTAGGTGTTTGGAGAGTGAATTATGGAAAAGAGGCTATTTTGGACGTTTTTGGAGCATAAAGTGAAGAAAACGACAAAGTACCAAAAATCCAAGCTGGAAATACAAGGTGACGGCGTCAAGGGTTTGCTCTTGACGGCGTCAGACATGAAGAATAATTTACCGTAGCTGGTGACGGCGTCAGATGGAGTTATGACGGCGTCAAAGTGACCAAGATTAATTTACCGTGGGTGGTGACGGCGTCACATAGGCCGTCACGATTGGATCTAGGGCGTCCGAGGAAGTGTATGGCGGCGAGTTGACGGCGTCAGATTTAACTCTTGACGCCGTCAGGACGATTTTCCTATATATAGTTTTCTAGTTTTTTCATTAAAGAGAGAGAAGTTTTGGTGAAACCCTAAAGACGATTTTGGTGCCTCTTTAACAGGTTTTTCAAGGGTTCCAAACCCTTGAGACCTTGCATTGTAATTGAGATTAGTATACTCTTAATTCAATCAATATGTCTATGTGTTGGCTGTTTATCTTTTGTTCTTATCTTAATTCTACTATGCTAGGCTAGATCTCTCTTGTGTTTGCTTAGATCTAATGAAACCTAGATGTTGATTATATGTTGATTACTTGTCTACTCTTGTTTTGAATGAATGATTTATATGTTAGGCTTAAGAAAACTGGCAGATCTCCAAATGGTAACATGCTTGAACGTCTTAAGAAACATGAACCGAGGCGTACTAGGTCTTTATTGGTTGTATTTAATGCATGAGCCACTGTTTACAATCCCTATAGTTGTGCTGGGTCATGGTGTAGGAGGAGATAAGAGCTCATAGAGTTGGGGAGTTATGTATGCCACTCCACGAATGGTATTAAGGAATACAACCCGTCATTCATACAAGTGTAACAAGTAATTGACATGTAAAAGATATCTAGGGAGTAATGAAGTCTAAGTAAACACAATTTCTCCAATTACTGCTCACAACCTTAGTTTAATTAGTTTAATTTCATTTTTTATTATTTTATTTTGATTGCATCTTAGCTTTGGGTTAGTTGATTAGCAACTAATTCCGCCCACTCTTTCAAAACCCGAGATTTTAATTGCTTTCATAAAATATAAAAACACAAAAAATAATCATCTTTCATCTCTAGAACTTTTAATTAGGTTTTCTAATCCTAGCGACACTATTCCTAAGCTGAACGATCAATCCCCCGGTACTTGTCACTATACTATACTACAACGATCAGGTACACTGCCTGGTGGGGGTTGTAAGCCTCGCGAGATCCCTCGAGAGGTAAAGCAAGGTGCGATTCCCACGCATCACTCTCCCTTGCGCTTAATATTCTGCGCCACTTCTTCCTTCAGCACCTCCTCGGGCTTTAGGATCTCTATGCTGTCAGACGACTCAGCGCGCGTCTTTTCTTGCGCCACCTCCACATCCGGCGCCACGCTCTGAACGGGCGTTACTTGGAGCAGCGGCGAGTTTTCTGGGACAACCTCTGGCAGCACGGTCAAGCGACCCTTAGTCGCCTCCAATAGTGGCTGCTCACCCTCCCTCAGAGGGCGCACCCCTGTCGTCACCTGCTTCGGCTTGTCCAGCTTCACAACGGCGAATAGATCCATCTTTGCGCACATACACAAAACAAGAAAGAAGAAAGGATTAGTTATTAAAAGCGTGCATACACAAAGACTTACAAAATTTGAAGTAGAAGGGACGAACACCCACCCCGGCCTTCCTCACTTAAAAAAGTGGGCACCTCGTCTGCAGCGCCGAAATAATTGCGACTCAACCCCATGTGTACCAAAAACTCCTCCGGATAAGGGTTAATGGCTAGGCGGTTGGCATCAAGAGTCTGCGCATCAGTCAGCCTAAAGGAACCGGGTGCGGGGCGCCCATCCCTTGGCAATGTATCCTGAGTATAAAACTCATAGGACGATGGAAATACCACATCATCAACCCAGAAAAATACTCCCTCCAATTTCTTAGGGAGTCCACCTTCTCAGTGTAACACTGAAGCGCCCCCGGGCGCTTCGCAAAAGATACCCACCCATTTGACCACGTCGTGTGGTAAAAGTATCGGAACAAGGCTATGGTCGGTTCTATCGCAAGTAAACGACAGTTTACTTCAAAATTCGACACCTTAGCCGCACCTATACAGTGCAGCTGTGAGATGTGGAGGTGATAGTGGATGAGCAAATCGCTCAGAAAAATAGAAATGGGTACACGGTAATTCGCGTACTCAAAGAATTTCGTGTATAACCCTATTTTCCCTTCGGGGAAATCAACTATACACGAGTCAACATCTGGAGCCTCTGGACGCACATCCAGAGGCACGAAGTAGTCAGACGTAAACTGAGTAACATCATCAACCGTCATCGCAGAGCGAAAGTCCTATAACTGGGCAACCATTTTCATTAATTCACTAGTAAAAAACGCACACAAAAATTACCTACGGAAAGGATTATTTTCTTTGCAAAAGATAACTTTCAAGAAAGTGACTAATGGTGAGTGTGTGTTTTAATGTGTGTGATTGTAAAAATGAGGCGGCGACTCTTATATAGGGAGTAAAAAAAAACCCTAGATGATGTCCACGTGGATCCCACTCACAAAAACGTGTGGCTAGAACCGAAACGATACATGCACTTTTTCCCGATTTCCAACGGCCACGTGGACACTGCCCCCAATTTTCGAGGTATCCTTTTGCAATACCTATGACTAGGTGCATTGCACTTTAAATTGGGCGGCAATATTTCAATGTTCTCCCGCCACGCTTACCGCTGGTAATATTAGTCTAGCATCCGCGGCTACGAGCCGCGCACACTAGACTGGGGGGACATGATGACGTATAATCTATATATGGGCCACGAGCCTAAATGATATACATTACTAAGGCCCAAATCCACCATGAGTGGGCTATTGTAACTTGGGCCGCATTAATAATGGGAACAGGCTCACGTAAGCCCAACCCAAACAAACTATACACGGTATAGATAAGGATCATCTATCTATGGAATAGATATCCTTACCCCGAATAAGCACCACGAGTGCGAAGAGTAAGGAGCAAGATACCTACACTGTTTCTGCGTCCTATATAAGGAATGACATAACTATCATTCAAGGTACGATTCACAAACTCTAACTCTTTACGAGAACCCTAAATCAATTACTTACTCTCACGCCGGAGTCTAATCGTGGGAGATAATCCCACGATAAGCCTAACGGTGTTGTTTATTTTCTTAGTGCGCGGGTTACAAGTACTAAGAAGCGAATTGGTACGAGAGCAAGAGCCCATAATTAGGAACGCCCAACTTTTGTATCAACATCAGGAAAGCTTAAAACCCGTTGGTCTGGGTCATTCACTGTCACAAAAGTGTTTTCATACGGAACTGTTGAATTATCTCAACCTGACGGTTCCAACTTTAAAGTGAATGACCATCGGTTAAATCACTACTTTGGAGAGGATGTACCACAAATGGTTGTCCCGGATCTCCAAACTTTCCCCACGAACCAATGAATTCAGGGATCGAGTCAAGCTAGCGACTCGATGAACAAAAACAGTAGCAACAACATGGGTTTTCACCCATGTCTCTTACTTCTTTCTACTTTCTAACACCCTAGTGTGGGGGAGTGGCCGTCCCCTGCAGCTATTTGAAATGTATATATCCAAAAAAAAAAATGTTGTGTGATTGTATGAATTAAGTGAAAAATGAAAAATGATATTTCCACAGTTAGCTTATAATATTATCTTTTTATGTTCAAAGAGTCGGCATAATAGCCGGGACTTTGAATATTGAGGACACTATTCAATTCTAAGTGTGGGGGGAAATTCTAGCGAATTTTATCATATTATATCCTCTAGTACCCCTGTTTTTGGCCCAAGATTTTAAAAATTTTTTCACTTTATTTCAAAATTTTTGTGGTTATCAGTCCGCCGTGTCTAAACGACAAAAGGATTGGCTAATCCAGGAGTAAACGGCTCTTGGTAAAGATATCTCAAACCTGTTTATGGCTTGCAATTTGCCCAAAATTGTATGGTATCTCAACTCGCCATATCCAAAACAGTGAATGAGTTGGCTAGCCCGCAAGATTATGGCTTGTGGTAAAGTGTTAGACCCGTTTCCCAGGTACTTGGACCCCACCCTAGATGTATTGGGATAAGGGCCTTACGTGATTGGTAAGTCAACGAATATTGTGTAGTGGTCAGACCCGGTAGTCAAACTATAAGTATTAAGAATGACTAAATATTATTTGTCACTAATATAAAGGAAAAGAACTTGAGGGACCTAAGTTGACAGAATCCTAAACTGGTACTAGAACCAACTTGTTTTAGTACTAGAACCAACTTGTTCTAGTCTGCAGGGACTATTCTTGCCAAAACCTCAAACTAGCACTAGAACCAACTTGTTCTAGTACTAAGGATGAATGGTTAAAGGAACTTAAGGGACTAAAGTTGCCAATTGGCCAAACCTCCAACTAACTAGATAAATATTTAGTTATCTACAAGTTTCCAGGGAATTCTAGTATTATCCACACCATTCTTAGGTGTGCTTGTATGTACGATTTTAGAAGAGAAGAAAAGGAGGGAAGAAGCTAGTTGGGTGGTGAAGCAAATTGGTGAAGAATTGAAGCTCTAGCATTAATAATAGATACCTAGCTATGATCCCTTAAAGTAAGTAACCTATCTATTAATGTTAATTGTTGAAATTGAGATTAGGGTTTATGAACCCTAAATCAAGGGTAGTGGGTAATTGGTGTTTATAAGCTCAATTAAGAGTTATAGTAATGATGAGATGATTTTATAATGGGTTAAAGTTAATAAGTTTATGGGTTTGATCATCGTATAATCAATATATGATTATATGATGATTAGAGGTGTTAGAGGTAAGTTAAAAGTGGTATAAACCATTGTTATGGTTATTTGATTATGTTTTAAGTGTTTATGTTTATGATGATGAAGAATGATTATGCCTTAGGATGCTAGTATGGATGATGATGATGATGACGTTGATGATGGTGAGATTGGTTTGATATGCTTAGCTTGGAGCTAAGGTAAGTAAAATGATGATAGCATATGTTATATGGATTTCTATCATTATGTGTTATGTTGAGAAGATAAGCTTGGATTATGCTTATGTGATGCCATGGTTATGGCTTATGTGATGAGATGATGCTATAGAATATGTTGATGATATGTGATAGTTGAGACTTGGGTATGTAAGCCATGAAGTAAGTGTTTATGTATATGATGCATTATGTGGATTCAAGTATAATAGTATGTTATAGTCGTTTTACTTACTAAGCCTTTGTGCTTATGGTTTAGTTGTCTAACCATTTTGTAGGATTGGCATGTTCTTATGGATGGCTTGGATATATGGATTAAGGTTTTGGTTATGCAAGATTTAAAGTAATATGTGTTTAGGAGCTTAGCTATAATACCAGGCTCATGTGTAAGTTTGTACCCCCGTTAGTCTTTTATGGGTTTTTAAAAGGGCAGTCGTATGGCAAAGTGTATGTCAAGATCGATGACAATTTGGTAGTCATTTGATAAGTCAAAGTATGGTTTATGTGTTTTTAAGTAAAGTTAAAGGGGCGTTTGGAATAAGTGTAAACATACCCATTTTGAGTAGTAAACGGGTCAAGTGTTATTGGAACATGTTTGATATGTTAAATGATTGATTTCTGGAATGTTTGGTGTAAAACGAAAGTGATATAAGTGGTTTGTTGCGATATAGGTCAAAACGGGTTATTTGCATAACCCGTCGTAAAGTACCCCTTCGGGGTATCGTAAGATAAATGTTTTTGCATGAAAATGAGCCCATTCATATACCAAATAAATCTGGAAAGTTTGGTTGCGTTTCGAGTTCAGGAGGTCGGGTTTCCGGCCGGGGATTTTGAAAGTGATTTCGGGACAACAAGCTGTCCAGATTTTCCGGGCAGACTGTGCAGATTTTCGGCAGTTTTCAAAAATTCATATCTTTTAATCCGTAAGTCGTCACAGGTCGTGCCACCTATCGTTTCGAAGGTGATTGAGTCTATTTTTATCTAAAAATAGCCCCAAGGTCTGATTGTGTACTGATTTTTGTCAGTTTATGAAAGAGTAACAGCAGGTTAGTTTTAGTTCAAGCATTTCCGCGTAAAAAGTCAAAGTTTTCAAAGTAAGAAGGCACGGGGTGTTACAAATTGGTATCAGAGCTTCAGTTTAAGTGAATTAGGTTTCCTTTAGGTTGCCTAGACTTAAACCACTCGTAGTTGCGTTGAATTTAAGTGTAAGAAATGCGGAAGGTAAATGTTAAGTGTGAGACGGAAGTTGTTTTATGCTAGTTGAACTTTATGATGATAAGTGATCGATGCGTGTATAGTGTTGATGTTTAGAGATTTAAGTCCATGGAGGACTTGAATTGTTTGAATGATTTTGTTAGCTGTGCACCTTGGTTGGTGCCAGTGATTATATTGTGATTATGTGAATGTATGATAGAGTTATAGTAATGGAATGTGAGTAGGAATGCTAAGTGGTATTAGAGATGGGCTAGTAAGTGAATTGAAAGTTGTATGATGCCTTAGTTATAAGGTAGACTAGCGCTTGCGGCTAGTTAGAATGTTGATGCTTAGACATAGTTTGATTGTTCAATGTGATGTATGAGCCATAGACTATATGATTTGATTATGATTATGAATGTTTTAACACTTGTTAGATAAGTGTTAAGTGTTATTGTTTATGTGACGTTAAGTCTATGGTAGTAGTTTATTATATGTCTAAGTTTTATGTGATGTGCTTGAGAGCACGATTTACAGAAGTGTATGAGTTGAGATAGATGCATTGGAATGCATATTTCGTGAGACATGAACGATTAGATGTAATAATGAGTAGATGCTTGAAGCATAAGTCTTACACGCTTAATTAAAATAAGAAAAGTTAAAGTATACGGTTAAGATGTGACGAGATCATGTTATATATAAAACATGATAAGTAAAATGTGTTAGTAAGTAAATGGTTAAGCATGATAACTAGAAGTGATGAATGAAACATAGATTGCGCTTGAATTCATAAGTGATATGAAGTGTGCTAGAAGAATTGTAAAACATGAGTATAGTCATGTTTATATGTTGGATAGTATGTGATGAGATTAATGAAAATGTTATGGAATAAGCCTATGTAAGGCTTATATGTGTAAAGTTGAGTAGACTAAATGAAGTGATAGTATGAGTTGTGAACATGGTCAACAAGGGTTGACGGATAATAGTAAAAGTGTGTGGTAAGGACACATAGAGAATGTGTAAACTGTAAATGGACAAGCATCATATAAAACTTGTCTAAAATAGAGATGCCACGTAGTGAATGTATGAGTCAACTTGGGGTTGACGGATAAATGATAAGTAGCATTGTGAGAATGCAAACATAATTTGACAAGTGAAATATAGAAACTTGTCTTGATGAAAGTAAACGTGGTAGCAAATATTGAAATTGCTCAAGGCAATGAGAAGTGTTGAAGTGATAACGTGTACTTAATGATAAAAGTACATGAAAGATAAAGTGAGTAAAGATGATAATTTAGATATAGCTTGGATCCAATTCTCTAGTTTTGGTATCCTTCGGGATAGCCCAGCTTGCCTTTATGGCATGTGTTTTCTGCATCCTTCGAGATGGCCTAGCTTGCCTTTCGTGGCATGGTTGTTAGCTTGCCTTCACGGCATGTGTTTTGGCATCCTTTGAGATGGCCTAGCTTGCCTTCATGGCATGGTTGTTAGCTTGCCTTTCATGGCATGGTTGTTAGCTTGCCTTTCATGGCATGATTGTTAGCTTGCCTTCGCCGGCATGGTTTGCCTATATTCATGGCATGTATGAAAGTATCCTTTGGGATAGCTTAGCTTACCTTTCATGGCATGGTTGTACAGCTTGCCTTATGGCATGGATGATAGTTATGGCATCCTTCGGGGTGGCCCAGCTTGATGCAAGGGCATGGATATTATGGTATCCTTCGGGATAGTTAGCTTGTCTTTATGACATGGATGAATAGTTAGTGAGATTGGATCCAAGGCTAGAAAAGAAGGAAATTAAAGTAAGTATAATTGTTGTGTCGGAAGTACATGAGTAGGAGGATTTATAATCTCTTTATTTAAATGGATTGGGACGCCTCTTCATTTAAATAAAGAAATTGTAAATCGCCGAACCATAAGTTTATAATTCCTTACTTGCATAGATTGGGACGCCTTTTTATGTAAGTAAAGAGTTATAAATGAGCGGGCTTATGTGTAGCCGATATGACATGAATACGGGTAGAGATATGAGAAAGTGAAAACTAAAACAAGTTGGACGTTATAAGAAGAGATTAGATATAAAATCTTGTAGCGGCGTTAAGGTCGTATATGAACCTTAAGATAGACGCCTAGAATGATTTTTTTTGCTTTAAGTTGATAAGATGATGGGTGGATTTTTGGAAGTGCCGTTTATATGGTACTATGTATATATTGCGAGATAAGTTACCGGTTTTTGGCAGTAGATAAGTGTTGATATTGTGTAAAGTGTAATTTTGGCCGGTATATGACGTAAGGTCATGTAGTGCATTTATGAATGAAGTGATGATAGTGTGAAGTTTGACTTATATAAAGTCAAAATAGTTAATTTTCCATATGACTAGTCGTCAATTGTGGGACATTTTAGATGAGCTTGTGATGAGAAGTGTTGCCTATAGTATAATATAAATTATGATTAAGTATAGCAAGTTTAGACTTTGCAAGATCATCTAGATCGTTGTAGGGTAATGGCTTAGTGAGCATGAGAATAAGAAGTTGTTATGTTAAGATTTAGTTTTGGATAGTAATAGACGAGAAATTTCGAGGACGAAATCTAAATAAGGGGGATAGAATTGTTAGACCCGTTTCCCAGGTACTTGGACCCTACCCTAGATGTATTGGGATAAGGGCCTTACGTGATTGGTAAGTCAACGAATATTGTGTAGTGGTCAGACCCGGTAGTCAAACTATAAGTATTAAGAATGATTGAATATTATTTGTCACTAATATAAATGAAAAGAACTTGAGGGACCTAAGTTGACAGAATCCTAAACTGGTACTAGAACCAACTTGTTCTAGTACTAGAACCAACTTGTTCTAGTCTGTAGGGACTATTCTTGCCAAAACCTCAAACTAGCACTAGAACCAACTTGTTCTAGTACTAAGGATGAATGGTTAAAGGAACTTAAGGGACTAAAGTTGCCAATTGGCCAAACCTCCAACTAACTAGATAAATATTTAGTTATCTACAAGTTTCCAAGGAATTCTAGTATTATCCACACCATTCTTGGGTGTGCTTGTATGTACGATTTTAGAAGAGAAGAAAATGAGGGAAGAAGCTAGTTGGGTGGTGAAGCAAATTGGTAAAGGATTAAAGCTCTAGCATTAATAATAGATACCTAGCTATGATCCCTTAAAGTAAGTAACCTATCTATTAATGTTAATAGTTGAAATTGAGATTAGGGTTTATGAACCTTAATCAAGGGTAGTGGGTAATTGGTGTTTATAAGCTCAATTAAGAGTTATAGTAATGATGAGATGATTTTATAATGGGTTAAAGTTAATAAGTTTATGGGTTTGATCATCGTATAATCAATATATGATTATATGATGATTAGAGGTGTTAGAGGTAAGTTAATAGTGGTATAAACCATTGTTATGGTTATTTGATTATGTTTTAAGTGTTTATGTTTATGATGATGAAGAATGATTATGCCTTAGGATGCTAGTATAGATGATGATGATGATGACGTTGATGATGGTGAGATTGGTTTGATATGCTTAGCTTGGAGCTAAGGTAAGTAAAATGATGATAGCATATGTTATATGGATTTCTATCATTATGTGTTATGTTGAGAAGATGAGCTTGGATTATGCTTATGTGATGCCATGGTTATGGCTTATGTGATGAGATGATGCTATAGAATATGTTGATGATATGTGATAGTTGAGACTTGGGTATGTAAGCCATGAAGTAAGTGTTTATGTATATGATGCATTATGTGGATTGAAGTATAATAGTATGTTATAGTCGTTTTACTTACTAAGCCTTTGTGCTTATGGTTTAGTTGTCTAACCATTTTGTAGGATTGGCATGTTCTTATGGATGGCTTGGATATGTGGATTAAGGTTTTGGTTATGCAAGATTTAAGGTAATATGTGTTTAGGAGCTTAGCTATAATACCAGGCTCATGTGTAAGTTTGTACCCCCGTTAGTCTTTTATGGGTTGTTAAATGGGCAGCCGTATGGCAAAGTGTATGTCAAGAGTTGTATGACAATTTGGTAGTCATTTGATAAGTCAAAGTATGGTTTATGTGTTTTTGAGTAAAGTTAAAGGGGCGTTTGGTTTAAGTGTAAACATACCCATTTTGAGTAGTAAACGGGTCAAGTGTTATTGGAACATGTTTGATTTGTTAAATATTGATTTCTGGAAACTTTGGTGTAAAACGAAAGTGATATAAGTGGTTTGTTGCGAAATGGGTCAAAACGGGTTATTTGCATAACCCGTCGTAAAGTACCCCTTCGGGGTATCGTAAGATAAATGTTTTTGCATGAAAATGAGCCCATTCACATACCAAATAAATCTGGAAAGTTTGGTTGAGTTTCGAGTTCGGGAGGTCGGGTTTCCGGCCGGGGATTTTGAAAGTGATTTCGGGACAACAAGCTGTCCAGATTTTCCGGGCAGACTGTGCAGATTTTCGGCAGTTTTCAAAAATTCATATCTTTTAATCCGTAAGTCGTCACGAGTCGTGCCACCTATCGTTTCGAAGGTGATTGAGTCTATTTTCATCTAAAAATAGCCCCATGGTCTGATTGTGTACTGATTTTTGTTAGTTTATGAAAGAGTAACAGCAGGTTAGTTTTAGTTCAAGCATTTCCGCGGAAAAAGTCAAAGTTTTCAAAGTAAGAAGGCACGGGGTGTTACATAAAGGCCGTGGAAAAACCATAATTGGTAATCAGCTCACCAAGATGTTGACTATTCCATCAATAGTTGGCTAGTCCATAAGCAAACGGCTTTTGGTAAAGACAAATCAAATCCGTTGACAGCTGGTGGTTTGCTCAAAATCACATGGTTATCAAGTGGACCATAGTTCTTACTTGAACTGATACATTTGGCTACTCCAGAAGTAATGGATTTTGGTAAAGAGTTTCAAATCCATTAAGTTTTTCTCAAAAGATTGCTAGGGACTAGCAATGTTTTAGTGTGGGGGATTGATGAGTGTGTAAATACTCATCATTTTTACCTAATCTGAGCTGCCAAAACATCTAAAAACACTCAAATATGCATCATAATACTGAAAATATCCCAGGAATGTGTTTTATATGTTTCAGATGCAAAATAATAAAAAACAGATGAAAAATGAACAAAGTTTGCATAATTGGCAGTTTCAGTCCCTCAACTTTCAAAAGTTGTCAAATCTAGTCCCTGGTTATTCTAAAAACTTGAAAAAGTCACCAAAGGTCCTTTTAAATCACAAAGTTACATATTTAGTCCTTTGGTGCAAAGTTTCACAAAATTGCAAGTTTAGTCCTTGAACTTTGAAAATTGACAAAAATGGTCCCTGGGATATTAAAACATTGAGAAAAACAAATTTTGTCCTTGTATTTCTCATTTATGGCAGGAATGGTCCTTGGTTGCAAAGTTTGGTGAAATTACAGATTTGGTCCCTGAAGTTTGGAAAGTTGACAAAAATGGTCCCTGGACATTCAAAAATGGAAATTATCAACACAGGCCCTCATAATATTCTCACTTGGCAGAAAATACCCCCATGAAATACTTTGGAAGAATGCCAGATTTGGTCCCTCAAAATTCAGAATATTACAAATTTGGTCCTTGTGATAAATCCATACCAAACCGGACCCTTAATATTAATAAACCCCAAAACCAAGTCCAAACTAAATAAACCAAAGCCCACCCTTATTCCCAAGCCCACTCCCACCGGCCCATACCCCATTTTAATACCACCAGGGTCAAACTTTGACCCTGTTGTCAAATACCGGTCAAACCAACACCACCTTCCCTCCAAACTACCCACACCCCTCTGGAAAACCACCATCTCCAACCACCACCACTTGCTAGCATATAATCATCACCCACCCACACCCTCTGCACCTTATATCACCTCAGCATTAAATGCCACCACCCCCCCCCCCCCCCCCCCGTGCCTATAACAGTCCAAACCCATGTACCCAATTTTCCCGCCAAAAACAAAATCGAGGATCAGGATTTAATCAGAGAGATTCAAGGGTCGAGATTGGTTGGGATTTGCTTAGAAAGCTTTGAGGAACCCTAATCCTCTGCTATAAAAGGGGAGAGATGCAAGGAAAGAAGGGTAGTAGTCATATTAGCATAAAATATAGTCGTTTAAATTGTAGCTTGTTATTCTAGTTAATTCAAAAGCTTTTAAGCATTGTTCCAGTCAATTCAAGTGTAACCTCAATTGTTTAAGTAATATAATTCAAGCTTTAGTATCTTATTGAGTTTGTGCAATTTTTACTTTTATTTCAAATTTCTTATTAAGCTGTATTGTTTTTATAATTAGAATACATGGACTCTTAGGCTCATTTAAGCTCCCAGGAAGCTTAATCAAGCTTTTAGAAACTCTAAAATATAGTTTAGTAGCAAAAATCAAAAAAATATAAAAAGGGTCAACAAGAGTCAACATTGCAGGTTTCATGGTGATAACAATTGGAGCACAGTAAATCTTGGATGGTTGTGGTTTAGTACTCCATGGGGAGTGTTAGGATTGGTTTCATGGTCCTTGGATCTTGGGTTAAGCAGGAATGCACATTGTAAGACTTTGAAACTCATTTCTTAAATATCACTATAACATTGCTTATATTGTTGTTTCTTTGGTTTATTCATGTTTATTTAGTGTTAATTAGACATAATATTGCTTAAATTTAGTAGTTTGTTCATTTAAATTGTTGTTTACTTAAAATCTAAATTTCACTGTCAAATTAGAATATCTAGTAATCTTGTTCATTTGTTGTTGTTTCCTGTGGTTAAGTGTCCATTTAAGCTTAATATATCATAATAAGTTGTTTTGAATCAGTTTCATAAGCCTTATTACCCATTTGCTTCATAATCACAAAACAGACAACTTTTTAAGGAGTGTTTGGATCAGTGTGATCCAAGGTGTTGTGGTGGCTAATTGTTGTTGTTTCTTGATTACACAAGTCACTTAGGCCCATACTAGCTCAGAACAAGCACAATAACTAGGCCTTACTCAGAAAACCAAATCTTGGAAGAATTTTTGTGATTTTTGTGTTAGGTTTGAGACCTTGGCCTTTTCAGAAGTTTAAGATTGTCACCTAGGCTACAAGATCCCATAATCAGCTTATTTTTAAGATTTTTCTATAAGCTTGTGCAAAAGCTTCTTTTGACCTGCAGGGCAAGTGCATGCCCTGTGCACAGGTTTTGGCCAATTTTCCAAGTAGCTTAGTGAACACCTCAGTGGACCCCACACCCTGTGACTTGGCTTTTTGAAAAGCCAATAAGCCCATTGATAAGGTTCAGGGCTTATTTCACCATTTTGAGCTCATTTGATAAGGCTGCAAGCCCCATTAAGTGTGACCATTTCCTGAGTATACACTGAGTACTCAGTGTGAGATCCCAACTTCCAAGGCTTACCAGAGTTCATTAATAAGCAATAAGCCCTGCTTATTAGCTTATTATGAAGCTTACCAGTCCCTTTTTAAGTTTCAAGTTTCATTTTGGACTCACCTTGACTTCTGTGGACCCCACAGAGGTCCAAAACCCTTAGGTTTGGCCTGTTTTGGCCTTGTAATTACATAAGTGCTTATTTGCTCACAAGAGCTTTTCCAGAGTGATTCTTTGTTCTAATTTGCTTATTTCTAGTGTGTAATCATCTGTGTATGCTTATTTTGTCAGTTGCTAGCTTTTTCAAACATTGCTTAAGTCCTAATAAGCTTTTAAGCTCACTGATTAGGAAAAGGGGGTGCACATAGCTTATTTTTAAGCTATAACAAAAGTTGCTTTGTAAAAGTTTCTTATTTTTATCTTATTTTCATCTGTCAAAAAGAAAAACCAACAAAAAAACCAAATTTAAAATTAATGATAGCTTCTATTTAATAGATTTTATCTTTTTAATTTTTCTTTTTAGCTTATTAATAAGCAATTCATCAATTTTATAATTTTCTTAATTTCCTGTCACCTTAAAGTACTTTCAATAATTTTCTTAGATTTTTCTCTTTAGGTTTGATAATTATTAGAATTAAAAATAGTTTAATTAATTAATTAGATAATATTAGTAATAAAATAGTTTTCTTAATTTTTAATTAACAACAGTAGGTTTTTATACTTTTTCTAGGCTTTATAAATCATTTAAGACTTTTAGAAAATAGTTTCTTAAGTTCTACTGTTCATTTTCTAATTTTCTTATTTAATTTAGTTAAATTAGATTTAAATTAATTAATAAGTAAATAATTAGTAAAATAGTCTAAATATAATTTTTAGAAAATTTTTATAATTTTTTAGGATTCCTGTGATGGTTAATTAGTTTTATAAATTTTTCCATAATTTTCTAAGTTATTTAAGTATTATTAGTAATTTAAAATAGGTTAAATAGTTTAATTAATATAATTAGTAATTAATTAATAGAAAACCCATAAAAAGACAAAAATATTTCTTTTTAATTTTTATATTTTCTTCAAGTTCTTTTAGAGGTTTAAAAAATATTTTTGCAAGTTTTTAGTTTAATTTGTAGTCTTTATCATTTTTAGTTTAATATAAATTAGATTTAAATCACTTTTTAAATAGTTTTAATTAATTAATTAGTATTTAAATATTAAAATAATCAAGTTAATAATTTCATTTTCATTTTAAATTTTCTTTTTATTTTAAGTTTGAAAAAGTTTCACTTGCACCCCCTGTAGTTGTAAAATTGTGAAACCCCACTTTTCTCTGTCTGTAATTTGATTTTCAATTTGTGCTTTTGTGATTATATCTGTATCTCTGTGATTGTTAATATTATTCTAAATTGTTCAAATACCAAGCAATCAGTAGTATAATCATTCCCCAATCATCTTGGTTACTGTCCTCAGTGCCACTTATTCCCAAAAACGTTCAGAATACAATTTCAATCTCGTTGGGACTTAACGACCCGGGGATTTCCCTGTACTTCCACGGATTTAAAAACACTTGACTTTCCCTCCTAGGTGGGCCTATCAACTGCACCCAGTTGACTGGTTGGTTTGGGAGGAGTCAATACTTGTGCTTTAAGAGTTATTCTCTTGTTATGGTTTTATTTCCCGAAGGATTTATCCTCATTATCAACCCATGGATCAGGGTTAACAAGATTCGTTTTGACATCCTGCGTTAGTTGGCATCAGAGCTTGTTATTATCTTGATGGTAACTGGTGTAGAAGGTCCTGCTTCAATTGGCAATTAGAGCTTGTTAGTATCCAAGATCGTAAATGGTGTAGAAGGTTTAAAAACCCATATCATTGGTGGGGTATGGTCTGAAGTGCACATGGATTATGATTCTTTCAAAATCGTATCCAAACTCAACAGGAATTCCACTATCTATCAAAAACTACATGTTGTGTTCGTAGGTAGAGGTGATAAACACAAAAATCACGAGGGTGGCAAACACGAAAGTCGAAGAATTCATCCAACCATAACTGATTTTCGTAGCAACCGTGTAAGTAACAATTCCTTATTCATAATAGGAGGATTGAAGAATGTGAGAAGAAAAAAGAAGGAGTATTGAGTATCTACAACCAACTTATTCAATTCAAAAGATCTAATCAATAATTCGGCATGTTCTTTAATAATGGGCCATTTTCAAAAAAAGGAAAAAAATCAATTTCCACCTAATAGACCGCAACTTCATTTATTCCAAATTTAGACTTACGACCGTGCAACTGTGCGATTTCATTGCAATTTTGACAAGTGTTAGTGTAAATGTTTCGAAGTTTAATGAATACAATGTCTTCATATTTTAATGATGACAAACATGTAACTTGTAATACATAATATAAAGTGCACAAGTTATTTGTTTACACAAATCATCAATGCCGTAAAGCATCAACATCTCTCGATGGCTCAAACTACATCACTTCAAGTATGAACAAACACTATACCAACTTGGTTAAGTGATCAAAGAATTTGTTTTTCCTAAACCTCACATTTTTATGTTTTATTAAAGAAAATAAATTTGAATTTCAAAAATCCCAACAGCCACTTTTCTCGCCTAAACCTGACAGGATTTTTCACCAGATAAATTTCACCACTAAAGGACAAAAAGAGGAGCGTTTGTCGGGACGGTCCCTTAAATATAAGGGACCGTCACCCGCTCCTCTAGCAGGCTATAAATACTGAACTGTCTCACACAGAAAAACTAATTCTCTTTGCACAAAGATTTCTTGTTCTTTCCTTTCTCTTCTTTGATCAATATAACTCTTTGATATGTGTTTATAAATGATCCCGTCATCCTCTATCTCAAGTGCAAGAAAAGAACACTAGAAGTCGTCAATAATCGAAGTGTTATTGAGTCCACCACACAAACGTAACTAGTCTTACGATTCTCTTCTTCCTCTAAACTCTATTCTTGTATATTAGTATATCTGACTTCTATGTGAGTCGTGGTTAGGTTTGAATCAGACAACGTGTAAGTCCGAGAAGTGTTTCAGTGGAGTTATAGTGTGAAGATTTGGACTTATTGAAGTTCGAGTGTAAAGACTTGAATCGGGTGAAGATTAAAGTGAATGGGAGTGCTCGTTCGTGTGAAGACTTGAATCGTGTGTCGATCTAAGTGGGATAAGAGTTCTTGTTCGTGTAGCTACGTGAGACTTAGTATAGATTGGTTCTAGCTAGAATTAGGACTCGACATTCCGCTTAGCGTCGTTAAACTTGGTGTAAGCTTGTGTATGGTTTGTTCCGCCTAAAGGGAGCGTGTTGACTAGTGAAATAACTCTCGAGTGTGGTACTACGGGAGCGGAGTAGGACGAAGAGGTGCTTCATGCCGAACCACTATAAATCATCGTGTCCGGTTTGCGTTTTCTCTTCTCATTTCTTTCCTTTCGATACTTGCATTACATTTAGGTTAGTGTGGCTTGTTGTATGTATGCTTGTGAATCAACTAACCAACTTAGAAACGCAAATCATAAGAAAAGTTAATCACAGGTAATAAACTCTCCACTGACGGCGGTCCCTAAATTAAGGCGGCGTTCCAAATATATATGGGACTGTCTATACATATTGGGGACCGTCCACAGCGCAATCAGAAATAGCCAAATACTTTTAAATCTCGTGCTATGCTTATGTCTATGTGATTGCTTATATACTTGTAATTAGGTGATATATATGTTTGTTATAAGTGACATAACCACTATTCATATTTAGTCACACTTGATCGGGAATTTAATACGAAACATTTTAGATTTTAAAGAGGAACGTATTCACCCCCCCCCCCCCCCCTTACGTTTCTAAATCAAGTGTCCATTTAAAGTAGGTAATTATTTTTTGAGCAACTGATGTGAAGTTTTGTCTTTTTCGAAAAAGACAAAACTTACTTGAAAAACCTAAATAAATAGTACTAGGTAGCACAAAAAATGTATAAGTCGCACAAAAAATATTATCGTACCACATAGACACTTATTAACATTGTTATAGAGTTGCACAGTCTAATAAAAATAAATATTGAATTACAGATCGAGCAGTTCATATTGTGGAAATACAAATTTTTTTGAACTATTTTTGTAATTAAGTCTTCAATTATTGAATGTTTTAGTTTGAATTATTTGGTTTCAAGAAAATTGGCAGATTTCCTAAAATTGCTAACGAATATTGTGTAATTGAAGGTTACCAAGTTTGTAAGGTTCAGTGACTATCAGAAAGTTTTATAAAGTGGAGGTACTTTGTAATTTGGATGATATTGATGAGTGTCAGATATTGTTTGAGAAACCCTGGGGACATGAGATTAAGGCATATATGGTCTTCAACAAAATATTTACCTTTTCCCATGGGAAGTAAATAATTGCTATGATTCTGCCCGACGTAAAACTACAATTACCAAAGCCCGAGGTTAAGGTAGAAGAAAATATTTTGAAGGCTGAAGTTGTTGAAGTGCATGTTGAAAAGATCCAAAAACTTAAAGTTTGTTCACGACACGTAGACAAAATTTTAATTTTATTGTTGGAAACAACAAATAAAGTTGGTATTTTGAAAACTTGTGAAGAAAAAGTTATAAGTTTTAATGATGATGAAGATGTGAAAGGTTTTGATTGTGAGCTAAAAAGGGATTCCAAATGCGTCTATGATTTAAAGGTTTGTGATTAAGATTATGGGTTAGTTTTAAAGATAACTATCAAGAATCCAATTAAGTTTTCAACAAGGAACAAAGAACGTATTTTTATTGTAACTGAAAACTTGGTGGTCGTTGATAAGTAGTACACAACTTGATGTTTAGGGTCATGGATTGATTGTTGGGAGTGTCATAGGCGTGTTACATGATGAATGTTCTCGAGTTGATGCGAAGTGCAAATCTTCGTTGATAAAGTATATCGTGAGAAGATATTTGAGGTTGATAAAGCCTTTGATGGTGAGAACTTGAGGGCGGGTTCTTTTCAAATGAGGGGGAGTAATGGGGACAAGATTCAAGACTAAGAGTCGTAGACTTGATTTTCTCTACCGTGTAACACTTTAAATCTTGTTTACGCCATAAACATGTTTTCTTGTTTATACCTTTTTATGTAGTTTTTCCTTTTTATTATTAGGTTGGTTTTTACTATATTTGTGCTACTTTTTCTTCAAATTTTATATTCCTATAAATATAGGGATAGTTATCATTGTAATTAATTTTGAATTATTAATAAGCTTGTGCTTTAAAGTTATTCTCTTGGCAAGGTTTTATTCTTTGGAGGTTTTATCGTCACTATCAACTCTTGAATTTGGGTTAAAAAAATTCGTTTTCACATATTGCATTAATTAGACAACATGGTCAAGGTGGTCGCAAGATTAGTGAAGCATAATCAAGTTTACCCTTTTTTTTTCCTTTTTTTTAACTAAAGTTCTTTATTGCAAATATCTCAGCAAACGTCCATTGTGGTATGCTCACAGTTAAAAGCAATGTTTTAAAAACCGAGTCTTGAATCGACCTGGTTGAGTCACTGGACCACTAGGTCACCGGTTCAACCGTTAGGTCAACCCAGTTTTTCATTTACGCATATTGCAATATTTTGGCCAATGAACACTGATAATACCTTTAATATTAATAAAAAGCATACATAAAACCTAAAAAATTCAATAGCAATCACATAATAGTATATAAAACATATATTATACAATACAAACAACATACGATTTAAAAAGAATACAAGTTTTAAACCAAAAAACAACATTATCCATAACCACAAATTGGCCAAACTTATCATATTTATTTTGTAACATAAAACTAAAAAGAAAAATATCAAATACGACCTACTTTGGTGAACCGTGTTGACTTGGGTTACATGAAACTCGACGGTTAAAATTCGGTTTTGAAGCCTCAAAAAACGGGTTCATTTTAACCTTTTTCGGCCAAAAATAGTTCAACCGACCGTGTCGAACCGGGTTTCAAAACACTAGTTATATCCTCAAAAGTCTCTTAAGTCATTGAAAAATATTTACACGTAATCACACTATATATCACACAATATCGCGTAGTATTGAAAAATATTTACACGCCCTACAATCTAACTCTCAGAAAGAATTGCTATGGACGTCCATTGAATCTCTCATCAATTCTTTTGAGGCTATATGGATTTTTTTTGGAGATTTTAACGCGGTGAGATCTCGAGATGAGAGAATGGGTTGCATTTTTTATGAAAGCAAAGCTAATGCTTTTAACGACTTTATCTCACGCATTGGCCTTGTCGACTTGCCTCTTGGTGGAAGGAGCTTCACCAGATTCGATAAAGAGGGCAAAAAGGTTAGCAAATTAGATAGATTCCTTGTATCTAATAATTTCTTTGATATGTGGGATGATGTGTCTGTTATTGTGATGTGTCGGACCCATTCAGACCATTGTCCCATTTGTCTAAAAGTTGGACTTCCAAACTTTGGTCTAAAGCCTTTTAAAGTTTTTGATAAGTGGTTGGGAAATTCTGATTTAAATGTCACGGTCTCTAATTCTTGGGCCTTATTTTCGAGCGTTGGTTTTGTAATACCTGACTTGGTGACTAAAAATAAGCTCAAGAACCTAAGAATGGATATTAAAAATTGGACTTCAGTTCATAGTAAGTCCCAGAATTAAGCTAAAGATGACATTTTTAGATCTCACTCGGAATGGGACATTAAGGCAGAAGCTGGTCTTATTAATTCTACGGATATTGAGAAAAGAGAAGAGTGGCTAATGGATTTAAACCATTTGGAGCAACTGTATAGAGATGATCTTAAGCAAAAGTGCCGATTAAAATGGGCGATAGAAGGATACGAAAACCCGAGGTTCTTCCATTCAATCCTTAAAAATAAGTATGCAAATTTCACGATCAAAGATATCCATGTAAATGGAATTTGGTGTGATTCCCCTGTTTTGATTAAACAAGCTGATGTTGTTCATTTTTCTTCAAGGTTTAAAGAAAATGACATGTTTGCCCTAGTTTCAACAGTATGCTATTTCGCAAACTGTCCACAGCCGATGCTAGCTACCTTCAATCGAGTATATCCGTGGAGGAAATTAAATCAGCAGTATGGGATTGTGAAGGCTTAAAGGCCCCGGGCCCGGATGGTTTTAACTTCAAGTTTATCAAATTTTATTGGGATATTATGAAGGATGAGTATGTAAGTTGTGTCAATTACTTTGATGTCAATGGTAAATTCGCCAATGGGTGTAACCCATCCTTTATTGTCTTAATTCCTAAAAAAGTCGACCCTCTTGGGTTTGTGGATTATCGCCCAACTAGTTTGATAAAGATCCTTGCCTCGAGACTTGCTAAGGTAATCCCTTCGATTATTGGCCGTAATCAAACAGCTTTCATCGCGGGTAGGCAAATATTGGATGGTTGTTTAGTAGCAAATGAGGTTATTCGTATGGCAAGTATTGAGAATCATAAACTCATGCTTTTTAAGGTTGATTTTGAGAAGGCCTTTGATAGTTTAAATTGGAACTTCCTCCATAATATCATGAGACAAATGGGGTTTGGGGAAAAATGGAGAAAATGGATCAGGGCTTGCCTTTCATCGGCTTTTGTCTCAATTTTGATTAACGGGTCTCCATCCAAGGAATTTAAAATAGAAAGAGGTCTCCAGCAAGGAGACCCACTTTCTCCATTTCTATTTCTCCTCGTTGACGAAGCTCTCCAAATCGCTATTTTGGAAGCTTGTAATAAAGGAATTTTCAAAGGGCGTAAGGGGATGCAAACATTTCTCTTTTGCAATACGCAGATGATGCTTTGTTCTTTGGTGAATGGTCAAGGTTAAATGCAAAAAACCTTACTTATATTCTTAGTTGTTTTGAGAAAGCTTCGGGATTAAAAATCAACCTTTCTAAGAGTAGGCTTTTTGGGATTGGTGTTCCTAGTATTGAAGTCGAAAGTGTTGCATCCTCGTTGGGTTGCATTCACGATACACTTCCTTTTATGTACTTAGGCATGCCGGTCGGTAAAAAGATGCGTTTTGTGATGCGTGGAGTGAGGTGGTTAATCGATTTCGCGATAGGGTTTCCGCGTGGAAAGCTAAGACCCTCTCAATTGGTGGGAGGCTCACCATAGTCAAATCAGTTCTTGGAAGTTTACCCATTTATTATTTTTCCTTATTTAAAGCCCCTCAAAAGATTATTAATCTCCTTGAATCAATTCGGAGCCGCTTTTTTTGGGTTTCAAAGAGAATCAACGTGGAATTAGTTGGGTTAAGTGGAATAGCATTCTCCTAAATGCTAATATGAGGGGTTTGGGAGTCGATAGTCTTCATGGAAAAAACCTTAGTCTCCTTGGTAAATGGAAGTGGCGATTTCTTACTAAAAAAAGACGCACTTTTGAGGTCGACGATTAAAGTTTTCTATGGTGAGAATAGTGGTTTTTATTCATCAACAATTAACTTGGTCAACAGTGGTATTTGGGACGACATTATAAAAGATGTATATTGCATTGAGGCCATCGATCCTACTTTTTAGAATTCCTTCAACTTAAAAGTCTCAAACGGTTCTAATATTTTGTTTTGGAAGGATCATTGGTGCGGAAATGGCAATAGGCTCATGGACTTATTCCCAAGACTTTATGCTCTCGATTAAAACCAAAATAGTAAAATTATTGATTGTTGGCATATCGTTGATGGTGTTTGGGGTGGAAACTGGGACCGGAGATCTCCCCCTCGTGGTAGGGCGTGTACTGATATTCTGAATTTACTCTCTCTCTCATCGGTTCTATCACGCTCCATACAGATTTTGTTGACAAATGGGAATGGTCCCATGATGCCTCGGGGATATTCAAGGTTAGTTCTCTCTCGACTACTATTCAGTCAATTTCTCTAGCGAACTGTAATCTTGGTGAACACCACTCATGGAATTCGTGGACACCACGAAAGGTAAATATTTATGTTTGGAAAGCCTCGTTAAATAGACTCCCTACACGGATTAACCTTCTTTCTAGGGGAGTGCCTTTGGTTTCTACTATGTGTCCTTTTTGCCAACAAGTGGAGGAAGACATTGATCATTGCCTAATTAGTTGTCCTCAGGTGTTGGCAATATGGAGAAAAGTATGGAGTTGGTGGCATTTGACTCCCCCACGTCATTCCCTTCGTTCTCCATCAAAGATATTGCTTTAGGCAGTTTTGTTTCTAGAGGTTGTTTTCGCCTTAAAAAGGTTATCCACGGGGTTTTTCAAAATGCTTTGTGGGGAATATGGAAATGGAGGAATAAGTTAATCAATTCACCTCTAGATTCTATCGCTAGTATTAAGGAGGAGGACATATTTCCCTCTATCTAGATATTGTCAAAGACGTGGATTTCGGCTCGTCATCCTCCAAAGACAGCAAATTGGAACCTTTGGATTTCTCACCTGTTTGATTTGTATGTGCAACATTAACTCTATTGTTTTCTTTTTTTCTTCGTGGTTTTGAGCTTTCGCTCATGGTTCTTTTTGTATTTTTTGTAATTCTTGCTGTAGTTTTTAATAAAATTTTAGCTTTTCAAAAAAAAGTATTGTTCTAGAATGGAAGCATTTTTCGCATTCCGTTTACATACAAAAACAACCCAACAAGATCTTGACTATACGGTGGAAACGACTTCCTCTTTACACACACACAAAAAAAAAAAAAAAAAAAAAAAAAAAAAAAAAAAACCGACTTACTCTTTACAATTTAATTTTCGACTCGTCTTTGCACATAAAACATTTCGTTTCCACCAGAAGATCAATAATAAAAGTTAGTTGACATTCTAGAAGAGTATAACCATAAGATCCACGATGACGAGTTTACGTGGAAATTTTCGTTCAAACACAAGTTGTGAGGAAATCAAGGTTTTCTACACGGATACATACTTTGGAAACAGGTTATATGTGTCGTTTAAAAAGAAATAAAAGTAAGTCATACTCCGTAATATATTACGTAAGGATATGTTCTGAAAAAAATAAAATAAATAAATAAAAAATATTGTACTATATTTAAATGTAAAGGTCAGCCATTTTCAGCACTAAAAGTTAGCTATATATAATATACACGATTCATGTGTTGAACTGGAGCCTATAAAAACATAACTTGAATTCTAAAAAAAGAATCTGTTCTAAATGCCAATATATATGTGAATAAGGTTCTTAATTAATAAGCTTTGGTTAATCTAGCTAGCTAGCACGGATGGAATGAATTCTCTGTGTTCATATATGTCTCGGCTGTGTTGGACTTGAACTTGTATCGCTAGAGTCTAGTTGGCGTTTAGTTTTTTTTACTGAACTTTTTCACAAAAACTTTACCTAACTAACCATAATTAGTTAGGACACTTAAAGTCTATTATGACATGCATGCTCATAGATCAAATGAAACTTTACAATATCCTTAAAAGTCTCTTATCTCATTGAAACATATTTACAATTAATTACACAAAATCGCTTTGTATTATTCTAGAATGGAAGCATTTTCCCCATTCCATTTACATTCGAAAACAACCCAACAAGATCTTGCCTATACGGTAGAAACGACTTCCTCTTGACAATTTCACTTTCGGCTCGTCTTTGCACATAAAACATTTCGTGAACTGGACTCTGCCCCTTCAACCGGCTCACGGCTCTTGTAACCTCGCCAGAATTTCGTTTTTGCCTAGAACTTAACAACACCATTGGCTCCGTACCTTCGCTATTGCTCCGCTTGAGCAAATTCCTAATACTCCACCTTTTCGACCTAGAACCAGTTGAACTACTTTTCTTACATTTCGTCATTGCAGGTGATGATGATCCACTTTCCGTCTTTGGCCTCCACACACAAAATGTCCCAGATGGTATATTTTCCAATTCATCGGCTTCTGAGGACGTATATGAAGGCGATTCAAATTGTTCATCAGTGAATAGTTTTCGTAATGGGCCACTAAACTTATCATCTTTTGATTTAACCTCATGATCTAGTTCATCGTTTACTAGGTCTAGATCACGGTTAAAAACAGGATAGACAGTCCAGATTCGTGAATCATTAGCTCTAGGAGACTCTTCTTCTAATGAAAACTTAAAATCGTCTTCATAGACGTCGTCGAGTTCATGAAATCGTGACGCCTCGTCTTCACGGATTACTTTAGCAACCGCTTTCGATGTTACGCTGTCAGAAGAGTAACAACTGAAGCTTGGACTAAATCCAATATCTTCTATTTTACGTTGTGATTGCATTTTGTTGAGTGTGAATGAGTTAAATAGAGCAACTTGTTTGAATGTGAATGTTTAAAGAATTTGGTAGCACAGGGGTATTTATAGAGATTTTCTTATTAGAATGACTCATTTATTGTTCTCAGCTCCTCCATAATTGGTGCAATATAATTTATTGTATCAACTACCTTGACCTTAGTTTTTTTTAGCAAGACCTTGACCTTAGTTTATTTTTATGATTTTCAGTATGTAAATTATTGGGTTTGATAAAGGATGCAACATCAATTATACAAAAAGTTAAAATAAAATAAAAAAAGGTACAAATATGATTTAACTGTCTTATGAACTACTAGTAATAAAACCACAACGAAAGTTGTCTATAGTGGTAAGTAAAGTTTGATGCTATCACAAAAGATATTTGAAGGTACCCATTTAAGGATAGCGCTATCCTTAAATATGTCGCTAACCAAGTCGCTAAACGTTTCAATCAGTAGATGTTTTATAATTCATATACATGAAAATTCAACTATATGATTGACAATGATAAAAATAAAACAAATCCTAAACGTTCCTAAATATAAGTGTAAATTATGGGGTGTTTGTTTAAACTTCTATAACATAAGCCGAGTTCGGCTTATATAACATAGGTCACAATTTTGTTGCTTATTTTGACTCCTATGAGCTTATATATATGTTATATAAGCCGAACATGTATAAGCCATAAACCGGCTATATAAGCTGAAACAAACACCCCTTAATATATGGTTCTATTCCACTAGCTGGAACATATATGCATGTGAAACACAAATTGTCACAACGCTGCGTGGGAACATTTCTCTATGTATAATTCTTTGTAAATATCTGTGTAAATATGCGTATATGTATTGTTTGTTGCGATACTTTGTGACTAAAGACAGCAAAAAATAGGTAGGCCATTTATTTGTAACTGTAATGCATATATATCATGCTTCGAAATCAATTGATCGATACACCTGTAGTCGAATAATGGGATGTTTCTCACGCTTTCGTAAAGGAACCTTTGTAATCGCGAGGACTATAGATGTGGAAATATTGCATGTGATATTCTGATTAATCAAATTTAAATATACTGATAAAAGGATGGTAGACATTCTAGAAAGTATATAACCATCAAATCCACGACGATCAAGTTGTGTGGGAAGCAAGCTTTATTGCAAGCTAGCCTTACTTTCGAAACAGGTTACACGTTCACTATAAATAATCAAGTTTTTTTTTTTTTTTTTTAATTAATTAATTAATTTATTTATTTTTGAAAGGCTAAATAATCAAGTTTCTAACCTTAAAAAGGACACTTAAATATCATATATTGGTTACTAGTTGCTAAAAAAGAATTAATGGAATGTTAAGTAAAATATTAACTTGCTAAAAAAGAATTAATGGAATGTTAAGTAAAATATTAACAGATTTAAGATCATTTGAGGACCTAACTTTTTTTACATATCAAGAGACTAATCTCTACCATTCATTTTCTCTCCATCTTTATTTGATCTAATGGATTAAATTAATCCCAACAATTTAAAAAACTCACTTTCATCATTTTTTTTCTTCATATATTAATATCTTTCAAACCGTTAATCGTTAAGCGAAAAAAAAATATACGTTGCGACGAGCATTTAATTATCTTTCTATAGATAGGCACTTTGATATATTTTCGACAATTTTTTTTTCGTTTTTTTTTATGTTTTTTTTCGTAGCCGAAAAAATCATATATGATATGTAATATCATATATGATATATCATATATGATTTTTTCGGCCACGAAAAAAAACGGTAAAAAATGACTTTTTTTTATCGAAAGTATATCAAAGTCCCCGTCTATAGAAAGATAATTAAATGCTCGTCGCGATAGTGTAATTATTTTCGTTTAACGATTAACGATTTAACGGTTTAAGAGATATTTAAATTATAAAAAATGGGTGAAATATTAAAATACTTTTAATCTCAACTATTGATTTCTTTTTAGATGGATGGTGGTGATGAATCCCTTGGTATGTAAGAAAAGTTTTGTATTTAATATAACTCTCCTCATATTAACATGCCTTAATATTTTTTACAACTAAATTATCTTTGAAAAGTACACTACTAACTTTACGTATTTGTATTTTTCTTTTATACTTTATCATTAATTGCTAAAATTTTGCTTAATTTCTATAGATGAATATTTAACAAGTACGTGTTTTAGATGAATAACGCTCACTACAAGAATAAGGAGAACACGTGATGAAACTTTTGGCGAGGACACCGTATCCTCATCAAAAGTCGCTAAACGACAAAAAGTTCAGTTCCAGACTTTGATTTTGTCAAAAAGTTGAGAAATTTTGGACTTTAGCCATCTTTTGACCATTTGTTATATTTTATTCATTTCCCGCTCGTTTCACGCCAAACTTTCGGCGAAGGCATGTCTTCAACAAAGTATCATACTCGCAACACCAAGTCGATGAGTTGTTGAGGGAACAAGCTGAAAGTAAAACGAATGAAATTGTAGAAGCTAGAAGAGCGGCCGAAAGAGCAAATCATAAATCGATCAAATTGTGGCTTTCTTGGGCACTCAACCAAGTATATCTGAGTTATCGCCTATGTTTCCCCCCTCGAGTGGTAATGATAGAAACAATGATGATGATGGTGATGGGGCGTTGGGATGATTATTATGTGGTTGTCGTTGTGGTTATTTGCGGATGTAGATATTTTAATTAACGGATATTGTGCATTTGTGGTTGTGGGTATTTGTATGGACGAAGTTTAACGACTATGGTTTTGAACCATTTTAGCGACTTTGTTATTGAATTGATGTTTTAGCGCCTTTGTTAAAGAATACATGTTCTAGCGACTTTATATGTTTGTTTTGGGTAATCATATGTTCTGTTTTTTAACCACTTTAGCGACTTTGTTATTGAATCGGAGGCATGTCCTCGCCAAAAGTCATTGAGACAAGGGTCATATTTTAATATTTTTTTTAATTACTAAATAATTTTAACTAATTAATATAAATAATTGATTGAGTATGATTAATTAATAACTGATTCGTTTTTACTAATGAAAATTGGCAAGAACATGTCTTTGCCAAAAATCTTTGGGTCCAAACCCCGTAGATTAATCGGTCAAAAAGTTGCAAATCACGGTTATCAAAAAAAAAATCTGTGAGGCCCGGTTGGTTTCCTTAACTGAGAATCTCACAAAGTCATCGCTAAAAGTCTATCATAGTCGTCGCCAAAACTTTTAGCGACGTCTTTTTGGCAATGACTCTTTTACGATGACTTATATTCACCAAAAGTCTTTAACAAGAACTTTTCCTCGCAAAAAGCTTAAAATGTTCTCGTAAAAAGGCTCGTTTGTTTTAATGGTTATATATCTCATGTAGTTTATATAGGACTTGTAAATGGATCCAATTCAATATTGAATGAACGATATAATACAAAGCATCACATCACATTAAACAAGATAACTAAAAGAGGAAAAGATAAAAAAAAATGAAATACAAAATAGTGTATGGTTTAATTAACCAAATAATAAAATTAAAATAGCTTTTGTTCAGTTGATTGCATGCTAAAAAATAAAATAAACACGATATTATCATCATTTATTAAAGAATAAGTACCAAAACGAATAAAAATAAATATAAAAAACAAATAATTTCAAAAGTGAGGCTGCATAAAGCCACCAGTTATATGAGGCCTCCCGTTTATATACTATCAAGTTACATATGGATGAATTCAAATCTTTGGTTAAGTTTCTTATGGAACAATATTATGTGACCACACCAAAAATACAAGATTAAGAAAAAATCAAATGACGATTGCGAATGAAAAATCAACCATTTTTTTATTTTTTACCTTAGAATTCGTCTAACATGAGACCTCCTTAACATTTACAACACAGGGCCCTCGAAATTCATTAGACGGCTTTGATCTCTTTGTCATATATAATAGAAGATAATACTAAATTAGTATGACCAAATATATTTATTGAACTAAAACTTAGCAAAGAAGTATACTTTCATAAAAAAGTAAGCTAAAAGTGAGCTAAGCTGTATTTAGTTTCTAATATACTCGTAACAGTTAGGTTAAGAACCAACAAAAAATCATTTGGTCAAACTTTTATTAAAATAGCGTTTTTTATTAATTTAAGTATAATTAATAATTTTATAAAGCCACTCATAAGAAGCTAGGGCGAAACATACACTAACAATTAGAAAAAAAAAAGAAGCAAAAGCTCAGAAGAAAATTTGTAAAAACAAAAAGAAAAGCTGAACCAAAATGAGTGAGTGCCAATAGCATCCGAGAAAAGTGGGATCGAATTTTACATTCAAGAATTATAATCAACGTTAATCTTAAAATTTTGATTTCTAATCCATAACAAAAGCACGATTAGATAGCACAAAGGTATACATCGACGCTTAACTCAGTGGCTTTATCCGCAACATGGGCATGCCAAAATTCATGTACTCCTCTGTACAACATTACCTTTAGTATGTGATCAAATGTTATGACTTATCACTTCTATCATGTGAGACGAGTTATCTTATACAGATCATTTTTATGTTACGTTGCACGGTTTTCTCATTTTCTTGTGAAGTTCTCCAATTCTCCGATATAATTTCTTACTATGCTACAACCTATGCATTAACAGCCTGTGTGACCAGCTATACGGTCGCAATGTACACAAAATAACTATCAAGCACGCAATAAATATCTGATCTAATTATTCACCTAGCAAATCAACTCGTTCTACGGTCGCGACAATTGCACATAAAATAGTAAACTAGGTTTTATGTGGATCTAAGCTCGATGTTTAATTAGTTACCTTTGGTTAACATTCTTGCGAGGAGGTTCCTATACTAGTTTTTAACCGGCAATCTCATTCACCGGTCAAGAAAACAATAAGCATAATTATACATAGCAAATTTCATGCAATCCTAGATAAACACTAATTAATTTAGCCTAGCATAGCGAACATAGAATCAAGACAAACAATAATAAAAATGATTAAAGGTAAATGTTATCTTGATGTTATGATAGGTTTACAATGAAAAGAAATACTGAAAATAGCGATATTTGGCTACAGTTAGGTTCCAAAGAGTTGCACATGAATTATAAAAAATAGCAAAAATATATATAGATATTTCTGAAGGTCACGGCGTCAGGCTTTAGGGGTTGACGGCGTCACCTCGCCGTCCTCGATTTTAGAGTTTTCCACGAACTCGCGCTGACGGCATCAAGGCATGGGGCCTAACGGCGTCTCCACTCGTCGGTCAAAAACAACATTAAAACTTCACTTTCTATGCACTTTTGGTGACGACGTGAGTTAGGTCAGTCACAACTTCAAACTTTAATCTTTTTCTTCCTAACTTCATCCAAACCTTGTAGGATTCCGACAATTACATAATCCTTAACCTAGAAACTAAATAGAAAGGATTTTAAGCCAAAATAAAGATAAAAATAGTAAAATGCAAAAAATAATGGGAACGATAATTGACCTCTAAAATCGTTAATAAATTGCATCCTATCAGAAACCTTTTAACTATATGAATCTAACTGCATTTTCAAGTATTTGAAAATAGCGGAACAATACATTGACTATTAAACCTAGTTACGTTCATGTATAAACACCTAACACGAAGTCTCAAGACTAAGTTCAAAAAAAAAGAAAGGAAAAGAAGTCTCAAGACTATCTAGAAGCCTTCTCAATCTTTAAAGTTAAAGTACATGCCTCCACATTCATTATCATCTCTTTATAATCAGAAACTTTTTTCCACAACCACGTGTCTTGTGACTTTCTTCAGTTATATAGAGTTAATGGTTAAAAGCCTATATTACTAGCCATCAGCCCATCATCCGAGTTTTATTGGTTCTACTTCCTTTTTTTTATTTATGGAAATGGCTAATCTTTTTATCAGTATGTGAGTACAACCATTGCATCCTAAAAGAGTTTGTTTACTAACTGCTCTTAAAGTGTGTATTGATTTAGCCAAACTTTTTTTAGAATTTGAAAAAATGCGTTTAATATACATTCATACAAATTGGCTTATAACTAATTGATTACTTTATGATTTAATGAACTTAATTTATTCTTGGTTAATCTTTATACAAGTGACGTGAAGCACTCTTTAAACAAACTCTAAAGAAAAATATCAATGAAACTATATAATCCTACTTGTGTTAATTTGTTTTTCAGACAAGTAAGATCAATTTATCTAAACATAATATTATAATATCTATCTATAATACTATAAGATTAGGCCCTCTAATTTATTGTGTAGGCGTCAAGATTGCATAGAGTACAAGATAGCTAATGCTCGGAATTCAATGCAGCCTCATAATAACTATAAAATCATGAAAGCAGATGAAGTGCAAGGGTTGCTCGAATTGATCACAAGGCATTTAGTATAGAATTAAAATTCGGTTAGATGAAGTGCAAGAGTTGCGAAAGATTGCAAGAAAAAAATTAATGATTTAACCTAATTCTTGCCTATATAAACCGGCCAAAATCACATTTAGTATGTACATTTGAAGATAATATCTTTTAGATCTTTGATTGTTGGTAGCGGTATGTAAATTCTCTTTTACAACATTTTGGAGATGATTCACACATTAAGTTGGTCTACTTTTTTTCTTAATTTAGTTATCATACGCATGTATCATGAAAATCACATAAGATCATGCATGCTCAGATAAATGGAACCAAAGATTATGATACCAACTACTTTCTTTGTTTCTTACATATTTATGTGATTTTTTTTAGATAAGCATATATATAGATATATATATTATGTTAATACATTTTCATATACAAGTAATTTATGTGTGTTTTCTATTGATGTAGCTCACATGTGTGAATTGATTCAAAAAAATGTGCACGAGCATGTATGTAAAGCAATATTTAAATGGTTAAATGATACATTACTTTTTAGCGTGATTAGTTTATGTAAGTAGTTGCTTTCGAATGCTCTTTGAGAAATATTAGAATGAATTTATCGTGTGCAATTGAATTATTATTGAAAATAGGAAGGTCCGCGCATTGCAAAGTGTTTTCTTTTTCTATATGTAAAATCATTAGTGAGAAACCAATATTTACGCCCATTAAATGAGTTTGCCACAATAGCAAAATACGACATATTAAAAATATCACATTGAGTAATGAATAGAAAGGAAAAAAAATACATAATTTTGACTTAAAGCCATTTGTAAATTATAATATCAAATAAAAAAGTTGAGTTTTAAACATAAGCAAAAGTTCAAACTTTTATCGAAAACAAAACCGGTGCATTTAATGTGAAGTATATACCACATCGAGATGAAAGTGCAAGGCTTGCTAGAATTTATCATATGATATTTAGTAATTAGTATAGAATTAAAAGTCGGTTATAGATTAAGATAAAGTTGAAAATGTTGCAAGAATAATTGATGATTTAACCTAATGCAATATATATAGATATATGTATTATGTTAATGCATTTTCATATACAAGTAATTTATGTGTGTTTTCTATTAATGTAGCTCACATGTGCGAATTGATTCAAGAAAATGTGCACGAGCATGTATGTAAAGCAACATTTAAATGGTTAAATGATATTTTTTAGCGTGATTAGTTTATATAAGCATGCAACATGAATAATGAATATAAAAGAAAAAATACATATTTTTGCTTAAACCCATTTGTAAATTAAAAAAAAAAATAAGTTTAAGACATAATAGTAGAGTCCAAAAGTTTTAGGAATTATTAATAGTGTGTAAATTAATATTTATTTGGTTAGTTATTTAGAATTGAGTTTATTGATAAAATTTATAAATATTAGTTAGACTTCAATGTTTATTTTCAATGAAATTAGTTGTATAATAAAATGAGATGAAGCTAAAAAGGTTTGTATCGATTTTTATACAGTTTATGTGGCATTATTATATATACATTATTACACAAACTTTAACTTACAAACTTAATAAAGAAAATATATAACACATATTAAACTATGACCAATTAGATAGATACCGCGTGCTTGATATTACCATGCAAAAATCATCTAATGGACAAGTATTGTAGGGATAAGTAATAGACCAAAAGAAACAAAACCATTTTTTTATCATGCAAATAAGTAATAGGCCAAAAGAAACAAAGCATCACAACTTTTTCTTTTTTTTTTTCTTTTTGGAACACCATCACAACTTAATAACCAAAAGCCCATTTATAAAATAAAACACCACAAAACTAAAATAACATCAAACATTTTTAAATTTGTATATAAGAAAGTTAAAACGTTTCTCACAACATACTAAACAATAATTAAGCATACACTCACCAACACACAAAAAAAATACGCGATTAACAATTAGATTTGAAGCCTTTGCGTAGCACGGGTTCTTCATGCCTCGTTTATTATAAATCTAGAGTTTTTATACGAGAGGCTATTTAAAGTAGTGAGAAAGTAGACCAAATGGATGGAGGCGTGTGGAAACGTAGGAGAAACTAAGTTGCAGCCAAAAGTCAATAATAGAAGTTTCCTAAACATTCTCTTTGTTCCACCCGCACACCTCCGTATCACCCCACAACTTTATTAAGGGGTAAGTGACTAATTAAGTGTGATCATGATAATATGTTCAAAAAAAAAAAAAAAAAAAGTGTGATCATGATAACTAATCTTGCTGCAACTTTTCTTTCACATTAAAGTCAAAATTTTAGCGAGAAAAAGTGCGTCAATAGATTCTTTAGGTAAAAGGATTACCTTGGTAAAATAAAAGCGTGTAAATAGTTACATGAACAAAGGTGATTATGGTGGACATTAACACGATCCACATTAAATTAAGCGTGGGATATGTCTGTATAAATTTCAAGATTTAGTTAATAACCAGACAAACATTCGAGACTTTTTCAAAATCCTTTTGTGCGACTTCGCTTAACAATTATGAACCTTTTGTTATTAAAATTTAAAGAAAATTTCATCTATATCCTTGCAAAAATAAAAAATTTCATCTATATCCTTCTAAATTTCATAATTATTTTAATATCCTTTCAAATCTTTAAAATCCTCAAATATATCCAAATTAACAATCTAATTATGAAAATTAAATTTTATCTATAAAACAAATTGTGTTACCTTTTTACCCTTCACTTCTAATCAAACAAATCAAACTGTAAATTGCCATTTTTTTCCCGTGTCTTAGTAAATTTTCTAGTCTTTATGACATAAGGCTAGATGGCAAGGCAGGGTGACGCCCTAACCATTTTGCAAACTCACGCATGAACCACCTTACCCACCTCCTCCACTTACGCGTGACTCACTCCACTCAAAACAATTTGTGGTGAACGGTTCACCATAAGTGTTACTTGATGTTTTAGTATTTTTTTTTTTTTTTTTTAAATTTTGTGTGTGAGTGTGTGTGATGTATTTAGTGGTGTATATTTGTATAAAGTTAGAGGTGACCTTAACTACTAAAAGGTGAGTGGGAGTGAGAGAAAGTGAGAGGAGAGAGAAAGCTTGTGTGTCACTTATGTTTAAGGTGAAAATTTGTCTACCTTGCCTGAAATCCATTGAATATCATAATTCTTCTCGTGGGTTATTCTTAAAAATTGGGAGAACTATTTTTATTCCACTTTTAATTGTTTTCCTTGTCAGCATGTTAGTTAATTAACTAGGGCTCCAAAAACGTGATTTTTTTTTCAAGAGTTTTGGATGTAAAATTCTTTTTGCATGAAACACACCTGCGAATGGAAAGTTGTAGACGAATTTTGGGTGTACAACAACAATCTATGCATAGGTACAAGCCACAAATCCTAAAGCGTTTGATAAATATAAGACGCGAGTAATTAATTGATTATAAGTAATTAATAGATCACGAGCTGGGGCACCCGCGCGTTACTGCGAAAATGTTGTGTTTAATCTAAACTCGAAATAAAACGATCAATTTTTCTTTTTCTTTTCTTTCTTTTTTTTTTTTTTTTTTAAGGACTACGTTTGCAAAAGATCGATAACGGGGGACTAACAGTGCGATTTACAGCTAACCTGAGGGACCATTTGCGTAAATTCTTTAAGAATAGTAAAAAGCATGAAACGAATCGTATTTGCCAAATAAATTGATTTCGAGAAAGTTATGCGTATTTATACTCGTTTTTATTTGTAAAATTATTTCGTGAACAATGGCGCAAGTTTCGTAATTTTTTGAGTCCGTTTGGTATGACAAATGGGTACCGCAGTGTTTTTATCAAAAGTTTAGCTAACTTGTCATTTTTACCCCTCCGCCCCTAGTTTTATTTCTATCCCTCTAGTTTTGACTGTCCACGTTTGGTCCCTCCCAATTTTATAAAACACCCATCCCTTTTCTCTCTCTTCTCATAACTCACACATACTCATTAATAATTCTCTCTCCTCAACTCCGACCACCCTAAATTCCAGCCACCAACGTCGCCGGAATAATTTCTGGTGATACTTTTTATTCGCCGAATCAATAGATCGGCTTATATACTTCATTTCTGGTGATTTTGAGCGCTTAACACGCCGTGTATCACCCTCACGCTCCACCACAGCCGCCGCCTCCCACCACCTTTTTCTTGTTGGTAATACGACGCACGCGCCATCCCCGTTCCCCCTAACTTATATTTTTTTTAAATCCATTTTTATTATAAATTTTTTTATAAAAACTCTTTTAAAAGCCTACCGTGTTGATCTACGTTTTCATCCGTGACTTGGTCACGACTCGGCGTGACTCGGCGACCCACCGAGTCAACTCGTTTGACTCGGGTGAGTTAACCCCTTTTTTCTTCTATTTCTTTTATATTATCAATTTATTTTGATTCATTTTGTAGCATTTGGAGTTGTTTGGTTTGGTTTTGGGTTGTTTGGTCTCGGCAGCCTACGCATGGCTTGGAGCCGAGCTGTGACTCAAGGTGAGTCAAGGCAAGGCGAGGGTGTAGGATAGAATTAGTTTGATGATTTTGTGTTTGGTTTAGATTCAAGATTTGTTTAGAGGTTAAGACGGTTGTGTTTGGATTTGTTTGTATTCGGATGAGGCAAATATTGTACTGGTGGAGGGAAGACTATAACTTTGCTCGACATATGTTCATACTTGACTTGTGCTTTAAATCATTGTATTTTGTGTTTTATGACTTGTATTATTAATTGATTTAGGGGTGTATTAATTGTACATGTGTAAGAGTTATGTTGTCCTTAAAATATTGTGCTTTAAATACTTGTTCTTTGTGTTTGATAACTTGTATTTTACTTAAAATCTAAATATGGAAATCTTAAAAATTAAATAGGAGAGAAGGTGCAAAATGTATTATAAGTAGTATAGATAAGAAGCAAAGTAAAAAGCCTGCCCTGCACGTTTGATTGAAGGCACTAGTTATCATTTTGATTTAGGGTGCGTTTGGTTTGTAAGTAGGATTGGAATTGGATTTGAATTTAGGAAAGATTTGAAAGAAAATAAAGAAAGAGAAAATTAACTAATATATATATATATATATATATATATATATATATATATATATATATATATATATATAATAGGTTTTATGTACATCTTTCAAATAAAAAAAAAAGAATGAATATATTTGGCTAGAAAAAACAACAAATAATAGAAAATTATTGATTGGTGTCTTTCATCAAAAAACCACTTAGGGAGGGTGGTATGCAAATTTGGAATGAAAATGATGTGTCATAAATCAAAATGTATACCAAACAAAGGATTGAAAGATTCTTTGATTTCATACCCGGTCACACCCGCATACCAAACGAGCCCTTAATTGAGTGGAGAAGGGTAAAGAGGTAATCTTGCTTTTAAAATAATATTTAAGTTTTAAATTTAAGTATTAAAATCATTTTTTAATAATCAAATTAACATTTTGGATAAATACGAGATTTTTGAAGTTTTGAGAGGATAATGAAGTAATTATTAAATCTAGAAGGATATCGATGTAATTTCAAGTTTTGACAAGGATATACATGAAATTACCCCTAAAATTTAAACTTGAAAATAATTAATTGTGTGTGATTTGAATAGATATGTATAAGGTCGGAGGGTGTACCCGCGGCAAAGGGTCCGCTTGACAATTCATAAAGGGGGAACTACATGTATATATCACTTGCAACATCCACTTTTCCTGGCGACCCAAGTTTTTTTGTGGTACTTTGTATAATGAAAAACGAGAAAAGGTTAAGGGATTAGCGATAACATCAAATAGTTCCTTTATTTTAGTGTTAATTTCCCCCTATTATGTTCATCTTTTGTATTATTTTATTAGGATATATACTCTTATTTGTTCATATTCTGTTTTCAGGGCAAAGATGAGCATAGGAACGATAAAACACGGAATTAGAAGGTTATTAATGAAAATATTTGAAGTATGCATAATCAGCATTTACTACGGCGTAGAGGTATTCTCTACCTACGTCGTAGCACTCACTGAAGACTAGTCAACGATGACCAAAGACCTACGGTGTAGTTACCTCTACGAGACTTCTACAGGCGTAGCTAACATTTAAGCTACGTCGTAGGTCTTCATTTTACACAGTAAAGAATTTCTGTGACCCTTGATGAAGTTACGGCGTAGTTCCTAACATAACTACGCCGTAGATGTGCCAACAAGAGTTCTACACCCGTAGCCAATGATCAAGCTACGGCGTAGTCAAACCTAGAGCTACACTGTAGCAGAGTCGAGCCCTATAAATACCAGCCCTAGTTCTGAGTTTTCAAGATTACTTCTCATCACTTTTCACAACACATAAGTCAGAAGGAATGAAGGAACACAAGGGCATAAGTTGCAATATTGCTAATAAGAAAGGGGTGAAATGTTGAAGAAACTACGCCGTAGTTGGAAAAATCCGCTACGCCATAGCAGAAAAATCTGCTACGCCGTAGTTGATTCATTGGCTACGCCGTAGTTGGTTCTGACCCTATAAATAGAGGCTGAATTATGCACTATTCATCATCTCTTTTCCTCCTTTTCAAAGGGGCGATTAGGGCACCATCTCAAGGCATTTTCCAGCAATAATCAATCACTTTCCAAGGGAGAATTCACTTCCAATCATTGTCTTTATTAGCTGTACATCAAGTAATTTGTATCAAATATTATGCTTAATTCAATTCATGTTTTATTCATCGTTGCTGGGTTAATTTATTATATGTTTGGCTAATCATTTCATGTGTTAGTCTCATTATGAAATTGTTGTTGCCATGATTTAGTTTTCTCGCATTTATTATCGTTTTATTTGTATACTTTCTTAGCATGTCTTAGGACACTCTAGTTTTGGTAGTAATGATGTTTGGTAGTTCCATTGAGGCTAGGAAAATTGACCATAGGACCCATAGCGGATAAGGGTGTGTTTTGGTGATAGAAATATCACCATTCATGTGGAAATATCAACAAACGACCACCTACCAAACTGATTTGCTTAAGGAATTATAGGGGATATAAGTTCCAACCGGCCGCATCCTGTTAGACTATTCTAAGTTAGTAGAGGCGCTTAACGACTCTTGCATCTTGTAGGCTAAGTCCAACCAGCGAACTCTTATAATCTAGGTTATAGGAATAGGGCAAGGTGTAAGATAGGATTAGACGATTTGACCATATTAGTCTATCGACTTGAATCGCCAGATGAAACAATAGGATGTACTAACTAGAAAACATGTCATGATAATAACAAGAGTAGTAATTAGGTTAAAACTTCTCTCCCAACTAATTTTCCTTCGCTAACTTATTTGCTTTATTTGTTTTGTCATTTATTTCATTAGTTTAATTAATCAAACATTAAAACCCTCTTTAAAACAAGTGATATTAGACTTAGATATAATCCGCACTCATAGCTCTAGGGACGACCTCGGCTTTACCGTTAGTTATACCATACACGACCGGGTACACTGCCCGATAGTACATTAGGTAGACCTTAGGTAGACGAGCAACTTATAAATATTAAAATCTGGTCGGTAAATCCTACATCAATTAGAAACAAGTTGTTGCAATTTTAAAGAACAATTGACAAAGAGAAATTGATAATTGTGACGTATAGCATATGTAGCAAAAACATAACCATTTCCGCACCCACCACCCAAAGAACTAGGTTTATGAGTTAACTTAATAAAAATTCGTATTTCATAATTACCTAAACTACATATAAAGCTCAAAGTTCATTTTTGAATTGTAAAAAATAAAGTTCATTTTTGGATTGTAAAAAATTCAACATCAGTAAATTACTTAAATATTACCAAAATTACTCATCTGGATTGTCATTATTGTTGTCATATAGTTTCCTAAATTATCATTACAAAATTAACATTCAACCAACAACTTTCCAACATGCAACAACTTAACATAATTTAATGCAGAATTAGACACATTACAAATTAGTGAATTACATACTTAGTAGCAATCTGGAAAAAAAAAATGGCCAAAATAAACTTCTTACCCAAAAGCGCAATATATATATATATATATATATATATATATATATATATATATATATATATATAAAGTGGATCTACAAGAAATTAATAAGATAAAAAAAAAATAAATGTTATATATGGTTAAATGACGATGGTCGGTGGAGTTGTCGTATAGTTGTCCAAGGCGCATCGAGCAGTTGATGCTTTCTTGTATATGGCTACGCTTCATGATGGTCAAGAGGTGGTTATGGTTTCTTTCAATTCGTTGTATGATAAAGGATTAAAGGTTGGGTTCCACAAAAATGAAAGTAAAGTGAAGATAAAACCCTAACATAGTATCTTATACGAACATATGAAATGAATATCTACAACTCAACAAGATTATTTTACACACTTTTCATAAGCCCATGATGAGGCCGAATTCGAGATTATTTGATCAATTATGGCCCTAAATTATCCCTTTTGTCATTTTAGGTACTTTTGGAGAGAAATCTGGAAAAGGAAACATTTTGAACGTTTTTGGAGCATAAAAGTGAAGAAAACGACAAAGTCTCAAAATCCTTGCTGGGAACAGTACTTGACGGCGTCAAGGTTTTACTAGTGACGACGTCAAGAGTGACAAAAGAGGTGGATGTGGAAATTATAACATGACGATCCAGAATGTTTTTAGGCATATTGGCCTGACGGCATCACCAAGGCCTTCAGGGTCTAAATACTCGTGACGGCCCAGAGCTCATTTACACATAACGACGTTAGGAATGGATCTAGGCAATACGAATTTCATCATGGCGGCGAGTTGACGGCGTCAGAGGTTAATACATGACGTCGTCAGGATGCAAAGTCTATATATATTTTTCCAATTTTTCATTGTAATGTGTGGAACTTTGTGTGGGATATTAAGGCATAAACCCTAGACGAATTTTACAGCCTTTTCAAGGGTTTCAACCCCTTGATTCTTCCGTGTTCAATTGAAGATAAGTATTCATTCAAATCATTCAATATGTCTAGGTGTTGTGTGATTATATCTTACGCTTGTCTTCTCTTTAACATGCCAGGCTAGGTTTTTATTGTGTTTGCTTAGATGTAGTGAAACCTAGATGTTGATTATGCGTTGATTGTTTGTTTATAATTGTTATGGATGATTGTATTCGATGTTAGGCTTAAGAAAACTGGCAGACTTCCATTGGTAACTTGCTTGAACGTCTTAAGAAACATGATCGGAGGTGTACTACGATTTTTGGTTGTATTTAATGCGTAAGAGAATTCTAATGATCCCATGTTAGGAGCTTCTAACGGCTCGACATAGGAGTGAAGTAGGATCTTATAGAGTTAGGGAATATTGTACACGGCCCTATGACTAGTATTAAGGAATATAACCCGTCATCCATGCAATTGTAACAAGCTAATCAACCTGTAAAAGATATCTAGGGAGTAATAAAATCTAAGTAAACACAACTTTCCTCATTATTTTTCTACCACATTAGTAAATTAGTTTAATTTTTATTTCTTTTATTTTATTTTGATTGCATTAGTAGTTAATTGGGTTAGTTGGCTAGCAACTAATTCCGCTCACTCCTTCAAAACTCGAGATTTTACTTGCTTTCATAAAATATGAAAAAATACAAAAACAATCATCCCTCACATCTAGACCTAGTTTAGTAGGTGATGCGTGGGAATTGCACCAGGCTTTACCTCTCAAGGGATCTCGAGAAGCTTACAACCCCCACCAGGCAGTGTACCTGATCGTTGTAGTATAGTATAGTGACAAGTACCGGAGGATTGATCGTTCAACTCAGGAATAGTGTCGCTAGGAATAGAAAGCCTAAAAACTAGGTCTAGAGGTGAGAGATGATTCTTTTTGTATTTTTTATGTTTTATAAAAGCAAGTAAAATCTCGGGTTTTGGAAGAGTGAGCGGAATTAGTTGCTAGTCAACTAACCCAATAACTAAGATACAATCAAAATAAAATAACAAAAATGTAAATGAACTAAATTAAACTAGTGATGTGAGCAATAAGTGGGAGAATTGTGTTTACTTAGATTTCACTACTCCCTAGATATCTTTTACAGGTTAATTACTTGTTACAGTTGCGTGGATGACGGGTTATATATTCTTTAATACCATTCATGGGGTGGCGTACTTACTTCCCCAATTCTATAAGCTCCTACTTCACTCCTATGTCGAGCCGGCTAAGAAGCTCCTAACATGGGATCACTAGAATTCGCTCATGCATTAAATACAACCATAAAAACCTAGTACACATCGGTTCATGTTTCTTAAGACGTCCAAGCAAGTTACACAATGGAGATCTGCCAGTTTTCTTAAGCCTAACATTGAAATCATTCATCCATTACAACTATAAACAAGAGATCAACCTATAATCAACATCTAGGTTTCATTACATCTAAGTAAACACACAAAAGATCTAGCCTAGCATGTTAAAATCAAGACAAGCATAAGATATATTCAAACAACACATAGACATATTGAATAAATTGAAAGAAGACTTATCTCAATTGAACATGAAGGGTTTCAAGGGGTGAAAACCTTTGAAAATACTGTTACAAACGACCTAGGGTTTATTAGGTTCAGCGCTAGTATTCTCCATACAAGTTCCTCTTTTAATGAATGAAAAATAGAAAAGTATATATAGATTTTATGAGGTGACGGCGTCAAGAGGAAATTTCTGACGCCGTCATCTCGCCGCCAATAAAGTTCTCGGATTGCCTAGATCTGGGTCTGACGCCGTCATGTGTAATTCTGCTCCAGGCCGTCACCAAAATAACTCTTGACGCCCTACTTCTGACGCCGTCACGTTTTCTCTGGGTCGTCATGCATTTTGCTCCTGACACTTTGCTCCTGACACCGTCATTTTTTCCTTCTTGACGCCGTCAGGTACTGTTCCTAGCATGAAAAATTAAGTCTTTGCTATTTTCTTCACTTTTATACTCCAAAAACGTCCAAAATGCTTCCTTTTCCAGAATTCACTCCCAAAATACCTAAAATCACAAAAGGAACGATTTAGGGCAATATTTGATCAAATAAATTCCAATTCCGGCTTAAATGACCCCCTAAAAACGGTTTATTTTTCGCCTCATCATATACCCTTACACTTGAGATTTGCTTGTCCTCAAGCAAATGCGCTTTTATTCTAGTCAAAATACAAGTTAGGGATCATTTAACACTAATATAAAAGTAATTACAACAAATAATCGTTCCACTAAAGACCAAAGACAAGCACGGAGGTCATACACTAGCACCCCACAAATAGTGTTTAGATACTCACATCTCTCGGGTGTAATAAAGTAATATCACAATATGGAAATGGAAAACATCTCTCACTACCTGTCATAACAAAATAGATTACCATAGGCTTGGGAAAGAATCAAACCTCCACCACATGGCGTAAGCACCTAGGATAAACTATCAAAAAGGTCTTTTAAAGGGTTGTAACGTTAGGTGTAGGAATATGGAATACACGGTTTTGTTGCATATAGACAGTCTTTACTGGTGGCGAGTTAATCATCTTGGTTAATTACATGTACAATGTGGCGTTGCTAAGCCAATACTAGACTCAACTTAAGCTAGTAAATGAAAAATAACAAGAACATAAAATAATCATAGAATGAAACGGGATGGTAGTCCGTATGTTTTTTCTCTTTTCTTTTTTCTACTTTTTTTTTGATTTTTTTTTCTTTTTTTTTTATTTTTATTTTGCATACACTCTTACCCTACCATCCAAAATAATACATCATAGGAAATGAACATTCCCCTTACACTTGAATTTTTATAGACTTTACAATAAACTAAACTAATGACTCGAATTAAGAAAATCAAAACACTTGGAGTACTTTTTAGATTAACGCACATATGGGGGGGGGGGGGGGGGGGGTAATATATGATGTTCTTCCCCATTACTCCATAACACAAGTACTTTACCCACGAGTCCCAATCGTCCCAAAACAATATGTACAATGATATGACTCGACTTAGCAACCATGTAATCAATTAGATAATTAACTAAGGGTTTAAACAAATAACAATAATGCACTAAAGATGAGTGCATACACGGAAGGCTAAGGCGATTTGGGTGTATATTTAAGTGGGTTGTAACAAATTCTTCCTTTAAGTAAGATGCTTAAAGTTAGAAACGAAAAGATAGGCTCGGAGGGGTGTACTAGGGGTTTTGTGTACTAAAAATGAGTACAACGCTAAGGTGTGAAAAAAATTAATTGACTTTACTAGCCAAATAATATGACTTAAATGGTCAAGTAATTATAATACGGGTTTAACACAAGGGTGATCCTAATGCCTCTTATCATGTAGTAAATCCTACTACACGAATGTAGTCGCACTAGCGGTCTCGGGATGCATCACTAACGCAAGTTCTAGAATCTAAATGCTACCGGTACACTCATAAGCACTAATAGTAAATGATTTTCCTATCAAATCTAAAGGCGAACCTCACATATTTGGGTGGAAAATTTTTCTGAATAGTACGGTTTTGTGCTAGCCATACGACTCTTATCCATGAGACGCTTGCTATGGCTAAAATTTCACTCCTAAATGTTGTAAAAAATTTTAAATTTGGCGCTAAAATTACACTAACAAGTATTTCTCATAGTTTTATTACACACCTACCATCAAACAAACAAATTCAAGTGAAAGTTTATCTATAAGGTATCATCATTTTACCCTCCCCTTACACTTAGGATGAACATTGTCCCTAATGTTCAAGTAAAGAATGTAAAAGTAAAACAGGTAAAAGAATGAAATCAAATACTCCCCTGATTCGTTCGGTATGGATAATAATGTAATAAGGTTAGATCTTCCTCCAAGAAAATGAACAATCAAAGCTTCCCTTCCAGAATATAAATCATCTTCTTGTCAAACATAACCTGTTAAACCTGAGAAAACAAACAAGGCAACCTCGCGTAAAATCGGCGGCAATCTATATATGCTAGCAAATCCTAGAAAACAAAGTAAAATATAATGCTTATGGAATGATGTTTGCAGATTTCCTAGAGATTATAAAACTAAAGAATTAGCAAAAACTTTAAGACTCCGTTAGAAAAACAAAACTGGAAAAATTTCCAGAATTTTACACGTGACGCCGTCAGGAATTTCTTCCTGACGCCGTCAGAAGTGACCTGCAGAAATTCTTATGTTAAGTTTCCGGAAAATTTATGGAAAAACTTTGTCCCACTTCCTGGAAAATCCTGCAAAACATCATTATGACTCGATACAAGCATTTGACTCTAACAAATACGAATATACATGTTCATTTAATATTGTGGAGAATCATGATCGGTTTTGTTTCTTTAAAAACATATTTGGGGTTTCCCCTTACACTTATCTTTTGCGAAATACCTTTGGATGAAGTTAAGACAAAGCCAAACAACAAAATAAAGTATTTTCACCATTTAGTTTGAAACATGATCTACCAACAATAAAAATAAAGCATGCATACGGAAACAAATAACAATCAAACAAAATAAAAATCACACAAAGCATGGGTTGCTCCCAAGAAGCGCTTTTCTTTATTTACGAGTCTTGTAGCTAGACTCAAGATCATGGGTTACTACGTGACCTCATCCTTGGTCTCATCTACCGATTGTAAATGTTCCTTATAGAGACCAAACACCTTATTCTTAATTGCTTCTATGATCCTATTGGCAAACTCCTTATCAACTCTATATTTTGGTCCTAGAGTCAAGCAATCCTTATAGAAAAGGCTCTTCTTCTCCCATACATAGTCCATGACCTTTTTCTTATCCTCTTCATTGATGTCCTCGAAAGCACCAATGTTATCCATATCAAATCGAGGCACAAAACAAAATTCTTTCATTCTATTAGGCATCTTATAAGTGATCCTATCGGTGTCACTAGCAAATCGGATTGTCCCTTCTATCTCATCATATTCTAACTTGGACTCCTCAACAAATGGTTTACCAAACACAACATGGGATAAGCGACAATCAATAACATTAGAAAGATCTTCAACAACCATAAAGTCAGTGATACAAGTGAAATTCCCAACAAAGACATGTAGACCTTTAATTCTCCCGACAAAGTTACAAACCCCACCGGGGTATTTGGGATCTCTTCTAGGTCCAAGTCTTGTTTTCACTATATCATTATAGACACTTGAGGACATAATGTTGATTGGGGATTAAAAATCGATGTAAGCATTGTCAATATGTTTATACCAAATCATACATGGTATCTTAGCGTTCTTAGGATCGCCTCTCTTTATCTTGGGTTCGATTCTAGTGAAAGGAGGTCGAGGATTATTAATAAGATTATTATAGTATGCAATCTCCTCCTTAGTGGGGTACAGATTGAAATAGTCATCTAGCTTCGGATCTGTTTCCCCTTCCTCAAGTTCCTCAACAACATCCTCGAAATCTTTAGTTCCTAGGTCCTTATTCGAATACAAGGCGGTCGCTAGGTCACTAAATGCATGGTCGAGCTCAACATTAATCAACCTATTAAGCTCCCTAAGTTCCCTAATCTCACTCTCAATTTGTACACGTAACAAAGCCACTTCTCTAGGGGAAAGGGGTGGATTCGCGTTTTCCATAATGGTCAACGGAATAGTCAATGAATTTATTTTACTAACAAAGGCACGAAGAAATAGATAAACTAAAGAAAACCTAAAAATAAAAATAAAATCTTACTAGAAAGGAATCTAGCAAGTAGACCTAATAAAAAGAAATCCTAACCTAGACAATAATTATTCCCCGGGCTGCGGCGCCAAAAACTTGATGCGTGGGAATTGCACCAGGCTTTACCTCTCAAGGGATCTCGAGAAGCTTACAACCCCCACCAGGCAGTGTACCTGATCGTTGTAGTATAGTATAGTGACAAGTACCGGGGGATTGATTGTTCAACTCAGGAATAGTGTCGCTAGGATTAGAAAGCCTAAAAACTAGGTCTAGAGGTGAGGGATGATTCTTTTTATATTTTTTATGTTTTATAAAAGCAAGTAAAATCTCGGGTTTTGGAAGAGTGGGCGGAATTAGTTGCTAGTCAACTAACCCAATAACTAAGATGCAATCAAAATAAAATAACAAAAATGTAAATGAACTAAATTAAACTAGTGGTGTGAGCAATAAGTGGGAGAATTATGTTTACTTAGATTTCACTACTCCCTAGATATCTTTTACAGGTTAATTACTTGTTACAGTTGCGTGGATGACGGGTTATATTCCTTAATACCATTCATGGGGTGGCGTACTTACTTCCCCAATTCTATAAGCTCCTACTTCACTCCTATGTCGAGCCGGCTAAGAAGCTCCTAACATGGGATCACTAGAATTCGCTCATGCATTAAATACAACCATAAAAACCTTGTACACATCGGTTCATGTTTCTTAAGACGTTCAAGCAAGTTACACAATGGAGATCTGCTAGTTTTCTTAAGCCTAACATTGAAATCATTCATCCATTACAACTATAAACAAGAGATCAACCTATAATCAACATCTAGGTTTCATTACATCTAAGCAAACACACAAAAGATCTAGCCTAGCATGTTAAAATCAAGACAAGCATAAGATATATTCAAACAACACATAGACATATTGAATGAATTGAAAGAAGAATTATCTCAATTGAACATGAAGGGTTTCAAGGGGTGAAAACCATTGAAAATACTGTTACAAACGACCCAGGGTTTATTAGGTTCAGCGCTAGTATTCTCCACACAAGTTCCTCTTTTAATGAATGAAAAATAGAAAAGTATATATAGATTTTGTGAGGTGACGGCGTCAAGAGGAAATTTCTGACGCCGTCATCTCGCCGCCAATAAAGTTCTCGGACTGTCTAGATCTGGGTCTGACGCCTTCATGTGTAATTCTGCTCCAGGCCGTCACCAAAATAACTCTTGATGCCCTACTTCTGACGCCGTCATGTTTTCTCTGGGTCTTCATGTATTTTGCTCCTGACGCCGTCATATTTTCCTTCTTGACGCCGTCAGGTATTGTTCCCAACATGGAAAATTAAGTCTTTGCCGTTTTCTTCACTTTTATGCTTCGAAAACGTCCAAAATGCTTCCTTTTCCAGAATTCAGTCCCAAAGAACCTAAAATCACAAAAGGAACGATTTAGGGCAATATTTGATCAAATAAATTCCAATTCCGGCTTAAATGACCCCCTAAAAACGGTTCATTTTTTGCCTCATCAGTAGGCTTTCTAATCCTAGCGACACTATTCCTGAGTTGAATGATCAATCCCCCGGTACTTGTCACTATACTATACTACAACAATCAGGTACACTGCCTGGTAGGGGTTGTAAGCTTCTCAAGATCCCTTGAGAGGTAAAACCTGTTGCGAGGGCACAATTTCCACGTATCAAGTCTCATCAAAAGAGTTTTTGTTACATTGTTAAAAGTTAAAACTCTTATAATAATATGTACTTAATTTTTGTCACATTGTTATCGGTTAATTTTAGTTGATGTTGTTCTTTCTCATCAAATTTTTAAAGCAATGACTTTAGGCATTTTATCAGGTATTAAAATGGTGCGCAATTGCGCCCTCCCACATAATTTTTGTAGATGACTCAATTTTCTTTTTAAAAGCTTCACATGTTGAATGTATTGCTCTTGTTTGCATTTTAAATTCATATTTTGAGGCTTCGGGTCAAACAATCAACTTCGAGAAACATATGCCTTTTTTCACCTAACACCCCATGTTCTCTTCATGATGATATATGTTCAGCTCTTCACAGAGAAGAAATGGTCTCTAAAGCTAAATATTTAGGCCTTCCCTGTATTTTTAGCCAAAAGAAAATAGAGGTGTTCGGTTTCTTGTTGGACACAGTGCTTCAAAACATGCAAGGTTTCAAGCAGAAACTTCTTTCCCAGTCAGGCAAAGAAGTTTTAATCAAGTCGGTCATTCAAGCCACTCAACATGTGCTATGCGATGCTTTCGACTTCCAACAAAACTTCTGAATAAACTAATGGTTTATGCTCGTCGTTTCTTTTTGGAAGGTGATTCCCATGAACAACACATCTATTAAAAAAATTGGAAAAAAAAAAAAAAAACTTTCAGAGTCTAAGCATCAGGGAGGCCTGGGATTTCATGATTTTGAAGCTTTTAACATGGCCTTTCTTGCCAATTAGGGCTAGAGGCTACTTATTAATCCTGATGCTTTTTTAGAGAAGATTCTAAAAGGCATATGTTTTATGAAATATTATTTTCTTGTCGCTAAATAAGGATCACATCCCTCATGGATTTGGAGCAGCTTGCTTCATGGTCATGATTTGATGTTACATAGTGTAAAATGGCAAGTTGGAAACAGGCGAAGCATTTCTTCCTGACACATAAGTGGTTCTATTTTAGTAATGATTTTTACATTCGTTTACCACTTGGACCTTTCCGTAATTGTAACATTGTTGCTGAATTTATTGAGGATGGAGATTGGAATGTTAGGTTATTCTATGAGCATATTTCAACTAAAGAGTCTAAAATGGTCGTGCAAATTCCAATCTCACAAACTGGTTCTTCGGACAAGCTCATTTGGCATTGAAAAATGCATCTGATGCGATACGTTAATCAAGTACTAATCCATCATCAAAATTCTGGAAAGTTATATGGCATATCCCGATGCAACCAAAATCAATTTATTTTTCAGGAAAGACATTTCAACTTTAGTTACCACAAAGGAGAATTTATTTAGAAGAGGTTGCGCTCCTTCTCCAGCATGTTCGATATGTAATGGTTGAGTCGAATTAGTTGAACATTAACTCTTTAAATGCACTTGGTGACTCCCGGTATCTCCTCTATGTTTTGACCTCCTCCACCAGGTATTAATATTTATGGTTGTAGACAAAGCTTTATTGATAGCACCCATTATGTTCATGGTGTCTCTCAAGTTCTATTAGTTGTCGCAATAATTTGTTGGTTTATACTTTACATGGTAATCTCGTAATAGCTTGTATTTGATAATGTGCCATTATCCCCGCATAACACCTTAGCATCCGCAGCTGCTCAACTTAATGATTTTCACAAGTTTGTTACCTCTCGATCTACCATGAGTGCTTCCTCAACGATACCTTGATTCCACCTCACATTCTTCTCCACAATGGTTCCCCCCCCCCCGGGGGGGGGGGGGGGGTTCGGTGAAGTTAAATTGTGATGTTTCTTTCAAGAATTTCATAGAATTGTTGTTCTTGATTCTACATATTATTTTCGTTATGTCCTCGATAATCCTTACCATGCCATATCTACTCTCAATGTCGAGATAATTGCGGTACATTACGCTTGCTCATAAGCATTTAATCGAGGATGGTTTAATGGTACCGTGGAATTTGACTCCCAACTAGCTATCTCCTTATCATCTTCTCAAACGAGCTACTCTGTAGATGACATTCGCTTTTGGGCAAATAATGTGCAATTATAGTTTTCTTGGGTAAATCTAGAAAATAATCAAGGAGTTCATTGGGTTGTTCGTCATACGTTTTCTATGACTTTAAGGTTTAGTTGGGATGTTTATGTTCCTCAAGAACTTACCTCGCTTGCTAGGAGTGATTTGTATGGATCATAAGTGTTGATATAAATAAATGACTAAAAACGTTATTCATATCTTTCGAAATCTCTATATTTTGATAATCACAAAACGAAAACCCATCAAACCAAAGATCATGACGTAAACAAGTATTTAGTAGTGAATACTCACCTTCACCATCAAATCATTTAAGGTATGAATAAACAAAGTGTCTAATGCATTATAAGATTGATGAGTGCTCAAACACTCATCATTTTTGTCGTATTTAAACTGCCAAAACATCCGAAAATGCTCAGAAATGCATCAAAATACTTAAAATATCCCAGGGATTGTATTTTATACGTTTCTAATGCAAAATGAGCAAAAACAATAAAAAACAAGCAAAGTTTACACAATTGGCAGTTTTAGTCCCCCGACTTTCAAAAATTTACAAAACTAGTCCCTACGCATTTGTTTCGAAAGAAAAGTCAACCTAAGGTGTTTAAAAGGCAAATATTATCAAAATTTATCCTTAGGTAAAAACTTTGGAAAATTTACACTTTTGGTCCCTGCAGTTTGGAATTTGGCGAAATCAGTCCCTGGGAATTTTTAAAAGTGAGAAATGTCTTTTGTGGCCCTTGTGTTATTGAAATATGGCAAAATCAGTCCCTTGGAATACTTTGGATTATTGGCAACTTTGGTCCTCATAAAATCAGATTTTACTAAATTGGTCCTTGTGTTTTATCCTAAATACCAAATGGACCCTTTGTAAAAATAATACCAAATCCAATAAAACCAAACCAAATCCAAACATGAACACCCTTAGCCCATCACCACCCTTAGCCCAAAAACCCTTACCCACTCTTTTTATTAAAATAAAACAAACCGTTTAACAACCCCACCCTCCTCACTTTTCTTGCCCGCCATAGCCAAACACACAGCCCCCATTCACCTCTGCTACTCCAACAACATTGTCCCCCCCTCCTCTCCTACCCAGCCAACCTACTACCCCACTCACCTCCTAAAGTCAACCCTAATTCACACCCAATTGTCCCCCACTCCAGGATTAAGCAATGGACAAAATGATAGAAGAAGTGTTTCCATGGTACAAAAGCAACAAAGGCATGCCAGACAAGCAGATACAAAGTGGAAAAGGAGAAAAGACAGCCTGGTTCAATGTTCACTTTTTATTGTATTTTTTTTAGTTTTTAAGTTTGAATTTGTAAGCTTGAGAAGGCAGTTTTTAGTGAAGTTAGAAAAGTAGAAAAGTAGTGTTTAGAATATCTTTTCAATTCAGTTCATTAGTGTAATTTGTAATCTCTTTTATTTTAATGAAAAGGCTTCAGTTATCAGTTACTTAACTGTGTTCTCAATTTCAAAATTTTCTTTAGTATAAGTTTGTTCAAGCTTGTTAGTGAACCATTAATCTTTCAGAAGGGCACTTAAGTTCTAAAAAAAAGACAGAAAAGAAAACATAAAAAAAAAGGTTAAACAGGTTCACATCATACCTTTGCTAGACATTGTGGAAAGCTCTTGGGAAGTTACCTGCCATGGATGGGGTAAGATGAACATTACTAGCTTGTCATTTGACAAGCTAGAGCTTGTAGCTGCCATTTATTTGGTTCCCTTGTTCAGCTAGGGTCCACAAGTGAGTTTAACTTTTCTAATTTTAGCTTAATTGTTGTGTTTATTAGCTTAGTAGTGTAGATCTCAGTTAGATACTTGCTTACTGTTTGGTTAGTGAATTTAGTCATTATAAAGCTTAATATCAGTAGGATTAAGTATAATTAAGTAGTTGCATTCATTTAGAGTAAAACTGTTTCATATTTGTCTAATCTGCATAATGTCAATCTGTGGTGATATTTGTATTAGTATCTGAGTTTTTGAGCTTCATTAGGATTTTAGCATCATATTACATGCTTGTTTTGTGAATTCATGGACTAGATACTGCATTTGCTAGTTAATCATCAAAACAGATTGTAAAAGGTGTGTTTGGATTAGTGTGGTTTGCTGTCAAAATTAAGGTCTCAGAAGTGGTGTTTGGTTTAGCTCAGTCATTTAGGTTATAACAAACTCAATCCAGCTTAAATTAGTGGTCACTTTGACTTAAAGTCAAAAACTCATTGCAGTTGCTTCACACAGCAATCTGTGGTGAATCAAAGTGCTCAAACCCTCAGTTTTAGTAGCAAAATTGTTAAGTTTGTTTATTTTGGATTCCATTAGTCACTATATATCATTTTCAGTTCAGTAGGGTGGATTAAAATTCAGATTAGTCAATTTTTTTCAAGTGAACAAAAAGTCAAAGATTCTTACTTGCTCAGTTTTTCCAAAAGTTTGGAGATTTGTTCTGATTTTTGTGGGTTGATTGGGTATGTGAAATTTTGTATGCTTGAAGAATACCACTTAGTCTATTAAAACCTGCAAATGTTATATTTTTTAGAATTTTTATGAGGCTTGTGCAACCTTGTGTTTGGGGCTGCAGGGCATGAAACATACCCTGCACCATCAGTACCACCCAGTCTCTTTGACCCATTTCTTAGACACCCAGTGGACCCCACACCTTATGATTTAGCTTATTTGTAGCTTGTCACCTTATCTTTCATTACCAAGGCTCATTTTGGATAGTAGCTTATTCTAGAGTAGCTTATTTGACCACCTAGTGGCCTGTTTTCATTACACCAACACTGACCACTCAGCTTTTGAGTTGAAGTTTCAAGGTCTTCCTAGAGTTCATCAATAAGCTAATTGCTTAGCTTATTGGCTTATTGGATAGCCTGTGAGTCCAACTTGACAGGCCAACTCTTAATTTGGACCCTTGGACACTCAGTGGACCCCACACTTGGTTTGAAATCCCCTAGGTGGACTGTTTGGATCCTGTGAATTCTCATAAGTGCTTATTTGATCTGTGGCTTATCTCAGTTGCTTAATTGCTTGCTTTATGTTTGTCTCTTATCATATTCATTGTGTATAAGCTTATTTTAAGCTGTGGTTGACTTTTAATCCATAAACAAGCCATCTCAAGTTCTTAAAGCCATTGGCTTATTTCTGTCAACTCAATAAGCTCACCTACTGCTTATTAGACATATTCAGCTAAACTCCCTTCACAAATAGTGCTTATTTTCACTTCATAACAAGATTTGAGAAAGGAATTTGCTAAAAAGTCCAATTTATTAGAAGTGATAGCTTCTATTTAAGCTATCTTAGCTTATTTTCTGCTTATTCATAAGCAAAAGCTGTTTTTAAATTTTTCTTAGGCTTCTGGTTTCATAAAATATTTTTAGGAATTTTTTCAGAATTTTCTGTAATCATTTAGTATTTTTTATAATTTATTTTAATTTAAAGTAATTAATTAAATAGTTTTTAATTAGTAATAATTAAGTAAAAGTTAGGAAAAATAATTTTTCTGTTTTAAAATTAGTTTTATATTATTTTAGATTTTTCTAAATTTTATTTTCATTTTTCTAGTTAATTTTCATAATTATTTGTAATTTAGGGTAATTTAGTTAATTAAAAAAGTAATTAATAATTAGTAATTAATTAATAGTAATTAATTAAATAGTGTAAAAATTATTTTTCTTTTTCTAAAAATTTTCTTAAGTTATTAGGATTGTAAAAATATAAATTTCACGTTCGTAGGACTTTGTTTACTCCCGTTTCACTTTTTTATTTGCGCGTTCGCGTTTATTTGTAATTAAAGCGCGCGTTTTTAGGTTAAATTGCGTTTTTAAATCATCTTATCATCAGTAATTGTTAGTTAAGTGTTTATAAGTCATTTTCCATCATTATCTCGTAGTGTAACCATAATAATCAAATTCCTGACCTTTCTGATCAATCACCCGATCCTTTAAAACGTTTACAAATACAATTGCACGCCTCGCTGGGACAAAACGACCCGGGGATTCCCTAAACTCCTTGGTTAGTTGGTTTTTGACATTTGACTTGGTTGACCATTACCTGGTGAACTTAGTTGACCGTTCAGATACAATCAGAGATCAAAGGAACATTTTTGTTAATCACTAGATTTTTATAAAATGTCACAAAATATTTTATATCTTTTATTAAACATTTTTGGAATTAAAGGAATATGTTTAATTCATTACAAATTTATGAATTCAAATTTTTAACCAAAAATGGCAAATCTAATCCAGAAAAATTTTTCTCACAAAAGGACAAGAAAATCCAACGTTCTGGAGGGCGGCCCCCTTAATTATACTAGGCGGCCCCCCTAATCATTAAGGGGACCGCCCCCTCATTAAGGGGACCGGCACGCTCCAGAACAGTGTTTTCTGGCCCTTTAAATACTGGATCATTTCACATATTTTTCTCACCTTTTTGCACTAAAAACTTTCTGATTCAAACATCCATTTCTATCTAAAAATCCTTTGATCATATAATTCATAAATCTTTGTTTCCAAGTGATCCAAAGCTTCATCCACTCAAGTGCAAAGAGAAGAATACTTCTATCTATCAAGACTAGAAGTATTACAACTTAGTATCATCTTGCTATCTAAGTTGTTTGATCATTTCATCTTGTATATCATTCATTCTTGGGTGTATAAAGTGTATACATTGGTTAGCTAGATTTAGATATAGGATCTAGATTTGTTAAAGGTGTGAAGTGGTACTAGAAGTAAAGAAGTAGATGCGCATAGGATTAGTGGTAGAAGATATAAGAAGTGGTAGTATATTTGAAGTAGAGATTAGTTGTGAAGACAAAGAAGTTGAAGCCGTAAAGTTGAGAAGAAATAGAAGTCTAGAAGTCGTGAAGAAGTATAAATCTTGAAGTAGCGGATAGATCTAAGTTGTGAAGGTGTGAAGAAACAAGTGGTGTGAAGAAGTGAAGAAGGTGTGAAAGAGTGTAGAAGAAGTTGTGTTGTGATTATAGTTGCAAAATTGGTTCTAGCTACGATTAGAACCCGACGTTTAGCTTTGTGTCGTTAAATTGGTGTAAGCTAAGGTATGTACGGTTTTCTCCGCCATAAGGGAGGTTATTGATCTAGTGAAGAAAACTCTCGAGTTCGGTGCTCGGGGAGTGGAGTAGGACAAGGAAGGTGTCCTTGTAGCCGAACCACTATAAATCCATTGTCTCTCAGTTTGATCTTTCCATCTCTTACTCCTTGTTTATTTACTTGTTAGCATTTCATATATAGTTATAATTCCTTGTGTTGTGCATTTATTGATTTCACATAAAGATCAAACTATGCTCCGTTCACAACATTAATTTTATACAAACAAACCAAATAGATAAACTTATATTAAAACATATATATATATATATATATATATATATATATATATATATATATATATATATATATATATATATATATATATATATATATATATATATATATATATATTATAAATTTTTACTCAACATTATATATAAGTAGTGCTTATAAAAAAAAGGTGAGTAAACTAGTATCTATATTTTTGCATCAAAGAGTTTTGAAATTTGCGTCTATTCTTTTGAAGCAAACTTTTATAAAACGAAAAAGACGTAAAACTATTCAACCCCCCTCCCTTCTAGTTTTCCACAATTGGTATCAAGAGCCACGTCTAGCAAGATTTTTAAAAGGGAAAATTCTCTATTCACCCCACAAGTACAAGTGACTCACCCCTAGTACCCTATAAATTTTTTTTTCTTCAAATACCCCAGAAGCTGTGGTCGCCCAAAAATCTTGAGCAGATCTCATATAATAGTGACATGTGTCCCTATGGGTGTCCCTACCATGTACTTACATAGTACAAGTTTATACAGATACTTTCTTGGGCGATTGGGCCCACATTTCTTGGGCGACTCGACTTTTTTGTTTTTTTTGTTAAAAAAATAATAATAAAAGTAATTACATTTTAAGTGCTTATTGTTTGATTGGTATTATTTTTTATCACACTCTTTCTTTCTCATTTATAAATAAAAACACAAACATATATACACATCCATTTTCTAAACACAAACATATACACAAGAAAGTCAATTCTTCTTTATCCATTGAATTTTTTAACTGTAAACATATTCACAAATTCTTTATCCATTTTTCAAACACAAACACAAACGCAAATCTGAGAAACACAAACATATTCACAAATCTTTATAGATTTCCACAAGAAGCTTAATAAAAAGTTTTAAATCCAAACACAAAAGATCTCCGGCGAGGCAAAGCAGATTCCGACGGTGCAAAGCAGATTCCGGCATCGGTAGGTAAGAATATTCCGGCCGCGGCTACAAAGATTTATTAAAAAAGAGAGACATAGATCTATGAAAAAAAATACTTAGATCTATGAAAAAAATACTTAGATATACATCTAAAAACATAGATCTATTATAGATGATCCAGCGGCGGTGGAGGTTGGCTATCACGGTAGAGGTGGGGGTGGGTCTCGGTGGAGGTGGGGGTTGGTAACATTCAAGTCATAGTGAAAAAGAAAAAGAATGAATCAAAGAGATTATGTTATGAAAAAACTAAAGAATGAAAAACTAAAGAAGTTAAAGTGGAGGAGATTCTGGAGTTGTCAAAAGAGCATCACTCCATATATACAACTGCAATCATCAAAGCAACCTATTATTGTTATAAAATACCAACATGGAAAAAAGCAATAGTTATGCACTCTTGATCTTAAAAACATTTGTCCTACAAACAATTTTTTGAAACACCCGAAGATAAGTCAATCCACATCACATTTAAATTTGGTACCAAAAATGAAATACAAAGGAAACCACAAGGACCTAAAATGTAATTATCTCTATTATTAATTTTTTTACAAAAAGACAAAAAAGTCAAGTCGCCCAAGAAATATGGGTCCAGTCGCCCAAGAAAGTACCTGTATAAACTTGTACTATGTAAGTACATGGTAGGGACACCCATAGGGACACATGTCACTATTTTATGAGATCCGATCAAGATTTTGAAGGGACCTCCGCCTCTGGGGTATTTGAAGAAAAAAATTTTTTGTGGGGTAATAGGGGTAAGTACATTTGTACTTTTGGGGTGTTCCAAGAATTTTCCCTTTTTAAAATATATTGTATTTTAAAACTTGTAACGATCTATGGACTTTGAAAAATATCTAGAATGGGAATTTACGCAAAAACCACCATTATTTGAAAATGATCATTTTCTAGAATGAAAAAATAAATTTGAAAATTATGTGAAATCAATAGATCTTGATCTTTGGCATATCATTTCAATTGGTAATCTTAAACCAACTATAATGGCTTTTGAAAATCAATATAATAATCTTCAAACAAAGATCGATAAAAATACTAAAGCTAAATTACTGATTTACAAAACTCTACCAAGAGTTGAATATGAAAGAGTACTCTTTTGTAAAACGGCAAATGATATTTGGAAATTTCTTTTAAATTTTTATCAAAAGAAATGTAAAGCCAAAGATGATAAACTTGATGTTGCACAAGAATTAGTCACTCTAGAAAATTTGATAGACAAATATTTTTCTAAAATAAACACAAGTACTACTAGTTCAAATGTGATCATTGAAGGTAACAATAACAAAGAATACATGAGTCAAATTCGAAGAAAGAGTGTAAATAAATCATGTGGCGACAAGGACGTAGAAGATAATGAAAATATGGCGTGCGAAGATATTCAAACAAATGTAAATACAAGTATTGATGGCAAGGATTACATGTTTCAAGATCTAAGCGAAACTACAAATAAAACATGGAGCGACATGTACGATGGAATTGATCAACATATAGCATGTGAAGATTGTACAACTACAAATAAGGAACAATCCGAAACCAAACATTTTTGCTATGATCAATTTATATTAGAATTTTCAAAATTGGAAAACAACTTCAAACATTTTTGCAACATTGACTCAAAAATTATTTTTTAAAATGGATCTTCAATTTCCGTTGAAAATAACTTTGAAAAAGAAATAATTTTAGAAGATAAAATGTCTAGACTTGAAAGTAATATTGAAATTGATCTTGAATGTAAAAAAATGCCAAGATTACAAACATGAAATTAAAATGGAAAATGAAAAAGCAAAAATGTTAGCTAAATTCAAAAATAGTTCTAAATCTTTAAAATATCTACTTAACATTCAAAAGTCATTTTATGATAAAACCGGTTTAGGATTTACCGCAAATAATCCTTTAACAAATATATCAAAACAAATAAAATTTGTTAAACCTAGTGGAGAAATTTAGAACTAATATTATTTACACCCATTATTTATCACTCTAGTCAAGAAAGTCATTGTTTGTTAGTTAAAACAAACTATTGATGAATTCTTGTACTTCTCGGTGACATCCTCATCATGTGCATTTAAATGCAATGGATGTCCTCAACTAACCATCTCGGACCCATGAAAATCTGGGTACCAAGCTCTTTTTCATGTTTAGGTAGTTAACGAACGAAGAGACTATTACTTTTTGGATCGCTCACTTTGCTCTCTTACATTTGATGACTATTGGTTCCTATTACTCTGATTCACATTCTACACACGATTTGCTTATGACGTTGTTGCGGCCATTTACTGTTTCGGCGTTGTGCTCTTCACTTTTGGAGTATTGGTTTTATGGTGTGTTCGTTACTACCTCATGATGAAGGATTCAAGCGCAATTATTCTTGATCTACATGACTTATGATAATTGTTGTGATCAATTAAGTTTTTCGGATCAAGCCTCCTTGAATTTAATTGCGTTGGGATTTTACCTTGCTACTTCGACATGCTTTGGGCTAACCTTAAAGATGTCTTCTTACATGCTGACTCTTAAGGAAAAGCTGGACCTGAGGTAAGTTTTCTTTTCAAAAACTTGTAAATATCACAGTATATTAAAGTATGCTATAATTAATATATTAATATGATTAAATTTATAGGTTGCCCTGTTCATATATCATAAATACTAATATATGTATACATGAAATTAGGCTAGTTAACCCTCTTGATTTTAAGTCTATTACCATTCTTCTTATTCAACATTTATATTGAAAATCATCTATGATCAATAGTAGAATACTTACTATTTGGACTAAATGACTATTCTAGTTGCATTAATAGATATTCTATAATTATGACTTGTTAGAATTCAATACTATGATGAGTTTAGTATATATATACATGTATTAATCTTGTATCTATAGGTGATTTACTTTATCTCTCTCAATCATATTGCATTAAGATCATTAGAATTTACCATCACTCATCCATGTCTTTAATTGCCATTAAAGATGATTATATGTGACAATGGGCTCAACTGATTTTCTTGAATATGATAAGTTTCTATTTCAAATCCTTCATTTGTGATTTCCTGCTATCAAAAATAAAATATCATGTTTAAAACCTCTTGCTTTGAAAAATTATCTTTCAAATATCTATCTCATCTTTCTTCAAATAACATATTTAACTGTAAGCTAGCATAATTTTATTTTATTCAAAATCAAGATTGGAAAAATTTTCTTATCCAATTTGTCAACATGTTATTAAGCAAAACTCAATCTATTTTACTCTAATACACACTTGAATCTATTTCAAAGCATTGTTGAATAAAACTAAAAACGTTTTATTAAAAATATATTTGATTATCTCATATGTGTCATACACTTCTATGGAAATGACATTCACAATTTAATCAAATCATTTCATGAGAATCATGGTTTGCCCATATGGATCTTGTTTGTAACAAGTCTTGAAGTCCATACAATCATATCTTCCCATTTTTTACTTGTAAGCACTCATCAATATGTTTGTACTAGCCTACATATTATCATTTTCATATAGTTGCATATTTGACTAGTATGTTTTATTGCTTCCTTGATTGTTTAACTTAATTGGCCAATAGGTAGATTGCATGTAAATTAGAAATTACTTGTCTACTTTATTTATTTTTATAACATTCTTTATATTTATGAGTAGTATACTCTATATTGCCTCAAAGAGTTGAACTTACTTGAATCCAAACTCAAAAACACAACATTTCTGAAAATTTTCTGCCAAAAACCCAATTCTGGCATTCTGGAATTCACCAGATGGGCGGCCCCCTTAATGATTAAGGGGACCGGCCCCTAATTAAGGGGACCGGCCATCTGATGGTCGGGGTTACTGTTTTCTTTATAACTTTTTGACCCTCTTCACCCTATACTTCCCAAAATTCACAAACATATTTTGTCCCATACTATACCTCGCAATTTACCTTCCTAAACAACATTTTTCTTACACTATAAATACCTTTTTCCCATCATAAATGCAATCATCCAAACATGTCATCCCCCAACAACCAAAAACCTAAGGTTTCAAGAACCGCAAGGATCTCCGTCAAACCCGTTTGGAGGAGGAAAGTGGATTCTTGTCACAACTCAAGTGATGTTGTTTCAAGTCTACCAACAACTAAACCTCAAACCCACACTAATGACTCATCTCACAACCAATCATCCACTCATGCCCTCATTAATGCTTCTTCATATGATGAGCATGCTCAATCCCAAAACAACAATCCCAATCTATCAATCAATACTTCACATGTTGCTCATTCAACAAAAACACCATCCACACATGAAGCACCTCTTCCACCCATATCATGTTTTCATGATTACCCAAGCTCAATCATGTCTCCACCACCAAGAGTACCACCACCACATCCTACAACCTCACATGCCATTCCTATGTTGCATGTTCAAACCTTCACCCAAGACAACTATCATGCTCCTCCACCATCACCTTCCTCCGAACACTTGAAGTTCGTTGAGGAGCAAAAAGAAGCTCGTGAGCTTAGTACTCTTTTAGCATTACATCTTGCTCAACGCAATTTGGATCCACCTCAATCAAGCTCACCATCATCACCACACAACATTAACAAAATTGAGAAGCATGTTAACAATTGCCCTTGTTGCATCTTCCTCCAACAACAAACAATTGCATTGAATGAGCACTTTACTTGGATTGAGTATCTTCTTACTAGATGTCAACAAACACCATCACTTGAACAACATCAAAACCCTCAACCAACAAACCCAACTTCAAATTCACCACCTCCAAGCTCTACATCTCCAAACTCACCAACATCCATGAAACCAAAAGTTTACCTCCATTAAGCCACCAACATGATCCTCATTTACCAGTCTCACCCAAGCATTCTATATGCTTATGTTTCTTATTTTTCAAATAAAATACCTCAACCATTTTGGGATGCAAGAAAGTTTAATGACACTCTTTGTTGGCACAATATGATATTCTACTTGGTTTAGAATTCTAGCATTATGGCTTATGTAACAATGATTATATGGTTGACATAATCATTTTGAATTAATGAATGCTTTTATATGTGTTTCAAATTCTCCTTTGCCATGCTTGTTATTTGTTATTAGTATGTTATATAATTTTGCTTGTGCTTCTAATATTTTTCTTGCAAGAATTCCATAGCTCAAACCCTTGGTGCCCTCAAACGAGGGGGAGCATACATCAAGGGGAAGCTTTCATCTTACCGGCTTAAACCTTTTTGATTCTACAAAAAGGGGGAGAAGTGAATATAAACTTACTAAATACTTGTCTAAAAATTAATTTTTGGATTTAATGAGTTTAGGTTTTGTAATCATCAAAAAAGGGGATATTGTTGATATAAATAAATGACTAAAAACGTTATTCATATCTTTCGATATCTCTATGTTTTGATAATCACAAAACGAAAACCCATCAAACCAAAGATCATGACGTAAACAAGTATTTAGTTGTGAATACTCACCTTCACCAACTAATCACTTAAGGTATGAATAAACAAAGTGTCTAATACCTTATAAGATCAAAAGAACATTTTTGTTAATCACTAGATTTTTATAAAATGTCACAAAACATTTTATATCTTTTATTAAACATTTTTGGAATTAAAGGAATATGTTTAATTCATTACAAATTTATGAATTCAAATTTTTAACCAAAAATGGCAAATCTAATCCAGAAAAACTTTGCTCACAAAAGGACAAGAAAATCCAACGTTCAGGAGGGTGCCCCCCTTAATTATACTAGGCGGCCCCCTTAATCATTAAGGGGACCGCCCCCTAATTAAGGGGACCGGCACGCTCCAGAACAGTGTTTTCTGGCCCTTTAAATACTGGATCATTCCACATATTTTTCTCACCTTTTTGCACTAAAAACTTTCTGATTCAAACATCCATTTCTATCTAAAAATCCTTTGATCATATAATTCATAAGTCTTTGTTTCCAAGTGATCCAAAGCTTCATCCACTCAAGTGCAAAGTGAAGAATACTTCTATCTATCAAGACTAGAAGTATTACAACTTAGTATCATCTTGCTATCTAAGTTGTTTGATCATTTCATCTTGTATATCATTCATTCTTTGGTGTATAAAGTGTATACATTGGTTAGCTAGATTTAGATATAGGATCTAGATTTGTTGAAGGTGTGAAGTGGTACTAGAAGTAAAGAAGTAGAGGCGCATAGGATTAGTGGTAGAAGATATAAGAAGTGGTAGTATATTGAAGTAGAGATTAGTTGTGAAGACAAAGAAGTTGAAGCCGTAAAGTTGAGAAGAAATAGAAGCCTAGAAGTCGTGAAGAAGTATAAATCTTGAAGTAGTGGATAGATCTAAGTTGTGAAGGTGTGAATAAACAAGTGGTGTGAAGAAGTGAAGAAGCTGTGAAAGAGTGTAGAAGAAGTTGTGTTGTGATTATAGTTGTGAGATTGGTTCTAGCTACGATTAGAACCCGACGTTTAGCCTTGTGTCGTTAAATTGGTGTAAGCTAAGGTGTGTACGGTTTTCTCCGCCATAAGGGAGGTTATTGATCTAGTGAAGAAAACTCTCGAGTTCGGTACTCAGGGAGTGGAGTAGGGCAAGGAAGGTGTCCTTGTAGCCGAACCACTATAAATCCGTTGTCTCTTGGTTTGATCTTTCCATCTCTTACTCCTTGTTTATTTACTTGTTAGCATTTCATATATAGTTATAATTGCTTGTGTTGTGCATTTATTGATTTCACATAAAGATCAAACTAGGCTCCATTCACAACATTAATTTTATACAAACAAACCAAATAGATAGACTCATATTAAAACACACACACACACACACGCACACACACAGACACACACACACACACACACACACACACATATATATATATATATATATATATATATATATATATATATATATATATATATTTATCTGTGATATAAAAAATTATAAATTTTTACTCAATATTATATATAAGTAGTGCTTATACAAAAACCGTGAATAAACTAGTATCTATATTTTTGCATCAAAGAGTTTTGAAATTTGCGTCTATTCTTTAGAAGCAAACTTTTATAAAACGAAAAAGACGTAAAACTATTCCAAACCCCCCCCCCCCCCTTCTAGTTTTCCACAATAAGTTTCTTTTATGCATGCTTTTGTGTGTGTGTGTATATATATATATATATATATATATATATATATATATATATATAATTTGGCTTTCAATGCAGAATCACTTTTTTTATAAAACAAAATAAATGAATCTGGGTCATTAAATGAGTTTGATCAAAGGTTAAGATTAGATGTGAAGAAATTGTAATTAAACAAAAAATAAAGTATCTCTTTGCAATTAAAGAAAAAGCTAAAAAGGCATTATAGGTACTATAATAAAGTCATATAAACCATCCCACACACCAAATAATATGGATCTAAACATTTATCTTTCATTTTTCTATCTTTTTCCTCACCCCCAAACACTAGCCACGCATCATATCACCACCACTACGACACTACCTGCCGCGAATCCGAGCAACCAACAACAACATAGTCGCAAATCCACCATAAACCAAACACCAAGAACCTGCCGCGAATCCACAAGAGAAACGAATTCACCAATTTTTGTTTGAAACCTCGTTTAAGAGTCTGGTTTCTTGTTACTCGAATTCACCAATTTTTGTTTCGATCGAGCAAGCATCAATCCAAACAAAAATTGGTGAATTCGAGTAACAAGAAACCCGACTCTTATACGGGGATTCAAACAAAAACTGGTGAATTCGTTTCTTGTGGATTCGCGACAGGTTCTTGGCGTTTGATTTATGGTGGATTTGCGACTACGTTGTTGTTGGTTGCTCGGATTCGCGGCAGGTAGTGCCGTACTGGTGGTGATACGATGAGTGGCTAGGGTTTGGGGTGAGCAAAAAGAGAGAAAAATGAAAGATATGCATTGATTACATATTTGATTAACCAAGGCCACTATGAGACCATGAAGAATGCATTGATGAAAATATCACATTTTAGAAATTTTATAGCAATCATACTTATATTAATCAGTTTTTTTCTATTCCCACGTTGTAAAAGCTCCGCAAAAGTCCACAGTCGATCGATTCCATAGCACTTGCATATCTTATGCTTTAGATCAGCAAGTTAAAGTCCAAATTTTGTTTAGTAAGTAACTTTAACCGCATGAATACATAAATAATAAATCAAATTAAGTCACTAATAATGGCACTAACTCCACAACGATTTTCCTTGACCAATCCCTTGAATAATTTCATATTTTCGTAGGCATCATGTTCAGGAGTAACTCCATGTTCAGTGTATGTAGAAATTATATTTGAACACGTGTTAATATAACAACTAGTTAATCTTTTATATAATAAAAAAATTACATCATTTTATTGTGTTTTTGCAAAACCCTTCTTATTGAAATTTTTTTTAGAGAAGTTGGAAAGCTCGATTTTGCCACGTAAGTGAAATCGAGCAATATGATTAATAAATAGAAAGTCAAAATTAAATTGATTTTGGTCAAACTTAATAAATTTTGTTAAGAAAAAAAAACAGCATAAAAATATATGTGTCAAATTTATGAAAACAAAAACTTTAGAAAAAGATGAAGTAATTAATAAAACTTTAGTTGTTGAATTTTAAATAAAATATATAGAGCTAAGTGTAAAATTACAAGTTTACATGTTTTTTAATAATTTTAGAAAAAACACAAATAACTCATACACTTTATACCCCTTATACTTTATAATATTAACTTTATTTAAACTTACATGAATATTAGTATTGGTTTTTAGACTTTCATTCATTAAAATTACAAAATTTGGTAAACATGCGAATTAGTTTTAATATTGTTAGTTGTAGACTTTCATCCATTAGAATACTTTTTTAAATAAGGACTCATTTTATTTTATTTAAAAGTTTAATTTATTCGTACACGGGTTTGAATATTAAATACGGCTAAATTATTAGTAACGGGAATATAAATATCAAATGGTAAGCACGAGTTGATGTGATAGAAAAATAAATATACATAATTCTACTTATAACAACGACTCATGAAATTGTTATTTAAAATATATGAATATCCATAAAAATATTTTAAAAACTTTACGGAGCATATTTTAACTTCATTAACTCTCATTAAGTACTACTAAACTCGCACATTTTGTACAACATGATATCAATAGTTAAAGTTAAACAATAATATCAACGTCAACCTCAGCATGTCTGCCAGTTAAAAAACATTATACAAAGCTAATTATTTAAAAAAAAAAAAAAAGTTAGATAGTCATTGTTTAATTTAGAATGTGTTTTCCTTAAATTAAATAAAAAAAATTGCACGCATCACAATCCTTATTTGATAACAATCACCTCCTAAATCAAAAAAAGAAAAACTATATTCGTGATAACCTAACATTATTCATTGACGTGATGTTTCATAAAAAAAAAACGTAATAGTTGGCCGTTGTAAAAGAATTAAAGTATGTACATGAGAATTATTAAGCAATCATATATAGTTTTTAATCAGGTTATTACGTTACTATACAACGATAATGTTATTGAGTTGGTAATCACGGATGTGAGATACAACAATTCTTCTATACTTATGATTTATGTGTTAATCTCTTTTTGGTTCTCGATAGAATCTGAAAGAGACCTCAACAGAACTTTTACTTATGCCTTGTCTAGTTGATAGTTTTTGTAACCTTTTTTTATAGTTTAACTTTTTTGTTATACACACCAACTTTTTTTTTTTTTTTTTAATGTTTTATTGAAGACTTTTACACTTAATATTTGTGTTTTTACTATAAACACACTAAGCTATGATAGAATTAGTTGTGAGTTCAAGGGTTTTTTACTAAGCTTCTCAAAAAAGCTTATAGCTATATCATATACTTATTGTGTTATGGTAATTAAATAAGCCAATAAGCACCTTTAATAAGCATAAACAAACACTCCTTTAGTTCTAATATGAAGTTTTTTTATTTGATGTTATAACTAACTTTGTTGTTATCCTCACTATAATGAAACATGTAAGTGGTTTTTGCAGATTTATGATCTTATCACACATACTAAAGTGTAATGCAATTTGTTGTGTGCATTTTTAGAGGAGGATTAAGTATCAACACATGATTGTCATGGAAGGATTTTCTACGCCTACTCAAGGTATGTAGGATTCTCATAATGATAACATGTATGGTTTATGTGTTATGGATTGAATCAGGTAGGAAAGTTTAGAGAGAGAAAGTGAGTTGGGAGGAATTCCTAGAGAGAGAAAGAGATGAGAGAAAAATGAGAATATTAGATTAAGTGAAAGGAAGCTCCAACCCTCTCCACATGTGGAGAGAGGTATTTATACTAAGCTACAAATGCCCACACCTGGGCTGTGGATCAAGCATACAGTGGGAAAATACCTGTCCTTCTTCCACGGTGTTACTTAAACTAATACTAACTAACTAATATATAAACTAAGTACGAGCTAACTTAATGCTATTACAATAATTAGGTGATCGAGACTTTTACAGGAATATTTGTATTCCTAACAATCTCCCCCTAAGTGAGGTCACCTTGGAAATTAAGCCTTTTGATCTTCAAGCATTCTTTAGTCTTTGTAGCTCGTAGGTTCTGATTCTTCACTTTTCAGCACACTTTGTACTTCAAGCAATGAACTTGTGATTTAGATTCCTTTGTGATGTGTGATCTTTGAGCTTTCTTTGAGATCATCAGCCATAGTAAATCTCCAAGCTCATCCATAGTAGTATCGCCTTCATGTGATGTAGTGACTTTAGGACCGTTATGCTCGCACCCTTCAGTATTAGGAGACTTCACATCTGAGTTGCGGATCTGGAGACTTTTCATCAGAGTTGCTGAAACGTTGTTGGTAGTCTCTCAGCATTCGTTGTAGTAAGTCTCTCATCATCATTTATGGTGAGGAGGATGTGTGAGCATGAGGTATGGATTGACCCGATTCAGCTGGAAATAGGAGCCATCAACGCCATCTTTATATGTGTCCCTAAAATAAACCAGTTAGAAATAAAGATAGAGAACGAATATGGCTTTGTCATTTGTTTTGCGAGGACAGACTACCCTCCGGTTTTGTGAAAACCGACCTGTGATCAGGTAGAGTTTCTTTTAAAGAAGACTCTCCTTGACAGGAATTTCCAGCTTGTAGTAATGAATTTTTCAAAGAATCCACTTCGGAATCTTCATACTTAGCATGTTCTCATACCGGAACGTCTCAAAGCAGACAGCACGATAGAGTGAATCGGTGAATAAATATTCACGGATTGATGAGAAATTTATTTATAAAAATCACTCGCGTGTCATATGATAAAGATTTTTGAGACACGACGAGAGTTTTAAGCATTGAATCATATTTCCATCAAAAATACTTTTGTTTGACAGGTTATACACAATCAATGTGCTCGAAATATAAGTTTGTGAGCACATTGAAAGGTTTTAGCAAAAGTATCCGTCAATCCATATCCTGGAACAAGTTTGATTCAATTGTGAATCGCACCATTGTTGCTTTCCATTTGTCACTTGATCATTGATCCAAGATGGATCTCACATGTCACCCACCAAGAGCTTGAAAGATGTTCGCTCTAGAAGGATTTCCATCTTCATTGTGAATATTTTCATATCACTCGGATGTTCTGGCAATACCACAAGGATAATGCGTAGGACTCTAAATATTTTATCTTATTTTCCACATTGTGTGAAACAATAAGCATATTTGGAATGTGTGTCCTATTGAGATTTATGGATGATCTCTTTGGCTCTAGACTCAATAGTGCATTTTGATCCGCTCTTGGAGACTGGGGAGGCGTCTCCTGTTTAGGTATTAACATAGCTCGCAATGAGCGGTCGATACATTGCACAGGGTTCCCCGTGAGAATGAAACAAGCTCTTTTAAGAGAATTTGAGTGGTTGGGAAGTTTAGTGCAGTACGTCACTGGGTCCATGACGTTTTATCTTCAATACCAGTGTTACCTTAGTAACCACTAGTAGCATATGAAAGTTGAACCCGGTTTCTGCCCTAAGGTTGAATATTTGGAGGGCTATTTCTTTTCACCCTTTTCACATTTCATTTCTTTTTCATTCTTCAACCCCTTCAGTGCTTACCGAGACTTCATCACTAGAACCTTGTTAGGTTTGTTCCAGTCCTAGCTCTATCTCAGTCCACACTCTTCCCTTTCTCACTTTACTCATTTTTTCAATCATTCCTAAGGACTTCTAATCTATCTATGGATTGTCCCTGGGAAGATCCTTCCGGTTCTGGTGGATCATGGGAACTCATACCTAACCTTAACCATCCTTATAACTCTATGCATAAAGATAAATGGTCGGTCTTTGGTATTACTTCCACAAACGCCTTTTGCTCCCCCTCAATATGTGCATCGATATTCAAAAGTGTTTAACACATATATGGGAGCCTATTTATTGAGTCCAAAAGATCACTTTTTGATTATCAGATTTCATATTTAAATCACATTCTCTCCCCCGATCAAAAATTTCAAATCTTTCGAGATTCTGGATCTCAATTGATTTAAATAAGTTAGAAAGCTTTTGGGAGAGAAATGCGGTCAGTTTTAATATTTTCTGATAAAAGGAACCTTTTTCTAGCTCCCCCTCAATCAGTGAGGGAGGTTGTTATGTGTCAGATTTGAAGAGTTTACAAAAGATTTGAAGTTATAACGAAAACTCTTTGAAAATTTTCTCCTTCTGACACATAACCATCACAAATTGTTTTATTGCAAGATTTTTGTACAAAGTGTGGAGAGTTCTTGATGATACATAAAATTTTGAGAAATCACTCTCCCCCTCAATCAATGACGGATGTTAAAACTGAAATATTTTCATAAACTCTTAAAGTCATTGATTGAGTGAAAAATTTTATGAAAAGTTTGAGTTCAATTTGATTTTTTTAATCAAAATCGCATGGTACCACCAGGTTTTGCACAAAAACTTTCCGGAAAAATCATAGAAGGGAAAGTATTTGGCGATAAAAAGAAGATCTCTCTTCTTTATCAAGAAATAATGCACTGAAGCGTACATTAGATCGAGGAAACATGGATATAAAGTAATCCATGCCCCAGGTGAACTTCACCCAGTAAAAGGAACAACCGTCTTTTTGGCGACGTGTTTTCCCCATTTTGAAAAGTGGGTTGCTATCTGAAGTAATAGCAAGCCATAATTTTGAAGTTCGGGTTACAGCCTGAAATGACTGCAAGCCATAAGTTTAAATCCGGGTTGCAGTTTGAAATAACTGCAAGCCATTTAGGCATGTTTTGAAAAGCTTTTGAACTTCTGTTCGAACTTCATTTAAAGACCCGTGTCATTATTGAATGACATTTCTAGGTCCGTAAATGTTATCGATGCCAGAAGACATGCCTTAAAGAAACTATTTTTGGTATTTTTTATTTTTCTGATTTTTATGGATTTTTTGTTGGTTTTATATATCTATATACATTTTCGTATAATATATGTCCAAGGATACTATTTAGTTTAAGAAGATGTTGACATGAATACCGAAATGAGGATTTCGTTCAGCTTGTTGTAGAAACGTGTAGTCAACATCTCTTAAACATTCACCACCAAAGCTTTCGAGGCTCTAGAATAATCATCTTAGTGTAGAGCCTTCTCGATGAGAACCTTTGGTAGCTTCCCCCCAAACCGACAATCATGTTCATGAGACCACTTCCCCCAAGTAGTTGAAGTGATGCAAAAAGTCTCATTGAATGAAGCTCGAAAACCCGAAGACAACGATAACACTGAAGTAACAAGGTGAACCACGGATCATCTCTGCGGTTATCAATCCCGAAATGTATGATGAAGCCCAATCACATGACCCTGTTGTACATCCCCAATGTACACATTACTTTGCGGTTTGGAGCAGTTGTCTATTCAGGGGAATAAGATATCAACATCTTCATTTCACCAAATGCATGTACACATACCAACTCAATCCATATTGTACGCATGTATCCAACACAAGAAGAAACGATGACACCAAAGTATCAGGTTGAAGCACTGACCCTCTCTGCGGATATCAACTCCGAAGTGAATGATTAAGCCCGGTCACATGAACCTGTTGCGCGTCCTTGATGTACAAAAATCTCTCCCCTGATGGTTGCGATCTCATCGGAATCATCATACCATTGTGTACATGAAGCATTAACCAGAAGCACTTTGCCATAAATCATATCAGCACGAATGAAGATGTCGATAAGCAATATCATCTCACGCACCAATTGTTCTTCTCATATTTCTTCCTATTGAAAGCTGAAGTAATACATACCACAAGTATCAGAAGACCACTTCCCCCACGTAGTTGGAATAATACACCAAACGCTACGAGTTAATACACTGAGTTTCTCTACGGTTATGACATATGTCTTCCCGGGATAACTTCAATTAAGAAGAAGTATTATGTTTATCACGTGTACTCGTTATGCATTCAGATGTATGTCTCCTTCCCCCTTGCTGGTTTTGATACATCAGAATCAGCAACAGCTAATAGGCACATCTACTTGAAATCATGAGAGGAGAACAAAATTGGCTCAAATAAATCTTGTGAGAATCAACTGCTATAGAAACTCTCTGACTATCATTATTAACCCTTGTGTAGACTGTTTGAAGTAACCACTGATGAAGCAAATCCAATAAACCAAACTTGAAACTGAAGAAGAATTCCCCATTCTTGTGACTTAAGCTTGCACTAATGTGTGACAAAGAGCGGTGTAGAGAGTTCGTACAACATCGAATCCCTAAGTACTCTATACTCTTCAACCAACCAACCATCGAGTATAAGACGTACATCACCTCTTGACTACCGACAACTTCGTGTGAGTTGTGACACTCCTTAAAGCGATAGTTATTTTATGGTAATAAAATGAAGAATCACCAAAATAACTAGATATCCAAGTCTTCATCATTGTAAAGGTAAAAGCTCAAGCAAGGATCTTGAAGAGTCTTCATCCAACCAACCTCGACTTCAAGATAAAATAAGATCACTCCTTTGTGAAAGTCAACTTCAATCTCAAATAAAGAATACCGAACAAACTCCGTGATTACTTGACATTCCATGTCCAAATTCTTAGCCATTTTGACGTTATGATCGACATTTTCCATTATGTTCTTGTGGTTGATTTACTAAGTGCACATTTGGAGGAACAACAATCCATGATGAAATAGAACAAAGAAGACGGATCATTATTCATGCGTGCAACTTTACAATCATGATAGTCAACATCAACACCTTGAGGAGTAACTGGAGATTGGGTTACTAGAGTAATCTGAGTAATACTTCTAAATGGTGCATCTTGATCAATGGAGATTGAGGAAGGTGAACCAGTTGAGTCAGCAGGAACCGGAGCAAGAGCTTCAGGAACCAGATGATCAACATTCGTTGAAGCTTGGAAGTATTCATCAAACATAAATCCCAGTCATCCTTTGTGAGTAGAACATTAGGTGTTGGAGGAGAGTCATATGACCATTCTTCAAGCATCAATCACCATGTGGTATAATCACATTTCTCCCCTTCAAAAATTGCAAGCGATGTTTGCACTTTTTGATTGAGCAAGTGAATAAGAATACAATCAATCATGTATTTTATTCACACTTCTCCCCTTCAAAAATTGCATACGAGGTTGCCATTTTTGATTGGGCATGTGAATAAGAATACACTCAATCATGTAGTTTATTCACTCTTCTCCCCCTCAAAAATTGCATACGAAGTTTGCCATTTTTGAATGAGAAAGTGAATGTGAATTCAAGCAAAGATGAGTAGATCCACTTGATGACTGAACGAACATGGAGGAAGTATGAACCATATTGTTGAGAATGGTCAAAACTAAGAAGATTTCTCCTCTTCCGAAGATAAGGCACACCGAATCGTACACCTTTCTTTTCTTTGATGAATGGGGCCTGAAGTGTTGTCAACAGACGCCGTAATGATGACATTGAGGACCGAGGCTTGAACTGAGGTGTTCAAACGTCATAGTCGATGAAGAATGAGGCCTGAACTGATGTAAACAGACGTCATAGTGAACATACATCAACATTGACCTTCTATACCCCCTGAAGTAGGAGATATGCTTGCTTTAGGCCTCCAGACTTTGAGTCTTCTTGTGTGGTGAATGATTGATGTACCTGCAACTGAGTAAGGACTACCTGCACTAACATTACAAACTTGATTGCATATATATGGGTTAGTGACAAAAGTATCCAAACCCTTGGGGGTTTCACGGTCAACCAAGGTATTGCCATTGGTAAGTATCTTTCCGGTAGGTATCCACTTAAGTCCAGCGTCCTTAAACATTTTACCAGTTGGAATCCACTTATGGCAAAGTCTAGGATTGTTAAGCTTCTTATGCACAGTGGAAGGCTTATCGATATTCCTAGTCTCCAAAGATTTAGCAATTTGAATCCACCTAGGAGAAGTTATAGGTATGTTTTGCTTCTTATGCATTGTGGATGACTTACTGTAAATCCTAGACTCAACAGGTTGAACCTTAGCATTGTTCCTCAATATCCTAGGAGGGATCATACAAGGTTGTGAACCTAAGATTCCATCCTTATGAAGTAGTGCCCTTTTCCTATCCTTTTCTAGATCATAGTTCTTGTGCAAGTCATTTATATCATAAGTGTTTTGAACCTTAATGCTAGGTTTCGACACTGTTTTAGAACTAATCCTAGAGGAGCTGGGTGTAGGAGTAACTACTTGTTGAGGCTTAGCAGAACTAGAGGCAATAATCTTAGGCCAATAATGTGTAGTGACTGGTTTTGTCAAAACTTTTTCCGCATCAACTTGGGAGGCAAACCGAGTTTTTGAAAATTTTGGTCGTTCAGATCTAAAAGCACTCGGTTGTCTAACAACTGATTGGTTTCTATTGGATTTTAAAATTGGTTTCCCCAAGATTGATGGTTTTGCAAACTTAGTGTTCACACTATTCCCTGTTGCTTTTCCTAGCTCGTTCTTTAATGCTGTAATTGTGAACCCCTTTTCCAGAATTTGAGCTTTGAATTCATCATTTTTGGCAATCAAAGCGGTTATCTGTTCTATAGTCTTAGTTTTCGTTTCTTTGATTGAATCACACAAGTCTTTACAATGAATTTTCAAAGTCTCATTTTCCTTAAGTAACTCAGCCACATATTGTTCCAATTCAAAATTTCTTGTTGCAAAAGTCTTACTGACATGATTATCCTCAACTTCATTACACACATCACACATCTCAGAAATACTTTTTTTCAGGTTGTTGATTGTCAAGTTTTTGGCTTCCAGCTGAGCTTTCAAATCATTTATCATAAAGAATTCGTGGAAATCAGGAAGTTCCGGATTTTTACACGGTTGATTAGTTTGAAAACTTTCTTCCTTTTGTTGCATTGCAATTTCAAGTGAAATACAATATTTTACAAGTTGTGCAAATTTGTTTGAATGTTCATTAAAAACTTCTTTATCAACCACATCATTTGATTTAAAAGACTCAACAATAAACAAAGGATTAACACAATGTTTTTCAAGTTGTGCAAATTTGTCTGAAAGTTCATTAAAAACTTCTTTATCAACCACATCATTTGATTTAAAAGACTCAGCCATAAACAAAGAACTTGACACATCATCACGTTCAGCATCCTGATCACTTTCTCCCCCTTTATGATTCATTTTTGTGGAATTAGAGATGGTATGGCTATCAGTCTTTTCCAACAAATATGTGTCATAAGTGGGTTTAACTTGATCAGTATGCTGTCGTTCATTAGAAGGCACAATGTGTTGATCAGTGACATGTACCTCAGTAGATGATACTTGTTCTTTTATTGGTCTGAAATCTGCATCCATGTCATGTGTAATAAGAGTCACTGAACTGCTAGTAGTGTCAGGCTTATCAGTCTCTGACCCTTTGCATATCATGACAACTGACCCAACAACCGATGCCTTACCCGAATCGCCAATACCATCACATGATTGCACCCTCCATGCCTTCACCTTGTCATCATATGTAGGTATATGCTGTGCTTTTTCTTCAATGAATCTTTTCACTTTATCCATAAGTTGGATGAGTGTGTCTCTGAACGTATCAACCTCAATTCCCGTGTGATCAGCAAAACACTTTTTCGTCATCTGACTATAATGGTCATATTCCAGTGTGAATTTCGAGTCGATGAACACTCGGAGTTGTTTGTTGATCACACTGAAAGCAGCCATGGAACCATTTTTGGAAGATTCCCTTTGGTCAAGTTGTTGTTGCACTTGATCTAAGTTGAGAATCATTGTGTCGATGAAAATTTGAACCTCTTGACCAAATAGCGTAGTAAATGCACGATTGTATCCCATCTTGAGTCCACATCTCACTATGAGTGTCGATAGATGTGAATGAAGTTGTCGAAAGCATTTTGTGCAGCTTTTTTCTGCGTTATCAAGCAACTTAAGTGGTTGATGAAGTTCTCTCTCAGATCTGACGGAGTCTGAAGTAGTAGACATGATGCAAACCAGCACGGGATTTTACAATTCTATGACTTTAAATCGAGAAATAGGTTCTTTCGTGGGATTTTGCAAAAGTCTAGAATAAACCGTGAGACAATGATAATTGATACATGCTATGAAAAACCGTGATACCCGTTGGATCGACACAATGAGTAGTTATTGAGTGTCTAAAAGAATAAACCCGAAAATGTCACAACCCAAAATATTTTACAATCATGGATTTTTGAAGCTCAAATAAAAACCGTGACCAAAATTAGTAACCAATCTCGGATCAATCACACTTAATCAAACCCGTAATCAACAATTATACCCATACAATGTCACCAATTTTAGTCCAAACTAAATGATATATAAAAAAATCGGACCAACACAAATCACTCTATCTCGTGAGCAATATCCTGTCCAAACAAAATCCACCAGCCCACTACTTTGGTCAAAATCCAATTAAACCCAAAGCCCAAGTCCAACAAGAGCTTTACCCTAATTAGTCGCTATATAAAGCTGCTAATCACACTTAACCCTAATCCCTTGAATAAAGAACGCAGTCACAAGAAAATTAGTTCCTGGGGTTCGTGATACCACCAAATCACCAACACAACCCCTCTTAAATCATGTCTTGTCTCAAACGATTCACAACCAAACACAACATAAACCACACGATTTTCTGATGTTATGAACTTTTCAACAAACAGGAGGTCGCGGGTAAGTTTTGTTCATGTTCTTGTATGTAGTTAAACCGATTCAAGAGAAGTATGAGACAACCTTGTTCTTGTTCTTCTTTTAATCATCAGATATTACAGTGAAGCTACGTCTTTGATAGGGACCTGTGATGAATGTCTCTTATACGTTTGTTCTTATGAACGAGTCTTGGAATGGACAAAGAGATGGCCTGAGATCCCCTTTTTGTTTTCTTAATATCCTTAACAACTTACAAGAGTAGTGACTTGTGAACCATTAATGTTGAAACCAAACAAAAAGATAAAACGATAACACTCTTGCTATTGTTTAGATCTTTATTTTTCGGATATAAATAGAAATATATGCTTCGATAAGATCATTGATGTTTAAGTTCTCTTGTGGTTTTGTTCAGTTGAGCGAATCTTGTAATACACACGAGAAGACAGATCTTTTTCTTTTCTTGCGTTGTTTGTTTGTTTGACCCGAAATGAAAGAGAGACTGAAATTGTTTATGTTTGTTCTTTGTATTTAATGCATTCGGATGGTGTCTCTTTAACTTTTGGTTGTGATAATAAATCTTGTGATGACAAAAGAGAAACTGAGATCGAATTTACTGTTTCGTTTCATTGATGTATAAAGTTGTATATCAGTTGATGTAGTTGAACCTTAAATAACCAACTGGCTAGTGAAAGTTACCAACTCGCTACTTTTGACAAGTTACAACTCGCTGGTCAGAAAAACAAACCCATTTTAAACTCAAGTCGCTATAAGAAACAGACAAATGGCTATAAAGAAAAGTAAACAGCCAACTCGCCACTGTATCAACAACTTGCTACCAGGAACACAACAAAATTGTCACCTTCTAGTTTTCTGTCTTTTTCCCGATTTGTGTATAAACCAAAATGCAGTACACTGACTTAGCAAATCTCTATCAATCCTTAACCATTTAATATAGCAACTCGCCAATAAGAACAATATTCTAAATGACAACTCGCTATGAAGAACAAAGCATCACAAAACCCACGAAAATCATTAAAACTTCCAATAAACACGAGTAACAACCAAACCAGTCACCAAACCAAGATACTACGACAAACCTAATCACAAACGTACCAACTTATAACGAATCAAACCACAAACAAGATCAAATGAGGGTGTAATCAATGAAAACAAGTCGAACCAAATAAGAACCACAAAACCACACCTAAATCCGAATCTAGTAATCTCCGAGGATGTAACCATGGCTCTTGATACCAATTGTAGGATTCTCATAATGATAACATGTATGGTTTATGTGTTATGGATTGAATCAAGTAGGAAAGTTTAAAGAGAGAAAGTGAGTTGGGAGGAATTCCTAGAGAGAGAAAGAGATGAGAGAAAAATTAGAATATTAGATTAAGTGAAAGGAAGCTCCAACCCTCTCCACATGTGGAGAGGGGTATTTATACTAAGCTACAAACGCCCACACCCGGGCTGTGGATCAGGCATACAGTGGGTAAAGACCCGTCCTTCTTCCACGGTGTTACTTAAACTAATACTAACTAACTAATATATAAACTAACTACGAGCTAACTTAATGCTATTACAATAATTAGGTGACCGAGACTTTTACAGGAATATTTGTATTCCTAACAAGGTATGAATGTATAATTAAGTTGAGTTGCTGATTTAGATAATACATGAATGTATTTTAATGTACCAAAGATGTATTTTAGTGCTTATATGGGAAATTTTATGGTAGGGATTCCTAGCAGGTATCTTTGAATGAGTTAATGAAACTTAGCAGGTATTTGCCGTCATTAATAACACTATGGGTGTCAACCGACGGTCTAAAATATGAGTATTTTTTACCTTGATGATCTAGGCCAATTTTAAAGAAAGTTGCACTAAAGTGAAAGGTCGGTAAGGATTCAAACAATCTTAAAAGACTTGTGAATGTACTCTTTGTCATTTTTTTTCATGCATTTATAATTTACTTATACAAGTAATTATAATTTCCTTATATAGTTCTGGAACTCGATTGTGTAAAGAACTGCATTAAAAAAAAGTAATGAGTAAGAACATTAAGATTTGAAGAGTAAAATTTACATTGAAAATTGTAGTTTTTGGGTTAATATAATGGCATAAGAGTATAACGTACCTCAAGTACAACGACCAAAGAGTTCTTGTTCTTTGAGCACTGTTAAAAATTCTTCGACCTTTTGCTCAAAAACCCAATCTATCAGCCCTGTCTGATGGTGTTAGTTCTGGATATTTTCTCATTCGTCTTTTGATTTCTGGCCAATTAATAGTGCATGTAAAAGTTATGAAAAACTGAGGGTTACCAAAACTCTGCATATTGCAAGTGTGTCAAGGTAATGGCTATACATGTACCTCGGACCTACTGTGTAACTCGAAGGGAGGATAATTTTTTGGCCTATATCAGATCCAAAATGATCTCCTTTTGACATTAGATCGCAAATTCCTGAAAGGCATTCAGTTTTGAGGGTGTTCTGCTTGGATCTTATGAAATCAAGCCTTTCTTGCTCAAGTGTACAGTACACGACTCCAACATACTGTTGGAATAGCCTGCCACCTCGAAAGAGAAGACCGAACTGGTCAAACCGTTCGTGTAATTGATATTTATAATACATATTCATGGATAGCTTGTTCCTTTTCCTACTTCCGTTGACATCTTTTAATGTCATGTTGGTATTGTAACCGGGCTGACCATAAACAAAAAGGAGAGGGAATTGAAGAGACATGTATGAACTATGAAGTTTATTGACTGATTCGTTGTGTTTTTGTGCAAAACAATTTATCAAAAATATCAACAAACGTGATGTCAATGTTATCGTGAGACAACAAGAAGTGGAGAAATACGAGTAAACTTTTTAGGAAAAAGATTACCTCGTAAACTCGTGCAAGTGATATTTATTTGTCAGACCGGAAAGTGATTTCCCGGGTCGTACCCCAACGAGATGTGAATGGAAAGCTTCGTGAAAAGATCGAGATTAAAATCTTGTATGTTTGATTATGAGAGTTATTTGGTTTTGTTGTACGTTAAAGTTCCGAGAATTAAGAATTAACGAACTAGAATAAAATAAACGCAACCTAAATGGGAAAATAAGCAAAGGAAAACTAGGAAAATCCTAAATCTACTTAAGATACTACGGGAAACATGTTAGGGAAAACGGGGAATCCTAAAACGTAAGCTAAGCTAAAAACGTAAAAGTTAATTTAATAAAAACGCGAGTGCGCAAAAGAAAAAGTGAATTTAATGCTACGCTAGGCCTACGAGCGTAAAAATTATTTTTTTACGAATCTAATAATAAAAGAAAATTTTTGGAAAATAATTTTTTTTTTGGACTTTTATATTTTTTTAATGATTTAAAAACAATTAAAACTTAATTAAATTCTAAAAAGTACTAAAACTTAAGCGAAAATTCTGAAAATTTTATTGGAATTAAATAAACCTAAAAATAACCTGATAAAAGTAGAAGGAGGGTGAGACAGCTAATGAATAAGCAGTAAAAAGCAAAACAAAAGCTAATTAAGCTAGATAAGCAAAAATAAAAAACTACATTTAATACTAAACTAAGTAAAATAATAACAAGAACAACAAGTGAGCACTGTTGGTAGGAAGTTGTTTGTTGTTTCTGGTGGTGGTCTGAGGACCCAGGTTCGAACCTGGCAACACCCAATTTTTTTGCAATTATTTTTATTCTCAGATTTTCTTTTTGCAAAACATTCTAACAACCAATTCAAACAACTTTTGAGAAGGGAATTATACTGAAAAACTTTAATAAGGCTTGTGCTATCTCCAAATTTAATCAGATTCCAGGTTGTGGTTCAAGTGAATTCTTTATTAAAGCCACAAGATATTTAACCAAATAAGCATATAAGCATAAACTGAGCTGAGCACAAACAAGTATAAGCTCAAGCAAACATGTAAGCAATTTAATAACAACATTCAAGTACTAAGAATCAAACAAGAACAACTGATCAAACAAGATCAGTGGTATTTGCAGAAGCAACAGCAGAATTGGGTCCAAGGGGGGGGGGGGGGCTTAATGGACCAACAGTAAACCAAAACTAAAAAAAAAAAGAGGAATTACGACAGTTAAGCTTACAAGCTCACATAAGCTATTCTACAATCCTATAAGCTATTCTGCTACTAACAACTAAGGCAAAACAATCAACAACACCAACAGTTGGGCACAAGATAACATTAAGCTTATAACAGCTAAACATACCAAACAGGCTAAAGGGGTATAAATAAGCTAGAGAAAAGCTGAAATAAGGGGTATAAGATTGAAGGCAGCTATGGGGAAAAGCTAGCAAACTCTACAGGAATAAGAAATAAGCAGTTGGAAGAGCAAATAAGCACAGAACACACTCACTTCATCCTGAGGCTGCAAGTAAAAAAGTGGCTGATGGGGCATGTTTGGCGCCCTGCACAGGCTGCGAAAAAAAAATTCTAAAAATAAATAAAAAATACAAGCTTGTTAACAAGCTTGCAAAGAAGCTACAAATCAATTTTCAAGGAAATTAATCAAAATATGAACAAATTAAAAATGCCTATATGAGGGCTGTTGGGACTGATTTAGGGACATTTGCAGCAGGGGTGATGGTGATTTAGAACAAAATTTCAAGCAAGAAAATGAGGAGTGGAATAAAAATAAGCTGAGATAAATAAAATTCAACCTATGAACGATAAGTAATCCTAAAATTAAAACCTAAAGACTACTTTAACTAAAAATGAGATTGAAAAGGGGACTATGGAACAGTTGGTTAAATGGGTAAAAATGCAAATGTTGACTAACCAAAGTAAACTACCAGGTAATCCGTGCCTTTACTATCCTAATTAGAACCCATATGCAGTGGGTAAAAAAGGGTTCTTTTGACCTTTGAAAGTCAAAGACCAGTGGTGCTAACATTAACCTATCCGATATGGGTCTAAAGTGAAACAACAAGAACCACTAGAATGCAAAGTTTAGTCATGTTAAATAACAACAGTCGTCATAAAACAATTAGGAAAGCAATCTTAGAAACTTAAGACCTAGTAAGAGATGCATAAAATTGTTATAAAGCTACTACTATCATATAAATAAAGCTTAAGTAAGTTTAAAAATTTGACACAACATATTTTTTTACCAAAGTTTTGGCTTATACCAAACAACCTTTTATGGGTTCACTGTGGAAGTTTTCAACAGATAAACAATGTCAGAAGCTAATACTCAATGAGAAAATTGTGAGGCAGACTACAACTAAACTAAGTTAACAATATAAAGCATATCAGTAAACATTATAGAAGCAAGAAAAAAAATTGAATAGAAGCAATGGTAAAAACTTTAAACTTTCATTTAATTTGAAAAAGGAGTACAAAAGACTTTTAAAACTAAAGACTAGAATTATTTAAAAAAACTACAACATACTTGACTTAACTGCTACTAAAACCTAAATAATGACTCCTTGGAGGCTTACATATCATCTTCTATTTATACTACTAAAACTAGGGTTTCAATTGGTCTCTTGTACTTCTTGTTGTGTTTCTTCTGTGAGAGAAAAACTGAGCTAGATCACTTGTGCTTTCTTGAGCAACTCACAACCCTTGGATTAAATCAAAAACCATCTTAGCCCTCAACTTCAATTTTGGCGCCAGAGTGTTGTGGATTGATGACCTGGAGTTGGTAACCCGTGAGGAAGTGGGGAGCTTTTGAGGAGAGGTTTGATTTTGAGGTGGGGGGTGGAGTATTGCAGGTGATGGAGTAGAGGAGGGGGAAGGTACGGTGGGTAAAAGGGAGGTTAGGGATGAAGGGTTTGACTGTTGTTGGCTGGGGGTGGCGTTTTATTATAAAAAGTGAAAGGATTGGGCTTGGGGTAGGTTTTGGGCCAAGGGTGATAGGGATTGGGTTTTGTATTAGTAATAGGTGGGTTTGTTTTGTTTATAAATTACACAAACGGTCCAATTGGTTTGTAGTTATATTAATCACATGGACCAATTTTGCAAATGTTGAAAATCCAAGGACCTAAACTGTAACTTTCCCAAACTTATCATAGGGACCAACTTTGCCAAGATGAGTAACCAAAAGACCATATTTGATAATTTTCAAAAATTTACACTTAGTGTCTATTTTTGCTAATTTAGAAACTTCAGGGACTAAACTTGTACATTTTTTAAAACTTTTCACCCAAAGATCATTTTTGATAACTTTTGATTTTTAAGGACTTGAGTTGACTTTTCTTTCAAAATAAATGCTCAGGGACTAGTTTTGATAGCTTTTGAAAGTTGAGGGACTAAAACTGCCAATTATGCAAACTTTGTTCGTTTTTCATCTGTTTTTAATCTTTTTGCATCTGAAACTTATAAAACGCGATCTTCGGGATATTTTCTGTATTTTGATGCATTTCTGGGTGTTTTTAAATGTTTTTGCAGTTCAGATTGAAAAAAAAATGATGAGTATTTACACACTCATCAATCCCCCACACTAAACTATTGCTAGTCCTTAGCAATCTTTTGTGAAAATTTAATGGATTTGAAGTCTCTTTACCAAAAGCCATTACTTCTAGAGTAGCCAAATGTTTCAGTTCAAGTAAGAACTATGGTACACTGATAACCATATGATTTTTAGCAAATCATAAGCTGTCAACGGTTTTGATTTGTCTTTACCAAAAGCCGTTTGCTTTTGGACTAGCCAACTCTTTGATGGAATACAGTCATCATCTTGGTAAGTTGATTAACAATTACGGTTTTTCCACTGCCTTTACCACAAGCCATAACCTTGTGGGCTAGCCAACTCTTCACTTTTCAAAGATATGGTGAGTTGAACACCATACAATTTTTGCCAAATTGCCAACCATAAACGGATTTGAGATATCTTTACCAAGAGCCGTTTGCTCTTGGATTAGCCAGTCCTTAAGTTTAGACGTGGTGGACTTATAACCTTTTGTTGTGTAAGTGCAAAGCATTTACACTAAAATTTTTTTTGGCAAAAACAGGGTTATTATAGCACTAGAAGGTACAAATGTGATCAAATTCACCAAGAATTTACCCCCCCCCCCCCGCCCCACACTTAGAAGTGAATATTGCCCTCAATATTCAAAGTACATGTTATTATGCCGATATTTTGAAACGAAAAAAAGTTTAGATTTGGGCAAGTGTGGGAACATCATTTTTTTTTGAGTATGGGTACTCCCCCACACTTAGTTTTTAGAAAAGATGAAGAAGTTAGAAAGATGGGTGAAAACCCATGTTGTGCTACTATTTTTGTTTACCGAGTCGCTAGCTTGACTCGACCCCGAATTCATTGGTCCATGGGGAAGCAAGATGCGGAAGAATAATCTCCATCGGACTTTCATTCAAGATATTTGGATAAACATATGAAGCACGAGAAAGTTCCACTCCGATGAGATAACCGCCAGTATTCTAATAGTAAAAACTAGTAGAAAGAATATCGGGGTCAAAGATAGTGTCATCACTCCCGAAGGAATGAGAAAGAAAAGAGATCACACAAAATGTGATGAGGGGAACAAAGACATTAGAATCTTTGTTCTTGTTCTTGAACTTGAGCTTTCTTTGCGAGATTGGAATTTTAACATGTAAGCTCATTGAAATCCCGGGAGGGAGGGTTGGGGTAAATTCATCATTAAGACATTTCTCATGATAAAATACATCTTCCCCCGGGTCATGATCAACATAATCATGAGTGAGATCATTGTTGAGACGGAATAGAGGGGATTCACTTTTCTCCAGAATTAAAAGTTTCTCGGATGAGGTTTGTAACTTGAAATTCTTATCGGGAGTCATTTTCATTGTAAAAGGAGTTTTTACATCATCGAGTATTCCTGAATTGAATACTTTGTTTTCACAAAAAAAATGATGCTCGATGGAAGACTCGGAAGGGGAGAGTGAATCACCCTCTAAAAGGGAGAGATCATGAGAAACAATTGACGGTTCATCAGTTACATTTTCCATTTTTGGTTTCTCATCATCAAATATTTCATCACAAGAATCGCCATACAAAATATTTTTCCATCCATCTTGGTTGGCTTCAAAGTCGAAGAGATCATCATCACTTTGAGAATCACTAAGGTCGGAGTTAGGATCAAGTGATGGATCATGGTACAAAAGACTTTCAATTTCTTTGAGATCGGCATCGAAATCAAAGATATCATCGTCACTTCCTGGTAGAAGTGGATCGATGTGAGCGAGTTCATCGGAGAACTCCTCAAGAAGAAAGTCAACATTAGAAGTGGTACTGCCACTACTAGGTTCTTTAGATTTGGGGAACACAGAAGAATGACCATTGGAGGAGAAATCAATGATATCGATGCTTTTAACCGAATGTTTCTTATGCTTGGAAGCATCGGTGTGAAAAATCATTTTTTCATTATCAATCCCCAAAGTCAAAGTATTCTCATAATGATCAATTAGGGCTTTTGCTGTACGCAAAAATGGTCTCCCTAGGATGAGAGGAACTCTCGGGTCAGCTTCATAATCAACTACTACAAAGTCAGCTGGGAAGATAAATTTATTCACACGAACAAATACATCTTCGGCTATACCGACTGGGTGAGTAATCAATCGATTAGCTAACTCTAAGGTCATATGAGTTGGTTTGAGTAATCCCATTCCAAGTTGTTCATAAATTGACAAAGGCATGAGGTTTATGCTTGCCCCTGAATCGGCTAGGCATTGTAAACCTCTTGATCTTTTAAAGAACAAGGAATGAGAAATTTTCCAGAATCTTCAAGCTTCTCGGGAAGCTCTTTGAGAAGGACGGCTGAGCATTGAGCATTAATCGGTGTTTCAGCAAGTTCAAGCAATTTTTCTTTATTGCTAATGAGATTCTTGAATGTGGAAGCAAATTTTGGCATGTAAAGAAGAGCATCCACAAAGCTAATGTCGAAGTGTAGTTTTTGAAAAATTTCAAGAAACTTCTTCATTTGGATTTCAGTTTTATCACGGAGTTTTTGATCATTAAGCCTTGAAGGATATGGAATTGAAGGCTTAGAAATGTTCTTTGGAAAAACAAACTCGGGAATTGATGTTTGGACAACCGAAGGTTGGATGTGTGCGGTACTTTGTGGGCTTGAGGATTGCACCTTGTCCTTTGTCACCTCGGTTTCTCACTCCACTTCCTTCATTGGTGGAGGAATAGGAGTTAAGGGTCCATCATAAGCTTTACCACTACGAACGGTAATAGCTTTCAATTCACCCTTCGGGTTGGGAATGGTATTTCCCGGGAGAGTACCCGAAGTAGAAGGTTGATTCAATTGACCCATAAGACTAGCAAACATGTTCTCAATCTTGCTTTGAGATTGTTCAATCTTGTGATTTGTGTTTCGAAGTTCATTTTTAAGCTCATTGCCTTGTCTCGACATTGAAGATTGAAAATCATTCTTCAAAGTGTTGATTTGGTTTTGCATTCCCCTCATGTTAGCCTCATTTGCTTTGATGTAATTAGAAAGTTCACTTGAAGCAACATTAGGAGCTTGGTAATTAGGAGCTTGAAAACCTTGACTAAAATTAACCCCTTGATTTGAAAATTGATTAATAGGGGCATGAAATTGATTTTGAACATTTTGATTTCTTTGTTGATTTTGATTGAATCGATTTGGATTATTGGGTTGAGAAAATCCGGGTGGACCATTTTGATTGCTAGCACGATAGTTCGGGTCAACTTGAGGACGGTATTGGTTACCTCCTTGATTAAAACTACCGACTATCGCATTAACTTCAAATGGATTGCCATCGGTGGCAGTACAATTGTAATATGCGTGTGGACCACCACAAATAACACAAACTTCAACCTTTTTGACTTCGGCAGGTTAAGAAGAAACTTTCTTATTTTTGGTGAGAACCAAAGCATGAATGGCTTCCGTGAGTTCGTCGAGCCTAGCATCGGTGCTAGATTGAGCCACGGGTGATGAGGTAGAAGGACCAACGTTCACTTGGGAAACAACCGGCTTGCTTCGTGGAATGCGGACCTTAGACTTATTCTCGATGATCACTAAAGCATCCCTTGTGGTTCGATTCAAGAAATTACCTCCAGCGGAGGCATTGAGAGAGTCTTGATCAATTTGGCTCACACCATTATAGAAAGTGTCGAGTTGCATTAACTCGGAGAAACCATGATAAGGGCATTTGCGAAGCAAATCCTTATAATGGTCTCATGCCTCACCGAATGATTCATCGAATTTCTGCGTGAATTTCATGATCTCATTCTTAAGGGCTGTGGTTTTGGAAAGAGGAAAGAATTCATTCACGAACTTCTTAACCAAATCTTCCCATGTTTCAATCGATCGAGGGGGTTGTTTATCAAGCTAATTCTTGGAAGCCCCATCGAGGGAAAACGAGAAGAGAAGAAGTTTGATTGCCTCTTCAGGGACATTTTTGCATTTGATGGTGGATGTGATTTTGTTAAACCATCGAATGTGATATTGAGGATCGTCTCTTTCAAAACCATAGAATTGACGCGAGGTGACTAGGTTTATCAACCCCGTCTTAAGCTCAAAATTGTCAGCCACGATGGCTGGAACAACGATAGCATCTCCGTAACCCTCGATGGGTGCTTGGAGAAGCTCATTCATAGTGGGCTCAGCCGCCATGATAACGAAAGGAATAGTACGAATCTCGGGTTCGACTATTGGATTGGTACGTAGTCGATTACGCCTTCTTCTTGGAATGTTGTTAAGCGATTGCAAAGGACTTGTTGACGTAGACGAACGAATGCGCATGCACCACAAAAAATATCAATTAAAACAATACCACTTTAACGACAAGGGAACTTAAACCAATAATCAAGAACGCAAGGTTGACCTTTAAGGATAAACGTACAAGGAGCGGGAGAAAAGAATGGATTTCTCACTTGGGCGAAGTTCGTTGGATCGCCCTATACTGTTTCGACTCCTCTTAATGTAAGCTTATCGATTAAAAGTTTTCCAAAACGCAAGTGATACAAAGGCAAGTTTTGATCTTTAGTTTGAGAACTTATTATGGTCACACCCCCAGTTTGTAGGTGTTCTGTCTTGGTTTGCGGTGGTAAGATTTTAATGTTGTAATAATTAAACAAAGAAACGGGAAAATCTTTTTGTGTTTTTCTTATCTTTTATAGATATAATACATATATAGAAATAAAAGAAAAATATTTTTGGTTTTTTATAAGTTTTTTGAAAGCGTAACTTCTTGCGAAGGTTCTACAAGACTAATCGTCTAAACCTTATCGAGACTTTCGACACACAACCTCCCTGGCAACGGCGCCATTTGATTCGTTGTGTTTTTGTGCAAAAAAATTTATCAAAAATATCAACAAACGTGATGTCAATGTTATCGTGAGACAACAAGACGTAGAGAAATACGAGTAAACCTTTTAGGAAAAAGATTACCACGTAAACTCGTGCAAGTGATATTTATTTGTGTGACTGGAAAGTGATTTCCCGGGTCGTACCCCAACGAGATGTGAATGGAAAGCTTCGTGAAAAGATCGAGTTTAAAATCTTGTATGTTTGATTGTGAGAGTTATTTGGTTTTGTTGTACGTTAAAGTTCCTAGAATTAAGAATTAATGAACTAGAATAAAATAAACGCAGCCTAAATGGGAAAATAAGCAAAGGAAAACTAGGAAAATCTTAAATCTACTTAAGATACTACGGGAAAACGGGGAATCCTAAAACGTAAGCTAAGCTAAAAATGTTAAAGTTAATTTAATAAAAACGCGAATGCGCAAAAGAAAAAAGTGAATTTAATGCTACGCTAGGCCTACGAGTGTAAAAATTATTTTTTTACGATTCTAGTAATAAAATAAAATTTTTGGAAAAGAAAAATATTTTTTTGATCTTTTATATTTTTTATAATGGTTTAAAAACAATTAAAACTTAATTAAATTCTAAAAAACACTAAAACTTAAGGGAAAATTCTGAAAATTTTATTGGAATTAAATAAACCTAAAAATAACCTGAAAAAAATAAAAGGAGGGAGAGACAGCTAATGAATAAGCAGTAAAAAGCAAAACAAATGCTGATTAAGCTAGATAAGCAAAAATAGAAAACTACATTTAATACTAAACTAAGGAAAATAATAACAAGAACAACAAGTGAGCACAGTTGGTAGGAAGTTGTTTGTTGTTTCTGGTGGTGGCCTAAGGACCCAGGTTCGAACCTGGCAACACCCAATTTTTTTGCAATTATTTTTATTCTCAGATTTTCTTTTTGCAAAACATTCTAACAACCAATTTAAACAACTTTTGAGAAGGAAATTATACTGAAAACTTTAATAAGGCTTGTGCTATCTCCAAATTTAATCAAATTCCAGGTTGTGGTTTAAGTGAATTCTTTATTAAAGCCACAAGATATTTAACCAAATAAGCATATAACCAAAAACTGAGGTGAGCACAAACAAGTATAAACTCAAGGAAACATGTAAGTAATTTAATAACAACATTCAGGCACTAAGAATCAAACAAGAACAACTGATCAAACAAGATCAGTGGTATTTGCAGAAGCAACAACAGAATTGGGTCCAAGGGGGGGCTTAATGGACCAACAGTCAACCAAAACTAAAAAAAGAGGAATTACGACAGTTAAGCTTACAAGCTCACATAAGCTATTCTACAATCCTATAAGCTATTCTGCTACCAACAACTAAGGCAAAACAATCAACAACACCAACAGTTGGGCACAAGATAACATTAAGCTTATAACAGCTAAGCATACCAAACAGGCTAAAGGGGTATAAATAAGCTAGAGAAAAGCTGAAATAAGGGGGGATAAGATTTAAGGCAGCTATGGGGAAAAGCTAGCAAACTCTACAGGAATAAGAAATAAGCAGTTGGTAGAGCAAATAAGCATAGACCACGCTCACTTCATCCTGAGGCTGCAAGTAAAAAAGTGGCTGATAGGGCATGTTTGGCACCATGTACTGGCTGCGAAAAAAAATTCTAAAAATAAATAAAAAATACAAGCTTGTTAACAAGCTTGCAAAGAAGTTACAAATCAATTTTCAAGGAAATTAATCAAGATATGAACAAATTAAAAATGCCTATATGAGGGCTGTTGGGACTGATTTAGGGACATTTGTAGTAGGGGTGATGGTGATTTAGAACAAAATTTCAAGCAAGAAAATGAGGAGTGGAATACAAATAAGCTGAGATAAATAAAATTCAACCTATGAACTATAAGTAATCCTAAAATTAAAACCTAAAGACTACTTTAACTAAAAATGAGATTGAAAAGGGGACTATGGAACAGTTGGTTAAATGGGTAAAAATGCAAATGTTGACTAACCAAAGTAAACTACCAGGTAACCCATGCCTTTACTATCCTAATTAGAACCCATATGCAGTGGGTAAAAAAGGGTTCTTTTGACCTTTGAAAGTCAAAGACCAGTGGTGCTAACATTAACCTATCCGATATGGGTCTAAAGTGAAACAACAAGAACCACTAGAATGCAAAGATTTAATCATGTTAAATAACAACAGTCGCCATAAAAACAATTAGGAAAGCAATCTTAGAAACTTAAGAACTAGTAAGAGATGCGTAAAATTGTTATAAAGCTACTACTATCATATAAATAAAGCTTAAGTAAGTTTAAAAATTTGACACAACATATTTTTTTTACCAAAGTTTTGGCTTATACCAAACAACCTTTTATGCGTTCACTGTGGAAGTTTTCAATAGATAAACAATATCAGAAGCCAATACTCAATGAGAAAATTGTGAGGCAGACTACAACTAAACTAAGTTAACAATATAAAGCATATCAGTAAACATTATATAAGGAAGAAAAAAAATTGAATAGAAGCAATGGTAAAAACTTTAAACTTTCATTGAATTTGAAAAAGGAGTACAAAAGACCTTTAAAACTAAAGACTAGAATTATTTAAAAAACTACAACCTACTTGACTTAACTGCTACTAAAACCTAAATAATGACTCCTTAGAGGCTTATATATCATCATCTATTTATACTACTAAAACTAGGGTTTTAATTGGTCTCTTTTCTTTCTTGTTATGTTTCTTTTGTGAGAGAAAAACTGAGCTGGATCACTTGTGCTTTCTTGAGCAACTCACAACCCTTGGATTAAATCAAAAACCATCTTAGCCCTCAACTTCAATTTTGGCGCCAGAGTGTTGTGGATTGATGACCTGGAGTTGGTAACCCATGAGGAAGTGGGGAGCTTTTGAGGAGAGGGTTGCTTTTGAGGTGGGGGTGGAGTATTGCAGGTGATGGAGTGGAGGAGGGGGAAGGTACAGTGGGTAAAAGGCAGGTTAGGGATGAAGGGTTTGACTATTATTGACTGGGGTAGCGTTTTATTATAAAACGTGAAAGGATTGGGCTTGGGGTATGTTTTGGGCCAAGGGTGATAGGGATTGGGTTTTGGATTAGTAATAGGTGGGTTTGTTTTGTTTATAAATTACACAAACGGTCCAATTGGTTTGTAGTTATATTAATCACAAGGACCAATTTTGCAAATGCTGCAAATCCAAGAACCTAAACTGTAACTTTCCCAAACTTATCATAGGGACCAACTTTGCCAAGATGAGTAACCAAAAGACCATATTTGATAATTTCCATAAATTTACACTCTGGGACTATTTTTGCCAATTTAGAAACTTCAGGGACTAAACTTGTACATTTTTGAAAACTTTTCACCCAAAGATCATTTTTGATAACTTTTGATTTTTAAGGACTTGGGTTGACTTTTCTTTCAAAATAAATGCTTAAGGACTAGTTTTGACAACTTTTGAAAGTTGAGGGACTGAAACTGCCAATTATGCTTACTTTGTTCGGTTTTCATCTGTTTTTAATCATTTTGCATCTGAAACGTATAAAACACGATATTCAGGATATTTTCAGTATTTTGATGCATTTCTGAGTGTTTTTAAATGTTTTTGCAGTTCAGATTGATCAAAAATGATGAGTATTTACACACTCATCATTGATCCTTTTTGGATGCCTATCTTTATACTCTACAATAATGTCATAGTCTGTTTGGGTGTTTGCATTAGGTTGAAGACGATTGCCCCAGTTAAGTTATAAAGCTGGATCTTGAATTCAGGAACATTTTCTTCATTAAGTTTGTCTCTTGCTGTTCTGAATACCTGCACCAGTTCATTGTGCTCATCCAATATTTGTATTAACACTTGCACTATTTCAGGTTTCAAACCACTTCGATCTGCTCCACCAAACGGTTCCATCCTGTTCCGCACCTCATTTTCCATATCGTAGATATAAAGTTGGAGGAACCTTGGGTCATTGGACACAGGTAGTGAATAATGATAGAGATTATGTGATGTGGAATCACCATAAGCATGTGTTAATTCTGCATAAATAATTTAGAGAATAAGGTTCTGTAAAAAATGAGTTACATAATAAAATATGATAAACGCATAAAGAAAAACCTTTTTTTGGTCTGGAATGCATGTGCATCTGGTATAGGTGTTTTACGTTTGCGAAGATCTTGTCTAACATTGTCAATGTGGTTATTCAGATTTGTGACCAACTGTTCTGATCAGTTCATGCATCGTTGTGAATCTGTGGGAGCTGGTTGCAAGGTATTTAGTCTACATGTTGTATGAGTTGCAAAGAAAAACACCTGAGGACTTAGTTGCATGTTGACATGAGGTGGTACATGACCTGTATTTACCAGAAATTATGTTGTAGGAATCAAATGAATCTATAATCAGATTTTATATTGTATTATGTTATCCACTTATTGTTTTATAATAAACTATTAATTGCTGAATGGTTAAGAAAGATAATTACCTTCTTCGTGATGCTGAAATGTTGGTCCAAAAGAAATGGGACATCTGTGTAAATGTTCAGAAGCATGTACATACTGGTGATTCTTGGAACATCAATTGACATAGACTGAATCATTATAAGCATGCATTAATCCTGCAAAAGTAAGCAACGAAGTAAGTTTGTGTAAAAATTATACTACCTCCGTCCCAAAATTATAGTCCCCTTTTGACTTTTTCGGTCTTTCTTTCTCAACTTTGACTTTAAATATTTTTGTTTGTGTTATACAATAGTTGATGAAAATTATACCAATGAAAAATACATTTAAAACTCAATCTATTCATATATTTTGTATCAAGTATTATGTAATATAAACAAAAATATTTAAGGTCAAAGTTGAAAAATAAAGACCGAAAAAGTCAAAAGGGGACTATAATTTTGGGACGGAAGGAGTATACATAATAAAATACGATAAATGCATAAGACTAACCTTTTCTTTTTTTGTTGTTCTGGATTGCAGGTACATCTGGTATAGGTGTTTGTTTTGAGGATCTTGCCTGACATTGGCAGAGTAGTTATTGAACAATGACTGTTGTCGTAAGTTTTCACCTCCTTGTAAATTTTTGAGAGTTGTTTGCACGGTGTCTAGTGTACATGTTGTATGGTCTTTAGAACAAAAACCCTCATGACCTGATTATACGGTCCTTGGTCCGGATGTGCCTTCATCTGCAGACCAATAGGTAGTGCCACAGTCCTTTGGCATACTATTCTTTTTTGGTCGACGATAGCGTGATTTTTTTTGCACCCATTTTTGCTGGTCTACAACATTTAACTCAGCCGAGGGTTGCAGATCTAACATATGCCTACCATTTAATTTGTACATATAATTTCCTAATGACTGTAAGTTGTCTATTATTAAGGATTTTGGATTTCTAGGCATTCTTTAGAATGGAAAATAGAATTTTTAAAGGATGCATAGATTATATACCAAACAATGGCATGCATATAATAATATAACCAATTAGTATGTATGCAATCTATAGTATTTGGCAACATTTTTTTGGAATAATACATAAGCAGAAAGATCAGTAAACAAAAACCCATATGGACATATGGAAGTAGCAAACAGAGTATAGGTTAACTTACCTGTAATTATAGATTGCAAGCTTCTAGTTTTCAATGCTGGTTGATACCTGCATGAAAAAGTAAGGTTTACGTAAAAAAAGAGCTTAAAAACAACGGAAAATTGTCATCAATGGTTGACACTGTTAGAATACCTATGGAAAACAAAGATTCACTTTTTTTTTGTTTTCTTCTTGATGGCTGTAATTTTGTTTTCTTCTTGATGGGTGCAATGTTAGATGAGATAAGAGAAATTTTGTGATGGAAGTTTCTGGTTTTTTCATCATGTGCAGGAACACATGGATTGTATTTTACATTTGGAAGAAGTACAAAGGTGGCAATACATTTCAAATACTTGCTGCTACAGTAAAGATGCAAAACACATGGTGCTACAGCAAGGTTTTAAGGGTGATTAACCATGAACACTTGGAATAACTGTGAATTCCCAACTTATTCACCACATGTTTTCTCATTAGCAAAATGCATGTAAGCATGTTTTTAATCCAATGAAAATTTGTTATAACAGTAACTCCCATGTTTTGGACCACAAATGTAAAACCCACATTTTCATAATGTGCTTATATTACCAAATTGCCCCTACAACTCAAAACTAAATAAAAACTTATATAAAATACCAAATAAATCATAAACACTTGGAAATAAGTAACATATGATAAATATTATTTATATGGAGCTTTTGAGATATTTGAAACTTATATAAAATAATACCATGCCTATTCATATATAACAAGGTCTAATATGATTAAAATGATGTATAAATTATTTGAAATTGAAGATATGCACAAATTAAATATGGAAGTTGATAATTCTGATTTTCCCTAATTAAACCCACCTCAAAATCCGGCCATATCATCCTAATTACCCTCTATATATTTTTGTACACATATTTCATTTTAAACAAAAGTTAAAAACCCTAATTCTCTCTAAAATACACACGGCGGCTAAACCATTTTTCCTGAGGTTTTTAATATTTTTCTTGGGCTATTTCTAAAGTGTAGAAGGTGGAGAAATAGTGGCAAAGGCTAGGGAGTGATCGTGGTTCGTGTGCTCTTGATTTTAGTTCGAAAATCCTAGCCGAGAAGCAATAATTCGCATCTCCTTGTTCCATTTGATCCATAGCTTTTGGGAATTTTTTTTATTACTCTTCTTATCATATATTATCTTTAGAAAATCATAAAAATTATCCATGCATGAATTATAAGGCTATACGAATTTTAGAATTTCAAAACCCTAATTTTGTGAAAAATCATATAATCTGCTTATATAATTTTTGGGAACTTAACCATATTTTTGTGATGTGTAATAATTTTTATAAAACTCATATAGAATTTATTTAGAATTATTTGAAGCCTATGTGAATCATTGGAATTGTTTTGATTTTAATTCGATCGAAAACAATAAAAATATGGTGCGTTTGATTTAGGGTTTGGGTTTTTGATGATGTTTAATGTTAATAAATGTTGTAATGATTGTATAATGATGATGGGAATAATTGGGTAAAATTAGGGTTTGATGATATTGATATATTTGTTTAGCCGATTTATGTTTTAATAAGTAAAGGGTGTATTTTGTAAATTTATAAACTTATGGAACATTTTTGTAACTTGTATTGGACCAGGGGTAATTAATATAAATTATAATATGGGGGTGTTATGTGTTGAAACTAAAAGGTTTAAAAGGTAAATTAATTATAAATGAATTTGATTTGGAAATTATTAAAAGTAGAAGGGTTGTTTTTTAAATTATATGAATGGAAAAATGTTTCGTATAAATATTATGTGTAGGGTAAAATGTGTAAGTTCTGATAATTAAGGGTTAAATATGCTAATATGAAATTATTATGGATATATTTGTAATTTAGTAATTAATAAGGACTAATTTGTAAATAATATAAATAAAGGGTTTAAAGTGAAATATCTGTAAACTTGAAGGTTTAATATTGTTAACTTATGTATAATTTGTATATAATATGAAAACTTGTAATATTTACACATTTGACCTTTAATTATGGCATATTTGCATTTGATACCCTAAAATATGGAAAGTGATCTATTTAAACCCTAGAATCATTATAACTTACAAAAAATAGAAATTCTTCTAAAATGTTTGAACTACCTAAAACGGAAACTTACTAAATGTGGAAAGTTACTTAAAATGGAAAGCTGCTAAACTTGGAAAAATAACCAAAAGTGGAAACTTAAGTAATTTCGAACTCTTCATGATCCGTTTTCACTTTCTTTTAGGTCCGGTGAAGCGGGAGTGACCTTTCTTCTTTTGTTTGATCTTGGTTTTGTTCGGTGAAGGTACAGATATTCTGACCTTTTTAGTAAAGGTTTCGTATGACTTGTCTTTCCTCTATTTGACTGCATTGCTATGATCTTGTCACCTGATTCTGAGCCTTATGTTAGGCTTTCCTATTTGATCTATCTTATGATATTTGAGCCCTTGATATTGAGCTGTCACTGATATTTGAACCTTTGATATGTGTGAACCTTTGTACATTGGTTCTGAGGTTGATATGCTTCGTTGGAATTGTGATTCTATTGATATTCGTTTGAACCCTCGTGGTGATGTTCACATAACACGTTCGTTAACCTTTTTGTAACCTTAGCATTTGGACCTTTTTAAAACTTTGGAGGTTCTTTAGGGATATATTAATTATGATATGAGAATGTTTAAAGGAGAAACTATTTTATAACGACGCTCAATGTTGCAAAAATCGGAAAAATCGGCCGATTAATCGCCGATTCCAAGGTAATCGGCCATAGACCTTGGCGATTTAGGCTAATCGGCTAAAAAAATCGGTCTGGGAAAAAAATCGGCCAAAAATCGGCCGAATCGGTCAAAAATCGGCCGAATCGGCCAAAAATCGGCCGAATCGGTCAAATTTAAAAAAATAAAAATTTAGGCATTTTACTTAATTTGGGGATCGTTTGTTTCACTTATAACGCACAATGGGCCTCATAATCAGAATTGGAGCCTTTTATTGAGGTTTGAAAACATAGAAGGCTTGAATCAGTTAAGATCTTTAGTTTGCTCTCCAGAAATTCTCAAAACATGCAGGAAATGCCAAACCGTTTAATCACCGATTAATCACCGCCTTGACCGATTACAGGCTGCAGGGTGGTTGACCGCCCGGCTACCGATTCACGATTTTTGCAACATTGACGACGCTTCTAACATGATTTAAGACCACTTTTATATGGGATTTTATAATTTCATAAAGACTACTTTTAAAGGATATTCTAAGAAAACCTTCATTAAAGTTTACTTTTATAAATGCTGTCTTTTGGAAGGTTTCTTTCTAAATGAACCTTTGTTATAAACCTTTTAATTGGATTGTACTACGAACCTTTTTAAAACAATTGATATGAATCTGCTAAATTGAACTATTTCTTTAAACTTTCATTATGACCCTTTGACTATGAACCATGAGATTTTGGATCTTGGGATATTGAACCTTGTTGATTGGAACCTTTGACATTGGCACTTATACTACAGGAACCTTGATATTGAATCTTGATTATTTGACCATGATACTTCAGTATTTACCCAGGCATTATTATTTAGTTCCCAGTTATAGGGGGGGGGGGGGTTCATGATCGTAGCATTGATGCACTAATGTTATGACTCTAGTGTGGTTGGAGAGATGTACCACACCGTCCCTTTTGTTATATGATTATGAGGTCAAGAATATTTATGTTTGGCCATTATGATTTGTTTGCAGGGGCGTATTGATGCATGGGAATTGTACCAGGCTTTACCTCTCGAGAAGCTTACAACCCCCACCAGGCAGTGTACCTGATCGTTGTAGTATAGTATAGTGACAAGTACCGGGGGATTGATCGTTCAACTCAGGAATAGTGTCACTAGGATTAGAAAGCCTAAAACTAGGTCTAGAGGTGAGAGATGATTCTTTTTGTATTTTTTATATTTTATAAAAGCAAATAAAAATCTCGGTTTTTAGAGGAGTGGGCGGAATTAGTTGCTAGTCAACTAACCCAATAACTAAGATGCAATCAAAATAAAATAACAAAAATGTAAATAAACTAAATTAAATTAGTGGTGTGAGCAATATATGTGAGAATTGTGTTTACTTAGATTTCACTACTCCCTAGATATCTTTTACAGGTTAATTACTTGTTACAGTTGCGTGGATGACGGGTTATATTCCTTAATACCAATCATGGGGTGGCGTACTTACTTCCCCAATTCTATAAGCTCCTACTTCACTCATATGTCGAGCCGGCTAAGAAGCTCCTAATATGGGATCACTAGAATTTGCTCATGCATTAAATACAACCATAAAAACCTAGTACACATCGGTTCATGTTTCTTAAGACGTTCAAGTAAGTTACAGAATAGAGATCTGCCAGTTTTCTTAATCCTAACATTGAAATCATTCATCCATTACAACTATAAACAAGCAATCAACCTATAATCAACATCTAGGTTTCATTACATCTAAGCAAACACACAAAAGATCTAGCCTAGCATGTTAAAATCAAGACAAGTGTAAGATATATTCAAACAACACATAGACATATTGAATGAATTGAAAGAAAACTTATCTCAATTGAACATGAAGGGTTTCAAGGGGTGAAAACCCTTGAAAATACTGTTACAAATGACATAGGGTTTATTAGGTTCGGCCCTAAAATTCTCCACACAAGTTCCTCCCTTAATGAATGAAAAATAGAAAAGTATATCTAGATTTTGTGAGGTGACGGCGTCAAGAGTAAAATTCTGACGCCGACATCTCGCCACCAATAAAGTTCTCGGACTGCCTAGATCTGGATCTAACGCCGTCATGTTTATTTCTGCTCCAGGCCGTCACCATATTAACTCTTGACGCCCTACTTCTGAAGCCGTCACGTTTTCTCTGGGCCGTCATCGATTTTGCTCCTGACACCGAAATAAAATTCTTCTTGACGCCGTCAGGTACTGTTCCCAGCAAGGAAAATCAAGACTTTGCCGTTTTCTTCACTTTTATGCTCCAAAAACGTCTAAAATGCTTCCTTTTCCATAATTCACTCCCAAAGTACCTAAAATCACAAAAGGAACGATTTAGGGCAATATTTGATCAAATAAATTCCAATTCCGGCTTAAATGACTCCCTAAAAACGGTTCATTTTTCGGCTCATCACGTATGGATGCAACCTAGATTTGTTTGATATTTGTTTGGATATCTGATTTGGATATACATTTTATTTGATTTAGTTATTGGGCATGCGTGCATGCAGTCCTTTCACATTTTGGGAGCTAGCTACTCCATTGATTACTTGAGGACTCCCCTCCTACTACATTTGGTATTCGTAGGACTGCCCTCCGAATACATTGGTTATGAAGATATGATATTGTTTGGATATTTGTTTGGCTTGGGGTAAATATACTGATGCATACACTCACCTTATACCTTAACCATTTATCCTACTCCCTTATCTTGTAATTCTCATGATTCTCTCGACTCTATTGTATCTCTTTCGTATCGTTTCCTTAGTTTTTGCTTGTTATTTGTTATATCTGTTCACTGAGCTTTGTAAGCTCAGCTGCATTTCTTTCCCTGCGGCAGGTTTAGTAGGAAGCTGGGTTATGGATGAATATTTTACATTTGGGCTTAGAAGACTTCACCATGTTAGCTACTTGCTGGACATAGAGATGACTAGAAGCTTTTATGTTTGGGCTTAGTATATTATTGTTGCCCCTTTGTACCTTGTACTTTGTTTAGTTTTTCCCTGGTAACCCTTGTAAACTTTGTATTTGTAATGTATCTCCATTTCACTTGTGTTCTGATTTGACTCCATAATGTTACGCTTTAGCCCTTTTCGGGTTGGGGTGTTACAATTATGGTATCAGAGCTACAGGTTTGAATCGGCGGATTCAACACCCGTAGAGCTTAGGCTATGACATGTGAGTTTTGGACCATTAAGATTCCACTGTAGGAACATAGGAAACCGCTTTGAGAACTTGCTTTAGGAATCCCCTACATGAACTTAAATTTTGACCAGTAAGGAATGGGTAGAATTTAAGATTTTGCTTATGTATCTTTGCTTCCACATCACTCTGATTCGTGCCTTACGTTTAACTATGCCTTTTTGGAATCATCCTTTTTGGAATTAGAAATCTTTACACCAACTAAGTTTACCACTAGTAAGTTTGAAGGTATTTAAGATTGCATGGTAATGCATAACACTATATTGATTTTATCTTTGATCTCTGATCTATTTGTTAATCCTCTTGATATCTCTTTGGATATTCTGAGAATCTCCATGACGATGATGTATTTGATGCACGCTATGATCGTCTCTAGCTTTTGGTAATCATCTTTAAGCTTTCCAACGTCATTTGATTTTATTTTATCCATCTTTGTTTCCATGAGGAGTCTTGTGGTATTTAACCACGAGTATAAGAATGTTTCTTTCCCCTTGGAATGATAAAATCTGCTATGTTAATCTGCCTTTATTTGGAAAGTCAACTTCGATTTGATTCTGATATATGGTTGGTTGCTTAAACATTCGAGATGCTGATGACTGTTCTGCTATGTCTAACCTTTGGTGTTTTGAACTCCCTACCATGATTTCCGATCGTTAAATTTTTGCTACCGTTATTATTCTGGAGACTCGTATGTTATTTTTGCGATTATGAAGTTTCCCTTGCACCTATTTTGGTACACCGAAGAAACGAATCTTATCTCAAGAATCATTTTGACACCATGAATTTCTGGTTATGATTCCTGCTGAACCACCAAGTTTCCCACCAAAGAACGGAGCTGGATAGAACATGAAGTTGACAACAGCGATGGCTACTCCTAAGAGTTGAAGACGTTCCTCGCCAGACGGAAGAGTAGACGAGCAGAATGCAAGAACCAAGCCAAGATGGCAAACCTGGAGTTGATGCAGACATGCAGTCTCACTTCCCTATTCATCTTAGTTGTACTAAGATGAATTGAGAGCGGAAACAGACTGGATGAGGAGGAGATTTGCAACACCCCCATTTTTCAGTTATGCAGCGGAATCATAAGTTTGGGGTGTTACTTCAAGTATCACAGTCACAATCATAGAAAATGACTCGAAAGAGACGTTTTTAAATAAAACGGTTATCATTCATTATTTAAATCAGAGTTTACATAATAGAGGTCCCAACGGGAGTTATGAAATACATATAAAAGTTTATTCGTTGAATGATAACAAAATGGACACCCTTTTTATAAGAAAGCCCATTGCCACTCCGTGCCAAGTTATGCTTCAGTTACCTGAGATAAAACATGCTAAAAATGTCAACACAAAGGTTGAGTGAATCCACAGTGTTTATAAATAAGTAATAGGTTGAACACAAGTTAAATAGTTGTAAAACAATAGTATTGCAGCACAACATATTGCCCTAAGTCTCATGACACGCAAACCTTAACACTAGGACATCATAGTAATGAACTATAATGTAAATTACTAACATTATAATAATAATGTAAGTAATAATGCCCTCGAGTAGGAGCTTGCCAACTTCCTATTTAGTTTTCAAATATAATGCATTTGGTCACTTATCCAGTAACACAAATGGGGCGTCAACTGCCAATAGATCTATTCACAATATTCGCGTTCACTCGTAAGTGATTAATGGCTCCTGATATGAGGGTCTTTTAGTGGCAACAAAGCTAACTTAGGCAATACCAGATCAGGATAGCATACAGAAAAAATACTTGTGTTCGGTTTGTAGCATGTATCTCCCCTCAAGTTTGAAAAATGTATAAAAGTGGGACTATGAACTCACCTTGGTGATAAAGTAGTCTGAATGAAAAACAAATGATGTTTATCGAATAAAGTGCTCCGTCACGCAACCTAAATGAATATGTCAAGTGTTTGTGAGTTAATATTTCGTATTGTGAAAGTTTGTTGATGACTAAATGTTTGAGTGAGACAACATGAAGTCTCTTAAAAAATTAATTGATAATTAAGATTTATTTATGTTTTGTTAATTGGTACCGGCATGTCTCATAAAGGTTTTAGATTAATTCCCAAATTATTTCAGTGTTATAATTATATTCCCATAATAATATAGAATATTACACTTTTTACCCTGATGTTTTAGGTATTGACAACATTTACCCCTGAACTATCATGAAATGACAATTCATACCCCCAAGTTTTATATATTTACAACTTATACCCTTCAAGTTTTACAAAATTACAATTTATACCCTTCATGTTTTATAATATTACATTTTATACCCAGAAGTTTGGTGAAATGACGGTTTACCCCCTTCAACTTTAGTAAAATGACAATTTCTACCCTGAACTTTCCAATATAACACTTTCCACCATTTAACCTTAAATTTATTTCATTTTAAGTCCGACTCATAAGATTAGTTTAGAGTTATGACATAAAATACCCTTCATGCAAAAATAACCTTTAACCCGAAGTCCTTTTTAAATGAAAACGCACTTTTAGCCTAGGAAAAGAGCACGAATTTCTACGACTCTTTTACATATGTTAAAATAAATTTGCAAATATGTTTTACGTATCTTATCAGCTTATATTTCCAGCTTATTAGTTTAAAATAATTAAAAAGATACGTTTATTTATTACGCGACAAGGCCAAAAACAAGGGTGCATAAAGGCGAGGTATTGAAAGGTTTTTACTACGTTCTCAATCTTTTCATTAGTTTGTCACATGGTCTATCTATAGGTTCAAACTAGAGGTCGTGATTTATTATGGTTAAGTCACAATTAAGTTCTGAAGTTGGACGTTTGAAACTATTTTTAAGTGAAATAAACCAAGAGTTTTTAGTTATTTCTAGCAAAACTAGGCCAGAAACATGGCTCAATAAAAACGAGGCCTTTCAATGAAAATGAAAAGTGTTTGTTCCAGGTTAATCAATGCCATGAGGTCTTCAAATCCACCAGGTTTCGAAATTTCTAGAGCTCGTTTGATAGGGGTAAAGATTGACCCAAGTTGACCTCACAGAAACATGTCTCGACATGTTTCTGTTGTAAAAGTGATTTTGGTTTTTGACTTTTAAACCTCCAAATCAGTATTCTAAGTATAGAAACATATTATTAAGCATATATAAGTTAATTTTAAACAAGATTTAAGGTTCCTTGATTTGTTGTTCACGCCACAACCTATATGGTTGTCTGATGTCTGCTCGACCAAAACAGAAAAAGAAAGAGAAGAAAAGGAGTGTATGTATTGACCTTATATTTGATTCAAGCTTATTATTATGAAGTATAACATGTACTAAAGAGATTAGGAAGGCTAGGACTTACAGAAATTGAAGGTGGAAGAAACTCGACACTAGTGGGTTTCGACTTGAACCAAGGTCTCCCAAGCTTCTAGCTCCTATTCCACTTGTCCTATCTCTTCTAAGACACTTCTAAGATCAGTAGGTGTATGAGTGAGTGAGTGGTTTGCTGTTTTGAGGGAGGGATGAAGAAATAGGGTGTTAGGGTGCTCGTTTATATAGGTAAGAAAACTAGGGTTTCATTAATTGCTTATGGCCACTTGTATGAGTTGTAAAGTGTTTTGGAGACACAAGAAATCTAGTACAAAGAATGTTGGAGGTTGAAATCCCCTAACTTGTCCAGGTTCACAGAATCGAGGGTTTTAGAAGGTTTCATGCACATGTTTAGCTTGAGATTATTGACCATGGTTTGAAATTAAGAGCAACATGTTGTAATGTATGTATAAATACTTCTAGGTTAAGTTTTATCTCTTGAGAAATAGTTTGGTTGGAGCCTAGTTCAATTCGAACTATATAGTTAGGATTGGATCGAGTTGTGCTTTAGGTGTGTTGTACATAGGCTTTAGGGTGTTGTACATTAGTTAGAAGGTGTAGTAAACTCAAGGTAGGGTTTAGTTTAAGTGAAGTGTAGTTAAAAACGAACTAGGGTTTGTTAAGATTTAAGTTTAGGTTGAATTTTTATGAGAAATGGAGATATATTTGAATGGTGCATTAGGGTGTGGTACCATGGGCTATAGTGAGTTGTACTTAAGGTTTATAAATGTAGAAAACATATTTCTAGAGTTTTGATTAGTTTTTCATAAGTTATAGGTCTTTTATGTTAAGTTAAAATAAATAGTTATAGAATTTTAGGTTTTCATACATGAGACACTTGTACACTAGGTTTAGAGACTTGCACATTTTAGTTTAAACGTTGTAAAAATATTAGGTTTAGGTTTTGGTGCATAATAACCTTGTTTTATGTGCTTTAGAGTAGGTACACTGAGGTTTATAATGAGTTTAAGTCATTATTATACTCCTATGCATTACTAACTTGTACCTGAGCTTGAAAGACTTGTACCCTTATATTTTGAATAAAACATGTTACTAATAGTTAGGGTTTGTGATTTTCTTACATGAAAGCATAGATTTATGAAGTTAGGGTTATATCGGGAGTTAAAGTGAAATTAGGGTTTTCGTGCTTTGATATCTTGTACATTGTACTAGAGAGTATTATACTTTAGGGTTTCATGGTTTGGATACTTAATATTAGTATTACATTAGTTTTTAGGGTTTAGCGGAAACCCTAATGGGTAGAAAACGTTTAGTGTGAGCGTACGTTAACGAATTATGTCACACCCCCAAAATACCTGAATGGCAGCGGAATGGAATACCTGGGGGTGACTGTCATAGCACCATACTTACAGTTATATTGAACGACCTAAAGTGTCGTTTAGAAAATACAGCGTTTGATCATTAAAACATTCAGAGTTTACAAAGCTTAGGTCCCAAAAGAGTTTGCCAATATAGTTAGAATAAGTTCAACAAGATCAAACGTTTCATAAGTGCAGAAAATATAGTGAGACGCGTCGACTCCGCGACTCCATGAAGGTCCAAATGTATGCACATGAGCTACCTTAATAACCTGAGAAATACATTGCGAAAAACGGTCAACATAAAGTTAGTGAATAATCATAGGTTTATAAGTAAAATCTAGTGTACATATGCCATAAGTAAAGCCAAGAAATAGGATGTCCGGAAAATATATACATTGGCTCTTAAGCTCATGACCCCGAAGCTAGACGATACTTGGCCCCAATGAGTGTTTACCAGACACTCTAATAATAAAGACATGAAATGCATCTGTAATACTGTTGGAGCAACCCAAACACAGATGGAGGAGTCACCCTCAATAGATCTATCCACTCACTCCCGCTTAGTACTAGAAATTAACGGTCCATGATAATAAAGGGGACTTGTCAAGACGTGGTAAATAAGGCAACTTAAGCAATGTATGAAATTTTATACTTAGGCATGTACACAAAAACAAGTAATGCAATGTATTCTCCCCCGTGGGATTTGAAATCAAAATATAGAATTAAAACGGGGCTATGAAACTCACCTCGAAGTGATGGTACAAAGATGGTGCAATGAGGTAAAAGTAGTCGGGACAATGAGGCGCACACACTAGCCGCAACCTAAATGAATAATCGCGATCTAATTAAGATCAAGCCGTAATGAAATGAATGCACATGCACATGATGCTCATACCACTCGTAAATTGGAAATACTAGTTATCGTCATATTAAAATAGTTTCTATACTTAGGAAAAATATGTCCATATATAGAAGTATATAACTTGTCGTATTGTCTTGTATTAAAAATGTTAGCGTTAAATTCTTTGTGTCGAAAACCTTGAAATAACGTCGTTAAGTCTTATAAGTATTCTCTTGGGTCATACGTATTCGTTCGTTAAAAATATATCCCTTAGTAACGTTTCGAGAAAAATATACCATTTAGCGCGTACGTTATTATTTTTATTTGTGTCCATATATATATATATATATATATATATATATATATATATATATATATATATATATATATATATATATATATATATATATATATATATATATAGTTTAACGATGTTAAAATGGGTATAACTCGGTCGTTTTAAGCTCGTTTTCCTTGTTCTTTATGCCCACGGATTCGTCTTTGTATATACTAGTATATTTTTGATAACTCGGCTCCTTTAGGTTACGTTTAATACCTCTTTTTACCCATTGAAATCTGCCAAACAGCAAGCAGTTTTTGTAAAAAGTAGTTTTCGTCGTTAAATTTGCAAAAATCATATCTCCTTCGTTATAAGCTTGTTTTAGTCCATTCTTTCGCCTAAAGTTTCGTTTTTGAATGTATTTTCTAAATCTTTGGTCAAAACTTAGTCATCAACCACTGATTTTCCCACGAAATGAAAATAGGGACAATAGGTATTTCAAATATTTCAAAAACCATTTTCAAGTCTCCAAGCTAGTTCTAACCTCAATCAAACCACTTTCAAACACCACAAAGCTAGTCTAAACCTACCATACACCTTCTTAGGGTGTCATGGGTCCTTAAACATCATCAATCCACTAGGTCTAACAAGGGTTTCTTATGTGTCCATTTCTAGGGCTCAAAGTTACATATGTACAAAATAAAGTGGTATAAGCCATTATATGCATGAGTTCTTGTAAGAAATATATATAAACATGGTAATAACTTGTAAAAATCATAAAAATGAGTTTGTTAACTTACTTGAAGGTTTAGGGAGTTTGGATGATAAAAACCTACTAATCCTTGAGTTTTTATTTCAAAACTCCAACAAGGATGACTATATGAACTAGTTTACACCTAGATCTTGTAAAATCTTGTTGTTCTTGCTCCTTGACCACCTTGGTCGATCCTAACTTAAGAGAAAATGAGTGAATAGTTTTCTTGTGCAAGTAAAATGATTTTGTGATAAAGATGGTGAAAAAAGTTTATTATATACTAAGAGACAATTGTTTGGTGAGCAATTAATAAGGTTGGTGTAGTTGCAATGTATTAGGACCTTGGGGGGGGGGGGGGGGGGTTGGCCTGCCCATAAAGGAGGGAAAGGGGGGGGGGGGGGTTTGTCTTGGGTTTAATTAGGGAAAATTAGTGGTAAAGTGTAGTTGTGTTAGTTTTAGGTTTAATCGGGTACCGGGTTTGTTAGAAATAAATTTTATTGAAGTTATTCGGGACGTAATAAAGTCGTAAAAATTGTAAAAATATGCCGGGTACAAGTACGGAGAGTTTGGGTGATTATCGTTTAATTTTGTTGAAAATCGTCGTTATTAAGTTAAATGTACGATACGTAATAAATAAATTTTCAAAATACCGGGTAAATTAATATTATAATTTTTATATTATAAAAATGAGTTATAAAAATATATTGGGACAATAGTCGGGAGTGTCGGACATGTTAGACACATTTATATTTCGCGTATTAGTGTTTATTTAAAATAAACGTACGTAAATCGTTAATTGTACCAAAAGTATAAATTTAATTATCCTACGAGTGGAATAGCATGCAAGTGCCATAATGATGATATGCAGACTATTTCTAGTCTGTATGAGATGTCCCAATGATAATGCATGAATTCGCACATGAACCAATACGATTACGCGAATTTAAATACTCGTAAACTAAATTTACGATGACATGAGTAATGCACGTGAATAGTGGTTTTCTCTCGGAAATGAATAGTGTCAAGTGAATAGTAAAATTTTTGAATGTTTCTCGAAATGTCAAATTGACCTCAAAAACGATGAATAGTGATTGATGAATAGTAAATGATGAATAGTAACTTATGAATAGTAAATTGTCGAGGTTTGGAAAATGACCAGAAATTATGAGTTGTGACAGTCTTCCCCTCTAACAGGAACTTCGTCCCGAAGTTCAGTTTTGGTTGGTCTCTGAAGTATATTTGGTAAAAAGACGTGGATACTTGAGTTGCATTTGGTCGTCCCGTTCCCATGTAAATTTGGGATCTCTTCAAGGATTCCAGCGAACTTTCACGATAGGAATCCGACTTTGCTTCAATCGTTCGACCTCACGGTCCATGCTTTCTACTGGTTCTCTTACCAAGTTTACGTTTGTCTTTGGGTTGGGTTCCGTTCCAAATGGGATTATGATTGACTAATCTGAAAGTCATTTCCTGGATTTGAATAGGTGAAGCATAGTTGTGTAATCCGGCTGTTCCTTAACAAGGCTCAAGTCTGACGGCCACTAGGCCTACTCTGTCCGAACTATTAAGTGGTCTGGTGTATATCGGCTTTAACTTTCCAAATATTTCCGAATAATATCATGCCTTTCCTAGGCAGAACTTTCAACGAAATCTGGCTACCAACTTGAGGTTTTAATGGTTTACAACTTATAGAATTTGTAATTGATCCTTGACTTGTAGGAAATTTCTGGTTATTTCATGAATGCCTACTGGAATAGTGAGTTTGGCTTTTTCCGAGTTCGGTTCGTCAATAGATGATCAGTGCTTCTTCAGGTTTATAATGTAATATGGGTAATATATGTTGTTGAACTCTGTCAGAACTCAAATCTTATATGTCAGCTGGTCGATTCTAACATGAATCTGAAATGGCCCAATATACTTAAAGGTTCAATCTCTCGTGTTACCAAAATCGTATCATGCCTCTCCAAGGCAAAGCTTTCAATTTAGTTCGTTCTTTCACGTGAATCTAGTAAATTTGCTTGTTCAAGGATACCCAATCCGTATGATGTGCGTCATGTACCAACCTAACTTCTACCAGTTTCTCGTTGCTTGTAACTGGTTCTTGACTTGTGAAATTTCCTTTGTTGTTCCATGGTTTAGTTCTAGACCAGTGAATTTAACTTTCCGATTTCGGTTGGTAAACGGGTAATTGGTACTTCGACCATAAAGTGCCTCAATTGATGTAGCCTCTATGCTCGCGCGATAACTATGGTTGTAAAAGAATCCGATTTATGGTAAATGATTAGTCCAACCATTTCTAGAGTCAATCACTCATACTCTGTGTATAACTTTCCTATGTTTGAATCGTTCTCTCGTTATGACCATTGATCTGAGGATGATAGGCGGTGTTTACATCTTAATGAGGTTCCGAAGGAAATCTTAGAATGATTGTTAGAAATCTGAGGTGATTCGATCACCTTTATTAGGAACAATTGAAATAGGTACAATAAATCTTGTGACTAATTCCACAACGTTACGTCTTTCGAACACGGCGTTATACGAAGAAGATAGAATATGGGTAACAATGTTTGATTCTTTGTGTTTTGGTCTAATGGATTGCTAAGACATGTGTCATTCTTTGCCTACTGTGCTTGGTCTCCATTACTGACGTTTGTAATCGTTCTATGGTGTTCCTCCTAATCTCCTTCATCACATATTCCAATATTCCTTATTGTCAAATCACAAAGCCCTAAATGCATAAGCGACGTAGCATGGTGATTGGTTTTCAAAATTTATCTCGCGATTTTTGAGTTTTTGGTCGAAATCTTTTTCTGAATAAACGAATTTAGAAAATGGAGCAAATGGTTTACTAAATAATATCTTTCTTGATGATTCAAAATTCAATAGTTAGGAAATGTGACGCGGTTTTCAAATAGGTTGTGAATAGGACTGTTTACCAAAGTTTGATGTTTATATATTTCCCATTGTACAATGGTTTAGCTAAATATTGGTTAAAAGGGTCGTATTTGTTCAAAATAGGCAATTCAATTTTTTTTTTTTTTTTTTTTTTGAGATATGTGATTTGGATAAACACAAATTTTAAATCGACTTTACTTAAAGTGAAAATACTATCAAGGATAAAATAGTAGGATAGGCAATGTTCGCATAATGCATAGATGTCTAACGTTCGGTTTCTGTTATTGGACGGTACCTATTGGTGGTTATCTGGCAAAACTACAAGCCTAGGTATTTAACCAACTTAAGTCTTGAGATGGTTTATCGTTGAAATCGTCATCATATTGGCAATATGAGGGTTTCAATTGATACTATGTCGATGAATTTCCGTATTGTCTTCACATGTAGCTGTGGAGATATTCTTGAGTCTGATGTCTCTCTCGATGTATAGGTGAGGTTATCTAGAATTTCCTGAGAACATAATGCTTTAGGGGAATCTATATCGATATCCATAATTCGAATCAATCATTCTTGTCGTAAACTCACTGCAGGGAAGTTTGCGTATGGATGAGACCATGTTAACTCAAAACACTTTACAGTATCGGTTAGGAGGCTTGGTTTATTCCCATGGTGTTGCTTAGCGTACCTCCACAATGTGTTTGATCCTGTAGCTCAGTCTAGCTAGTACCTTTGAATAATAAATTGGACAACTAGGTCAGAGATGGTGGGTCGGATGGTCCAGTGGCATTTTAGAATTGTTGTTGAGTCATAAATTGTCTTGGTGTATACTTCTAGTCTAGGTTTGTAGTTTCGTAACCCTTTTATTGTTTTTCTTGTATCGAGGAATCCTCCTAGTACTTAATATGGGAAGTCTCTCCTAAAGAAGTCAATGGAAAGTCCAACTTAATGACTAAGTGTGTGACAGGTGGGGTAAGTATCCAGGGAGAATTTGTCAGAAAGAAATATTTATAAAAGAGTTTATTTGTTTAAAACGCTTTTGGATGAAGATTGTTATTAATAATACTTTACAAAGTAACTATTCCCTTCATGGCATAATCCTTCCTGAAGTATACATAGGTGATCAGGCTATGTATAATTGAGGACTAATGATGCGATGCTTGATTTAGTCAAAATAATATTATTTTCCTCAAAAGCTTTAGATGGTGTTCAACGCGTTGTTATTAAAAATGGTATACTAATTATTTCCTTCCAAAGTAATATAAAAATTGTTTCGCGTAATAATAGTAAATATTTGGCGTTATATTGGATAATCAGTTTATAGTACGGTAACAAAACGACTTATTTTAGAAATTCGGTAAAAACAATTTCCCCATAAGGTAGTAAAATAGTTTGAAATAAAACTCGTTGAATGGTTTGTTGGATACATGGGTAAATACTATGGATTGGTAATAATCTACTAATCCGTCAATTACGAAATCGGTCAAATCCTTAATAAGACAATGGTATAATGTTGCTAAACGATTGAAAATTGCGCCATTGCAATAGAAAATGGAATAAACAAAGGCTACGGTTATCACAGAGGTAACAAAAGATAGTCATTACATTAGATAGGAAAGTGCTTAATATAACTAGGTTACATCAACGTACTTATGGAAAGTACCAAAAGAAAGTACAACCCTAGAGGGCTCAAACTAAGGTTTAAATAATTAAAACATAAACTTCTTCTTCCAATTCTGGTTTCCCAACTCCGGGCATTCACTCCTGAAGTGTCCCACTACTCCACACTCGCGGCAGGTTACCGAGAGTTTCTGATGCTTTGCGAGGGTGGGAGCCTTGCAATCCTTGGTTTCATGTCCAAGCTTTTGGCAGTTCTTACATTGAGAGGGGCAAGATCCTTTATGATGAAACTGACACTTGTTACACTCGGGTAATTTACCAACATACCTTTTCTTTTGGCTTGACCCAGCAGCACAGGTCTCCACCACTTGTTGTATCTTAAACTGTTGTTGAGAAGCATTAGCATCTAGATTACCGACCCACTTTCTCTTGTTGCTACTATTGCCTCCAAAAATCTTGGTGTGAGCTATGCGCTCCTTTGCTTCGATTGCCATTCTGATAGCTTTCGGCATGGTATCGGGTTCCAGTGAGTTGACCAACATACGAATTTCAGGAGAAAGTCCTCCTATGTACCTTTCAAGTTTCTTGCTTTCTGGCTCGTCCATTGCAGAGCCTAGTCGGGCTAAATCATAAAAAGAAGCAGTATACTTAACAACATCATCTCCTACCATGGTAAGGTTTAGTGTTTCCTGTTCAATTGCTTGTAATTCACTTTTCACACAGAACTTCAAACTCATCATCCTTTTTAGTTTCTCCCAAGAGTGTGAGTAAGCAGCATCAACTCCTACTACCTGGACATACTTAGTCCACCATTTCTGGGCATGCTTCTGAAAAGTGCAAGTGGCGAACTTAACTTTGTCTTCCTTACGGCAGTCACCACTTTGAAAGATTGTTTCTAATTCTTCGAACCATTTGAGAAATTCTTTTGTGTCTATATTTCCGCTAAAGGAGGAGGGATTACAACCCATAAATTCCACGTGAGTAAGTTCCTTGGTGATGGCGGTAGTTACGTTCCTGGCAATGAATTGTCCAACAGCGGCTTGCGTCATGCTTGGAGTGGTTTGCTTAAATCTATTTCCATCAAATCATAAGAGTCCATGAGAATCTATTGGTACTAAGGATCATCCTATTCATAACACATGAATATAACACATGAAGGTTTCGGTCTATATGGACCAATATCATAGATAGCACAACCATTCCCCTATAGTAGAGTCAATACTTGGTGATTTCGTTTGTACAAGAATCAAAATACTACAAGTTTCTTTAACTATGTCACAATTCCCGTGGTTAGGATAATAGTAAAAGCTAGTAAAGATATAAGTCTAGTCTAAAGACTTCCTGTAGTCCTTCTAGGTGAAATCAGGTTTTACGGCATCATAAGGTCGGGATAGTCCTGAAGTGGTGTCTGTAGTTGTGCATCGATCAAGTTCTAGATAGCGTAGGTTCTAAACCATTCTTGAGGAACCTGCGGATGTTCCTGTTGAGTCCGTAATCTTGGTATTATCCATAAAGTGTTATCTAATTCGTGGCAAGTGAAAATGGGAAAGGAAACTGACAATGGTGGTATTCTAAAGGATGAGAATAACATTGATGACGATGAAATCCCAGTGATGAGTTAGGAGATAATGGTGATAATAGTGAATGGGATACTACCCTCTTTCGCGCTATCTCGCGGCATCAAAGAGGTAAAGCTGAAATACGCACTATGGGACGACCAATAGTGTAATAAGTAACCAACGGTGGTGGTAGTACCTAAGTAGTAAGCGTCCTACTAGTGAAGGAAAGAAAACATGCTATCTCCCCTGTAATAAGCATCCTAATAAGTCCATTAGAATTAAGTCTGAATACTCTACCAAACGGCATTCTATGTATAGTCTGAATGAGAACCTTGCTCTTATGACAATTCAATAGTGCTAATGGTGGTGTGAGTACAGCTGGTGGTATAATGGTAGTGGAAGATGACAAGGCATCTTCAATGTCGGAATTCGACGAAAGGATAACGGCGTGGGTATCTGAAGACATGTCACTTGTGAACCAGGTCAATATAATCATATATATATATATATATATATATATATATATATATATATATATATATATATATATATATATATATATATATATATATATATATATATATATATATATATATATATGAGTATGGGTATGAATAACTCATACAGTGTGTGCGTAAAGCAACATGTATAGTGAATATGCACCTATGATGAAATGATGAGATGCTATGATGATGTGGTTATAGTCTAGGGTCCAAGATACATCCTAGTTGGCTATAACCTTAGCTCTGATGCCAATCTGTCACACCCCCAAAATACCTGAATGGCAGCAGAATGGAATACCTGGGGGTGACTGTCATAGCACCATACTTACAGTTATATTGAACGACCTAAAGTGTCGTTTAGAAAATACAGCGTTTGATCATTAAAACATTCAGAGTTTACAAAGCTTAGGTCCCAAAAGAGTTTGCCAATATAGTTAGAATAAGTTCAACAAGATCAAACGTTTCATAAGTGCAGAAAATATAGTGAGACGCGTCGACTCCGCGACTCCATGAAGGTCCAAATGTATGCACATGAGCTACCTTAATAACCTGAGAAATACATTGCGAAAAACGGTCAACATAAAGTTGGTGAATAATCATAGGTTTATAAGTAAAATCTAGTGTACATATGCCATAAGTAAAGCCAAGAAATAGGATGTCCGGAAAATATATACATTGGCTCTTAAGCTCATGACCCCGAAGCTAGACGATACTTGGCCCCAATGAGTGTTTACCAGACACTCTAATAATAAAGACATGAAATGCATTTGTAATACTGTTGGAGCAACCCAAACACAGATGGAGGAGTCACCCTCAATAGATCTATCCACTCACTCCCGCTTAGTACTAGAAATTAACGGTCCATGATAATAAAGGGGACTTGTCAAGACGTGGTAAATAAGGCAACTTAAGCAATGTATGAAATTTTATACTTAGGCATGTACACAAAAACAAGTAATGCAATGTATTCTCCCCCGTGGGATTTGAAATCAAAATATATAATTAAAACGGGGCAATGAAACTCACCTCGAAGTGATGGTACAAAGATGGTGCAATGAGGTAAAAGTAGTTGGGACAATGAGGCGCGCACACTAGCCGCAACCTAAATGAATAATCGCGATCTAATTAAGATCAAGCCGTAATGAAATGAATGCACATGCACATGATGCTCATACCACTCGTAAATTGGAAATACTAGTTATCGTCATATTAAAATAGTTTCTATACTTAGGAAAAATATGTCCATATATAGAAGTATATAACTTGTCGTATTGTCTTGTATTAAAAATGTTAGCGTTAAATTCTTTGTGTCGAAAACCTTGAAATAACGTCGTTAAGTCTTATAAGTATTCTCTTGGGTCATACATATTCGTTCGTTAAAAATGTAGCCCTTAATAACGTTTCGAGAAAAATATACCATTTAGCGCGTACGTTATTATTTTTATTTGTGTCCATATATATATATATATATAGTTTAACGATGTTAAAATGGGTATAACTCGGTCGTTTTAAGCTCGTTTTCCTTGTTCTTTATGCCCACGGATTCGTCTTTGTATATACTAGTATATTTTTGATAACTCGGCTCCTTTAGGTTACGTTTAATACCTCTTTTTACCCATTGAAATCTGCCAAACAGCAAGCAGTTTTTGTAAAAAGTAGTTTTCGTCGTTAAATTTGCAAAAATCATATCTCCTTCGTTATAAGCTTCTTTTAGTCCATTCTTTCGCCTAAAGTTTCGTTTTTGAATGTATTTTCTAAATCTTTGGTCAAAACTTAGTCATCAACCACTGATTTTCCCACGAAATGAAAATAGGGACAGTAGGTATTTCAAATGTTTCAAAAACCATTTTCAAGTCTCCAAGCTAGTTCTAACCTCAATCAAACCACTTTCAAACACCACAAAGCTAGTCTAAACCTACCATACACCTTCTTAGGGTGTCATGGGTCCTTAAACATCATCAATCCACTAGGTCTAACAAGGGTTTCTTATGTGTCCATTTCTAGGGCTCAAAGTTACATATGTACAAAATAAAGTGGTATAAGCCATTATATGCATGAGTTCTTGTAAGAAATATATATAAACATGGTAATAACTTGTAAAAATCATAAAAATGAGTTTGTTAACTTACTTGAAGGTTTAGGGAGTTTGGATGATAAAAACCTACTAATCCTTGAGTTTTTATTTCAAAACTCCAACAAGGATGACTATATGAACTAGTTTACACCTAGATCTTGTAAAATCTTGTTGTTCTTGCTCCTTGACCACCTTGGTCGATCCTAACTTAAGAGAAAATGAGTGAAAAGTTTTCTTGTGCAAGTAAAATGATTTTGTGATAAAGATGGTGAAAAAAGTTTATTATATACTAAGAGACAATTGTTTGGTGAGCAATTAATAAGGTTGGTGTAGTTGCAATGTATTAGGACCTTGGGGGGGGGGGGGGGTTGGCCGGCCCATAAAGGAGGGAAAGGGGGGGTTTGTCTTGGGTTTAATTAGGGAAAATTAGTGGTAAAGTGTAGTTGTGTTAGTTTTAGGTTTAATCGGGTACCGGGTTTGTTAGAAATAAATTTTATTGAAGTTATTCGGGACGTAATAAAGTCGTAAAAATTGTAAAAATATGCCGGGTACAAGTACGGAGAGTTTGGGTGATTATCGTTTAATTTTGTTGAAAACCGTCGTTATTAAGTTAAACGTACGATACGTAATAAATAAATTTTCAAAATACCGGGTAAATTAATATTATAATTTTTATATTATAAAAATGAGTTATAAAAATATATTGGGACAATAGTCAGGAGTGTCGGACATGTTAGACACATTTATAGTTCGCGTATTAGTGTTTATTTAAAATAAACGTACGTAAATCGTTAATTGTACCAAAAGTATAAATTTAATTATCCTACGAGTGGAATAGCATGCAAGTGCCATAATGATGATATGCAGACTATTTCTAGTCTGTATGAGATGTCCCAATGATAATGCATGAATTCGCACATGAACCAATACGGTTACGCGAATTTAAATACTCGTAAACTAAATTTACGATGACATGAGTAATGCACGTGAATAGTGGTTTTCTCTCGGAAATGAATAGTGTCAAGTGAATAGTAAAATTTCTGAATGTTTCTCGAAATGTCAAATTGACCTCAAAAACGATGAATAGTGATCGATGAATAGTAAATGATGAATAGTAACTTGTGAATAGTAAATTGTCGAGGTTTGGAAAATGACCGGAAATTACGAGTTGTGACAAATTAACGTAAAGTGGCAAGTGTGTTGTTGTAATGTTGTATACTTGACATGTAAGGATGTTTATGTGAAATAAACATAAGTAAGTTGGTGTTGGTCTATGTAGGAGCACGTTTATCAAGTTTGTGAGTTATATCACACTTAATAGTAATTATTAGAAGAAAAAAAATATACGTAGAAAATGATAATCATTTTATTAGCACATGAAATTATTTAGTACAAGGTGAAATTTTCCCAGTGGTTATAGTATCCCCCAGTTGCAAGGAATCTCGTCCCGAGATTCATTCTATGTTGGTTGGTAATTTGGTGAAAAGATGTGGGTAAGCTGCCCGAATTTGATCTTCTCGCTCCCAGGTGAATTCTGGTCCTCTCTTGGAGTTCCATCTCACCTTAACGATGGGAATGCGGTTTCGTTTCATTTGTTTGATCTCTCTATCCATAATATCCACAGGTTCTTCCACAAAATTGAGCTTGTCATTGAGACGAAGCTCTTTCATGGGAATCACAAGGGTTTCGTCAGATAGACACTTTTTGAAATTCAAGACGTGGAAAGTAGGGTGTATATTACTAAGTTCTAACGGAAGCTCTAGTTTATAGGCTACTGGTCCGATTCTTTCTAGTATCTTGAATGGTCCGATGTATCTGGGATTCAACTTTCCTTGCTTCCCAAATCTAACCATACCTTTCCATGGTGATACTTTTAACATGACCTTGTCACCGACTTCAAATTCCACAGGCTTTCTCCTTATATCAGCATAACTCTTTTGCCTATCTCGTACAGCTTGCAAACGTTGTCGAATCTGTACTATCTTATCAGTGGTCTCTTGAATGTTCTCCGGTCCGGTAAGTTGGGCTTGAGCTTCTCCGACTTCAGCCCAACAAACAGGTGATCGGCACTTTCGTCCATAAAGGGCTTCAAATGGTGCCGCTTTGATACTAGCATGGTAACTATTGTTATATGAGAATTCTGCCAAAGGCAAATGTCTATCCTATCCTTTACCAAAATCTATTACACATGCCCGGAGCATATCTTCCAATGTTTGGATAGTACGTTCACTTTGTCCGTCAGTCTGTAGGCGATAAGCAATACTCATATCTAACTGAGTACCCAAAGCTTTCTGAAGTGTATCCCAAAATCGAGATGTGAAACGTGAATCTCGATCCGAGATAATAGAAATGGGTACTCCGTGTCGGGAGACTACTTCTTTCAGGTATAATCGTGCGAGACTTCCTATTTCATCTGTCTCCTTGATCGGAAGAAAGTGCGCTGATTTCGTAAGACGATCAACGATGACCCAAATAGTGTCATAACCGCTTAACGTCCTAGGTAGCTTGGTGATGAAATCCATAGTTATTCTTTCCCATTTCCATTTAGGAATCTCTGGTTGATTCAACAAACCAGACGGCTTTTGATGCTCTGCTTTAACTCGTGCACATGTCAAACATTTACTGACATACTCAGCTATGTCAGCTTTCATATTTGGCCACCAGTAAAGCTTTTTGAGATCCTAGAACATCTTTTCAGAACCAGGGTGAATAGAATATTTTGACTTATGGGACTCGTGTATAATAACATACCTTATATCACCAAAAAGTGGTAACCAACTCCTATTCCTTATACAACGTGTTCCGTCAGAACGAACTTCAAATTCCTTATCCATACCCCTCAAATTCCCAGCTTGGATATTTTCTTCTTTCACCGCTTCTGTTTGTGCATTTAGAATTTGGGACGGCAGATTTAAGTTAATGGTCATGACTACCGCTCTTACTCGTAGAGGCTTAATCCGCTCCTTCCTACTCAAAGCATCTGCTACTACATTTGCTTTTCCAGGGTGGTAACGAATTTCGTAGTCGTAGTCACTTAACAACTCTAACCATCGCCGTTGTCTCATGTTTAATTCTTTCTGATCAAGAATATGCTGAAGACTCTTATGATCAGTGTACACAACACACTTCGTGCCGTAAAGATAATGTCTCCAGATCTTGAGAGCAAACACCACTGCTCCTAGCTCGAGATCATGAGTCGTATAATTCTTCTCATGAGTCTTAAGCTTTCAAGAGGCATAAGCAATCACCTTCTCTTTTTGCATTAGCACTGCACCAAGACCTTGGTGTGATGCATCACAGTAGACAACAAAATCGTCATTCCCCTCAGGCAAAGCTAGAATTGGAGCTTCACACAGCTTTTGCTTTAACAGATGGAAAGCCTTCTCTTGATTTTCTCCCCAAACATACTTCTTGTTCTTTTGAGTCAATTCTGTTAATGACTTGGCAATCTTTGAGAATCCTTCTATAAATCTTCAATAATAGCCAGCAAGTCCTAGAAATTGACGCACCTCATTAGGGGTTGTAGGTGTCGGCCAATTCTTGACTGCCTCTATTTTGGAAGGATCCACATGAATGCCGTTGCGATCAATCATATGGCCAAGAAATTGTACAGTGTGAATCCAAAAATCACACTTGGAAAATTGTGGAAAACTAGAAGGGGGGTTGAATAGTTTACCGATTAAAATCTTTTTAACTTGTTAAGTTAGCTTTGAAACTTTCCGTTTGATCAAAGATATATACGCAAACACAATATATAACATGCAAGTAAATGAAAGAAACGATCAAACCACAACACGAGTATTTATCGTGGTTCGGATACAAGGACTCTTTTTCCTTGCCCTACGTCCACGCCCCGAGTATCCAACTCGAGAGTTACTTTCACTAGTCAACAAGCTCCTTTCACCGGTGGAGAAAACCTTACACGTCGCTTATACTTTTACCGACACAAAGCTAGATGTCGAGTTCTTTACCAAGGGTACAACCACTCCCGTTAGTTCTTTACAAGGGTACAACTACTCCCGATACACTTTGTATTTTGAGGACTAAAATACTAATCGATCACTACTGAAAATATACAATCAAATGAAGTGTAAACTACACAAGTCTACACAATGCTAAGCTAACAAGTCTTGCAACATTGTGTTGAATACTTGTTACTTTTAGTAAGCTCGTGAATCTCTTTGCTACAAAAAGAAACTTCACATATGAAATGTTAAGAGGTTAGATGAAAGAATGAATGTGTGTGTAAAATATATTGTCAAGTGATGAGCCAAAATTCAACTTGTGGCTCAATATTTATAGCCAAACCTTCTGCAGGTCTGGCGGATCAGGCGGACCCCTCAAAAGGGTTCCGCCCGTGTACCTCCAGGGTACCGCCGGGCTTGCAGTTGGTTTTGCAATAAATCTTGCAAACCAAACAAAGTCACATCTCATTACTCTTGCAAACCAAACAATGTCACATCACATAATATCAAGTCAAACACTAAACTTGCAAGCAACATCTAAGTGAGTCAAACACATTTCTTTCCATAAATGTATAATGACAAAACTTGCCATAAATGTGATGTGACAATTCTATTTTTAGAAAATAAGAAGTGTTGTGTTTTATGAAATGTAAAATGTAGCAAAAGTCTAGTTTATGCAACTATTTAAAACTAAGATTATGTTTTACTTAGAAACTAAAGTTTACATTTGTCATTAACAAAACTTAGCGAAGATCGTAAAATATAAATAACGTTTTTAGGCGATATTTGTATTAATAATCTCCCCCTTTTTGTTGATGACAAAACATAAACTTTGTTTCACAAAATCTTGGTTTTTAAGACTTAAAAAAATTTATATTAAACTTGTTTTACTTAAGTGATGAAAATCATATTAAGTTTTGAAGGTTTAATATATTTCTCCCCCTTTTTGTCGAAACAAAAAGTAGAGTAGCGAAGCAGAAAAATGCACTTGCTCCCCCTTGCTTGTTACTCCCCCTAAAAGGAGTGCCAAGATGGGAAACATGGATTTTGGATCCTACAGAAAAATGTTAGTTGGTGATATATATAAGCTTTTAGTTACCACACACATTGCAACCACAAAGACAACATAAAAATGATCAACCAACAATGCACGAAAGTGAGTAGAAAGAACTAGCATTCCAAGTAAAATTTTGACTTATAAAAGTCAAATGATTGTCTAGGACTTGTTTGGGTGGGAAAGAGCATCCAAACGTTCTATGACGTGTTGGAATGCAAACCGGGTTTCATCTTGGAGTTGGTGAAGCAACGTTTTGATGCTTGCACCCATTTGCTCACAATTTGAGCAAATATGGGGATGAGTGGGTGGAAATGGGTTGGTTTTGGTTTCTTGGTTTGAGGGTTGATTGGTTTTTGGTTCTTGGGTGGGTGATGGGTTTGGTATTGAATCAAGCAAGGTGGTTTGAAATTCCATTGCTTGATGGAGGTGGTTTTCAACCATGTTTTGTATATCCTCATATGAGGGAAAGAAAGACTCAAAGGTTTGAGCTTGAGAGTGTGGTGGAGTTGGGTGATCATGGTTTTCAAAGTTTGGTTCTCCATAAAGAGGACCATGGATGTCATTGTAGATGGGGTAAAACAACAATGGTTTGGGTTGATGGTATACTTGTTGTGGTGGTTGGGTGTGGTTAAAATGCTCATTTTGGTCAAGAATTGACTTTGGTGAAAAAGGTGGTGGTTGTGAAGGTCTTGGTGGGAGATCATTAAGGTCTTGGACAAAAGGGTGTGGTGATGTGGGAGGAGACCCAAATAACTCCATAGGTTCCATTTTGGGTAATTGTGATGGTGATGAAGTTTTGGATGGTTGGGTTGGAGCACTTGGTGGACTTGGGTCAATGGGTGATTTAGTAGGTGGTGGAGTGAGCTCATTGGGTTCATTTGATGATGGTGATGGAGATGCAAGGTTCAAAAAGTGTTCATTTTTTATAGGTGATGTGAATTCATCCGAAGATGAGGAGCTTAGGTTGATGGGTTGTTTAGACCATAGTGGTTTAACACTTATCCGGGCGGTTTTCTGGATGGGTCTTGATGGTTGAGAGGTGATTGTTGACTTATTCATGGTGAAAAATGGTTTAGAAGTTTCAAAAATTGTGGTGAAGAAGGTGTGATTTGATAGTGTTTAGGATGGCTTAATTTATAGTGTTGAAGGATTATGGAAAGGAGTGTTTGGATTTGATGTTAGTCCATACAAAAATGGAGGTTTCTAATAATTTGGAAAACTAATTGTGGGTTGTCAAATCATGAAAGTCAATCCAATGAAAATGGTGAAGTGAGAAGACAAGTTTTGCACTAAATGCTTAGTGGTTTTGGTGGATTTTTGGTAGTATAAATCTCAGGGATTTCAAGGATCCCTTAAAAGGGTTCTTTCCTTTATGTGTGAGGGGTCCTTGAGGTTGTTATGGCAAATTTTGAATTCTGGCGGGAATTGGTTTGGGTTAAGTTTAAGGAAGAAGGAGTACCCTATTGATGAGTGTGTAAATACTCATCATTTTTACCTTTTCTGAGCTGCCAAAACATCTAAAAACACTCAATATTGAATCAAAATAGTGAAATTATCCTAGGAAAGTGTTTTACATGTTTCAAATGCGAAATAATCAAAAACAGATGAAAAACGTACAAAGTTTGCAAAATTGGCAGTTTCAGTCCCTCAACTTTCAAAAGTTGTCAAATCTAGTCCCTGGTTGTTCTAAAAACTTGAAAAAGTCACCAAAGGTCCTTTTAAATCAAAAAGTTACACAATTAGTCCTTTGGTGCAAAGTTTCACAAAATGTCAAGTTTAGTCCCTGAACTTTGAAAATTGTCAAAAATAGTCCCTGGGATATGAAAACTTTGAGAAAAACAAACTTTGTCCTTGCACTAATCTTTTATGGCAGGATTGGTCCTTGGTGGAAACGTTTGGTGAAATTACACAATTGGTCCCTGAAGTTTGGAAGTTTGGCAAATTTAGTCCCTGGTGAAATTTAAATGGAAAAGTCAACCTTGGACCTCATACTATTCATCATTTGGCATAACACACCCCTTGAAGTACTTTGGAAGATTGCCAAACCTCACCCCCAAACTTTTGAATTATTACAAAAAAAGGTCCTTGTGATAACTTAAACCATAACCGGACCCTTAAATATTATTACCCAAAATCCTAAGCCTAATCCAATCCCAACACCCCAGCCCACTCCCTCCTTTTTATCCTAAGCCCACACAATCCCAGCCCAATACACCTTTTACTAATAAAACCGGGGTCAAAACATTGACCTTGGTCAAACCGGTCAAACACCACCCCTACCCCTTTCCCTCCCCCACACCACTTGCAGCCATCCCATCCCACCATCCTTGTCACTTCCACTGCCCAAACCACTCACCATACACCCTCACCTCAGCATTTAATGCACCCCCTTGTCTGATTATCAGAAGAAAATTGCAAAAAAAATCTTTCCCGCCAAAAACACGTGGCACAAGATTAGAGTGATTCAGACATCCAAGGGCTCACAATTGGTTGGGATATGATCAGAGAGGCATAAGGAACCCTAATTCTTGGCTATAAAAGGGAAGAGTAACAAGAAGAAGAAGCTGTCTCAATTTTTAGTGTAAAAGTAGTCGTAGAAGTATAATAGGCAATTGTAGTTTAATTAAAAGCTTTTAAGCAGTGTTCTAAGTTAATTCAGTGTACTTTTAATCTTTTCAAAGCAATAAAATCAAGTTTTCTTAATCCTTATTGTTTATGCAATTTTCAGTTCATATCATAATCTTAAATCACATTCTGTTGTTGTATAAGTTTGTATTATGGACTCTTAAGCTCATTTAGGTTCCAAGAAAGCTTAAGAAAGCTTTTAGAGACCCTTAAAATACTGCTTAGACAAAGTAAATCAAAAATATAAAAAAGGTCAACATAAGTCAACTGTGTTTGTTTGAGTTTAATTTCAGGTATTGAGAAGGATTGAAGGGCAAGCTTGGAAGTGGAATAAGCCTATCTAAAGATAGGCATCTGTGGAAAACCCTTTGTTCATGCTAAGGGTGGTTAGTAACCTTTGCTTATTTTAAATTTTCCTCTAAAAATCTTAGTTCTTTATAGTTTCTGATTGCTTGTTTGTATTTGCTACTCTGTGTTTTCTTGTGCTTATTGAGTGTTGTTTAAGTAATTTATAGCTTAATATTTATAACTTGTTCATTAGATATTGTAGTTACTTAAAATCCTAGGTTTCACAGTCAAACTAGTTTAAGTGTTAATCTTATGCATTTGTAGTTGCTATCTGATTCTGAGTGCTTAAATAAGTTTAACTGATCATAATAAGTAGTTGTGAATCAAGTTCATAAGCCCTAGCACCTAATTGATTTGAAAAACACAAAATAGTCATTGCAATAGGGGTGTTTGGTTTAGTGGATTGCTGAAGTATTCAGTGGTCATTGTGCCTTGACAGTTGTTCCTTTAGTTTGCATTAGGTGTAATTAGGCTTGAAGAAAACATAAAAATAGCACTTATAATAGAAAAAGTCAAAAATCCAAAGTAATCACTCCCACAGTCAACTGTGTGGGAATTTTAGATCCATAAACCCAAGTATCTTAGTGTAAGTTGGAGTTACATGCTTATTTGGTATCACTTAGGCTTATAACACATTTCTCAGCTTATAGGATTGGATCAAAACTAATCAAAGTCAACTAAGCAAGTTTACTCAAAAAAGTCAAAAAGAGTTCATCTCAGTTTTTCTTAAAATGGCAAGAATTTTCATGATTTGTGTACTTGGTTCTAGGGTTTGAAATTGCTTGGGTATTTAGTCTACCTGTAGTACTTGTGATTTGCATAATTGTTATATTTTTGCAAATTTTCCTAGTGGACACTTTTGCCCTTGGAACACACCTGCAGGGAAGAACATCTCCCCTGCACCAGCAGACCACCACAACACCACCACCTTTGGTGGCTGTTGTAGGCCACCTCAGTGGGTCCCAGTGACTCATTTTGGGTTTTCCCAACCCCCTCCTACCAGGCTACAAGCCTTGACCTTTAGTTTGACCTAGGAATCAGTGGACCCCACCTGGAATCAACCCTAAAGTCTGTCCCATTTCTGTGTAAAATTTCAAGTGTCAAAGTGCTTATTTGGTCCCAAATAGCTTATCTGTGCTCATTGCTTGTTGTTTTTAGCTTATTTAAGTCTATTGTGCTTAATTGAACCTAGTTTCATCATTGTTGACCCTACATACAGTTATTTGTGCTTATTTTGCTAATTGGTCAAAGAAAGTCAACTGTCTTGCTTAAAAGGGGTGCACACAACTTATTTTTAAGCTAAAAGAAAAGTTGTTTCACAAAGGTTTCTTATTTTCTTCATATTATTAGCTGTCAAAAAGAAAAACTCCAAAAAACAAAACATAAAAATAGTGATAGCTTCTATTTAATAGAATTTATCTTTTTCATTTTTCATTTTTCATTTTAGCTTATTTATAAGCACTTTTCCATTTTTATAATTTTCTAAATTTTCTTGTACCCTTAAGTATTTAAAATAATTTTCTTAGATTTTTCCTAATCAGTTTACTATTTATTAGATTTAAAAGTAGTTTAAATAATTAAATAAGTAATATTAGTAATTAATTAGTTTTCTTAAATTTTTATTAACAACAGTAGGTTTTTATAATTTTCCTAGGTTTTAATAATTTGTTAAGACTTTTAGAAAATATAATTTTAATTTCTACTGTTCATTTTCCATTTTTCTTATTTTAATTATTTAAATTTGATTTAAGTTAATTAAAAGGTAAATAATTAGTGGAATAGCCTACATATAATTTCTAGAAGTTTTTATAATTTTGTAGGATTCCTGTGATGGTTAAATAGTTTTATAAATTTTCTCATAATTTTCTAAGTTAATTTAGTATTATTTGTAATTTAAAATAGTTTAGCTAGTTTAATTAATATAATTAGTTTTTAATTGATAAAAAACTCATAAAAAGACAAAAATATTTATTTTTATTTTTTATACTTTCTTCAAGTTCTTTTTAAGGTTTAGAAAATATTTTTGCAAGCTTTTTGTTTAATTTGTAATCTTTGTAATTTTTAGTTAATTTAAATTAGATTTAAATTAGATTTTAAATAGTTTTATTAATTAAATAATATTTAAATATTAAAATAATAATTTTTATTATTTCTTTTTCATTTTCAATTTTCTTTTAATTTTAAGTTTTCAAAAGTTTCACTTGCACCCCCTGTAGTTTGTAATTTATCAAAACCCACTTTTCTGTCTGTTACGTGATCCCAAATTGTAAATTTGTGCATATATCTGTATATCTGTTATTTGTGAATATTATCTCATTGTACAAATACTAAAATATCAGTAGCAAAATCAATTCCATATCATCTTGGCTACTGTCCTCAGTGTCACTCATTCCCAAAAACGATTTCCAAAAACATCATTTCAATCTCGCTGGGACTTAACGACCCGGGGACACACTATACTATCACAGGAGAATTGGAACGAGGCTGTCTTTGACTTATTGACCTTTGGTCAATAATATCTGACTATTTCAGGACCAATCAAAATTTGGCGCCGCTGCCGGAGAGGTTGTTGCGTGTTTTTAAAATCGTTTTAAGTTTAGTGGTTTTCAAAACCCTCCCTGTACAAATTTCACACAAATTTGTAAAAAGTTTTTGTAAAAAAATTCAATTATAACAAAAAGTTCATTAACACTTTTCCTAAAGTGTTAAAAACACCAAAAAAAATCAAAAACAACAAAACAAACTGTGAAGTTAAATTACTTCGTTTTCTTTAAGATTACAACCTGAAACAGTTGGTTTAAGGTAAGTTCTGACATTAAATTGCGAACTGAAGAGGAAACCTATTTACTTCCTCCCGCCAGCCTGCGAGTAATCTTAAAAGAACGATTTCGGTTAACGAATCAGTTCCAAAAATATTTCCCAAGTTTTCTGCACACACACCCATAAGCTTAAAGCAGTTTTTCAAAGTAATAAATACATAAAATCTTACCACCGCAAACCAAGGCAGAACACCTACCAACTGTGGGTGTGGACATAATAAGTTCCCAAACTAAAGATTAAAACTTGCCTTTATATCCCTGTGAGTGGTGTACCTTTTTTAAAGAAGCCATTCACTTGTGATAATTGGTTTAAGTTCACTGTGGTTTTGCCTCGATCTTGTTTTGAAAAATTGTTTTTAGTGCATGCGCACTCGGTCACAAACAAAATGTAAACATCAGAAAAATGTACCCGAGCTACGTATTGAAGAACCAAAAACCGAAATGGCCGATATGCCACCACCACCATTACCACCCCCTGACCCTCCCAGGGATGAGCCAGCTCCCGATCTCCGAACGATGGAGGAGCTGTGCCAGCCTACCATGCAAGGGAGGGGCGGGCCTATTGCACCACTCACTATTGAAGCTACGGACTTTGGCCTCAAGCACCACATGATCCAACAAGTCCAGAATTCGTGTCAATTTCATGGATTACCGGGTGACGATGCTAACAAGCATCTTGACAAATACCTCACCGTCACCCAAAGTATGAAACAGCATGGTGTCACCGATGATGCCCTCCAGCTGTATCTCTTCCCCTATTCTCTCACTCATCATGCCACAGCATGGTTTGACCGACTCCCAAAGAATTCTATTCGTACCTTTGATGATATGGTAACCAAGTTTTTAGAAAAATATTTTCCACCTTCCATGGTTACCAAGTTACGAAATGATATCAGCAACTTCCGGCAACGTCCCGATGAGTCTCTTTTTGAGGCTTGGGAACGTTATAAGCTAGCTATTGGTCGGTGCCCTAACCACAATATGTTACAAGTTACCATCATAGATACCTTCTATAATGGTCTGACATTGAGGCACCGGGATATTCTCAATGCTGTTGCTGGTGGGACATTTATGAAAAGGCATCCCGAAGAGTGCTATGACTTGATTGAGAACATGACTGCCCACCATAACTTTTGGGATTCCTCTGCGGAGAGGGATGAGTCATGCAAATCAATCATTCCTTCATCATCATCTCCTGAAATAATTGCTGTTACCAAAAAGATAGATGATATTTCTACAGCTGTGTTGAGAATGAACCAAACGATGCAAAATCAGGTTCAAAATCAACAAGTAAAAGCCGTGGCCCGAAGTTGTGAAACTTTTGGGGGCCCACATCTTTATTCTGAGTGTCCAGCTACTGCTGGCTTTCCTCAAGAGAACGTTTATGCTGCTCACGGTTCCTACAACACGGGGGTAATTCTTACCAACCACAAGGGGACCGAAATCTCTTAAGCTATCGTTCCAACAATTTTCTCGGACCTCCCGGTTTTAACCAAAATCAAAACCGTAACTCGAATCAGAATTTTAACCAAGGTCAAAACTCAAATTTCCAAAACCCGAACCAAAATCAAGGTCATTTTAATCAAAACAATTTTCAAAATGGCAATCAAAATTAAGGTTTTCAAGGAAATTTGCAAAGAAACCAAAATCAAGGAAATTACAATCAGGGTAATTTCAATCAGAGAAACAATTTTCAGGGTAACAACAATCAAAATCAAGGGAATTTTCAAAACAACCGTGTTCAAAATCCTCCTCAAAACGTTGTTCCACCCTCGTCTTCCTCCGATGAAGTGCTAAAACAATTCATGAAAGCACAAGAGGAAACGAATCGGTTATTGATCAGCAAGATCTCTGAGCTTCAGAAGTCTTTAAATGATCGACCCTCAGGCCCGGGTGCACTACCGAGCAACACGATCGCTAACCCGAAGGGCGATGTCAAAGCGATCACTAGCCGAAGTGGGGTATCATACAATGGACCCGCGATTCCCTCTACCTCTTCTTCTCCTCCTACTAAGGTAGCGGAACGTGAACCTGAGGTTACCACGGACACGGTATTTCCTACTAATAACGGAGGTATCAACAACGTCCACCGTCAAGTTGTTCCAGTCCCGGCTCGTAAGCCGAAAGTTGTATTTGATCCCCCTGTAAGTTCTGATGAAATTCCAAAGAATGATCCTAAGCCTTCAATTCCATATCCTTCACGTATGAATGATCAAAAGAACCGCGAAAAAGCTAATCATCAGATGGAAAATTTTTATCAAATTTTCCAAGAGTTACACTTCGATATTAGCTTCGCGGATGCTCTTCTTCTCATGCCTAAGTTTGCTTCGACAATCAAAAATCTGATAAGCAATAAAGAAAAACTCTGTGAAATGGCAAAAACTCCACTTAATGAGCATTGCTCAGCAGTGCTCTTGAAAAAGCTTCCTGAAAAGCTTGGAGATCCCGGGAAATTTCTCATTCCTTGTATTTTCCCTAGGATGGTTGAATGCTTTGCCTTGGCCGATCTCGGTGCAAGCATTAACCTGATGCCTTACACAGTCTGGAAAAGACTCTCTCTTCCTGCTCTCAATCCTACCTGCATGACTCTCGAGCTTGCAGACCGAACTATATCCTGTCCTCTCGGCATTGCCGAAGATATCTTCGTGAAAGTAGGAAAGTTCCATTTTCCGGCATATTTCGTGATTGTTGATTTCGATGCTGACCCAAGAGTTCCTCTCATTCTCGGGAGGGGGTTCTTAAGAACGGGTCGCGCTTTAATCGATGTATTCGAAGAAGAAATCACTCTACGTGTTGGTGGTGAAGCCATCACATTCAATCTTGATCAGACTTCAAGATACTCCTCCAACTATGATGCTGAAACGGTTAACCGAATTGACATCATCGATGTTGCGTCTGAGGAGTATTTTCAAGAAGTCCTTGGTTTCTCAGCAAGTGGCATGATGCGTGGGAATCGCAACAGGCTTTACCTCTCGAGGGATCTCGAGAAGCTTACAACCCCCACCAGGCAGTGTACCTGATCGTTGTAGTATAGTATAGTGACAAGTACCGGGGGATTGATCGTTCAGCTTAGGAATAGTGTCGCTAGGATTAGAAAACCTAATTACTAGTTCTAAAGGTGAGGGATGATTATTTTTGTGTTTTTATATTTTTTAGAAAGCAATTAAAATCTCGGGGTTTGAAGGAGTGGGCGGAATTAGTTGCTATTCAACTAACCCAAAACTAAGATGCAATAAAAAAAAAATACAAAAAATGAAAATAAACTAATTATACTAAAGTTGTGAGCAGTAATTGGAGAAAATGTGTTTACTTAGATTTCACTACACCCTAGATATCTTTTACATGTCAATTACTTGTTATAATTGCATGGATGACGGATCGTATTCCTTAATACCATTCATGGGGTGGCATACATAACTCCCCAATTCTATGAGCTCTTATCTCCTCCTACACCATGCCCAGCATAACTGTAGGGATTGTAAACAGTGGCTCATGCATTAAATACAACCAATAAAGACCTAGTACGCCTCGGTTCATGTTTCTTAAGACGTTCAAGCATGTTACCATTTGGAGATCTGCCAGTTTTCTTAAGCCTAACATACAAATCATTCATCCAAGACAAGAATAAACAAGTAATCAACACATAATCAATATCTAGGTTTCATTAGATCTAAGCAAACACAAAAGAGATCTAGCCTAGCATAATGGAATTGAGACAAGAACAAGATATAGACAACCAACACATAGACATATTGATTGAATTAGAAGAACACTTATCTCATTTACAATGCAAGGTATCAAGGGTTTGGAACCCTTGAAAAACCTGTAAAAGTTGCACCAAAATCGTCTTTAGGGTTTTTCCAAAACTTCTCTCTTAAATGTGAAAAACTAGAAAACTATATATAGGAAAATGGGGATGACGGCGTCAAGAACAAAGGTGTGACGCCGTCATCTCGCCGCCAAATACTTCCTCGGACGGCCTTGATCTATTTCTGACGCCGTCAAGGTCTAGGCCGTCACACAAATTACTCTTGACGCCCTGTGTGTGACGCCGTCATCAACTACGGATTTTAATTCTTGAGGTTTGACGCCGTCATGAATTTACTCTTGACGCCTTCATGTACTGTTCCCAGCATGGAAAATTGAGACTTTGCTATTTTCTTCACTTTTATGCTCCAAAAACGTCCAAAATGGCTTCTTTTCCAGAATTCACTCTCCAAGTACCTAAAATCACAAAAGGAACGATTTAGGGCAATATTTGATCAAATAAATTCGGATTCGGGCTTAAATGACCCCCTAAAAACGGATCATTTTTCGCCTCATCATATACGCTTACACTTGAGATTTGCTTGTCCTCAAGCAAATGCGCTTTTATTCTACTCAAAAGACAAGTTAGGGGTCATTTAACACTAATATAAAAGTAATTACGACAAACAATCGTTCCACTAAAGACCAATAGACAAGCACGGAGGTCATATACAAGCACCTCACAAATAGTGTTTAGATACTCACTTCTCTCGCGTGTAATAAAGTGTAAATTACAATATAGAAACGGAAGATATCTCTCACTACCTGTCATAGCAAAATAGATTACCATAGGCTTGGGAAAGGATCAAACCTCCAACACATGGCGTAAGCACCTAGGATAAACTATCAAAGAGGTCTTTTTAAAGGGTTGTAACATTAGGTATAGGGATATGAATTACACGGTTTTGTTGGATAAAGGAAGTTTTACTGGTGGCGAGTTAACAATCTTGGTTAATTACATGTACAATATGGCATTGCTAAGCCAAGATTAGACTCGACTTAAGCTAATAAATGAGAAATAACAAAAACATAAAATGAACAAAGAATAAAAAGGGATGGTAGTCCGTATGTTTTTTTCTCTTTTTCCTTTTTCTATTTTTTTTTTCTTTTTCTTGATTTTTTTTCGATTTTTTTTTTTTCATACACTCTTACCCTACCATCCAAAATAATACATCATAGGGGATGAGAATTCCCCTTACACTTGAATATTTACATACTTTACATTAAACTAATCTAATGACTCGAATTAAGAAAATCAAAACACTTGGAGCACTTTTAAGATTAACGTACATATGGGGGTAATAAATGAGGTTCTTCCCCATTACTCCATAAAATAAGTACTTGCCTATGAGTCCCAATCGTCCCAAAACAATATGTACAAGGATATGACTCGACTTAGCAACCATGTAATCAATTAGAAAGTTAACTTAGGGTTTAACAAATAACAATAATGCACTAAAGATAGGCTCGGAGGGGTGTACTAGGGGTTTCGTGTACTAAAAATGAGTACAACGCTAAGGGTGTGGGAAAAATTAGTTGACTTAACTAGCCAAGTAATATGACTTAAATGGTCAAGTAATCATAATACGGGTTTAACACAAGGGTGATCCTAATGCCTCTTATCATGTAGTAAATCCTACCACACGAATGTAGTCTCACTAGCGGTCTTGGGATGCATCACTAACACAAGTTCTAGAATCTAAATGCTACCGGTACACTCATAAGCACTAATAGTAAATGCTTTTCCTATCAAATCTAAAGGCGAACCTCACATATTTGGGTGGAAAATTTTTCTGAATATACGGTTATGTGCTAGTCATACAATCTCCTATCCATGAGACGCTTGCTATGGCTAAAGTTTCACTCCTAAATGTTGTAAAAAAATTTAAATTTGGCGCTAAAATTACACTAACAAGTATTTCTCATAGTTTTATTACACATCTACTATTAAACAAAACAAACTCAAGCGAAAGTGCATATGTAAGGTATCATCTTTTTACCCTCCCCTTACACTTAAGATGAACATTGTCCCCAATGTTCAAGTAAAGAATGTAAAAGTGAAAAAGTAAAGAGAATGAAATCAAATACTCCCCTGATTCGCTCGGTATGGATTATAGGTTGGCCAGGTTAGATCTTTCTCCAAGAAAACGAACAATCAAAGCTTCCCTTCCAGAATATAAATCATCTCCTTGTCGAACATAACTTGTAAATCCTGACAAAAATAGACAAGACAACCTCGCGTAAAATCGGCGGCATCCTATATAAGTTACTAAATCCTAGAAAACAAAGTAAGATATAATGCTTGTGGAATGAAGTTTGCAGATTTCCTGGAGATTATAAAACTTAATAATTCACAAAAACCATAAGACTCCGTTAGAAAAACAAAACCGGTAAAATTTCCAGATTTTTAACTTCTGACACCGTCATAAGTAAACTCATGACGTCGTCGGAATGGACCTGCAGAAATTCTTATGTTAAGTTTCCGGAAAATTTCTGGAAAAACTTGGTCCTACTTCCTGGAAAATCCTGCAAAACTTCATTATGACTCAATACAAGCATTTGACTCTAACAAATACGAATATACATGTTCATTTAATATTGTGGAGAATCATGATCAGTTTGTTTCTTGAAAACATATTTGGGGTTTCCCCTTACACTTATCTTTTGCAAAAATACTTTTAGGTTGGAGTTAAGACTAGGCCAAATAACAAAGTAAAGTATTTCCACATTTTAATTGAGAAACATGATCTACCAACAATAAAAACTAAACATGCATATGGAAGCAAATAACAATCAAACAAATAAAAATCACACAAAACATGGGTTGCCTCCCAAGAAGCGCTTTTCTTTATTTACGAGTCTTGTAGCTAGACTCAAGGTCATGGGTTACTACGTGATTTCATCATCAAACGTCACATCCTCCTCACTAATCATTTCATTGTTATTTTCTTGGTAGTGTTTCACACGTTGTATGTTAACCGTGAATTCCCTACCTTCATCATCTATTAACACTACCGCCCCAAATTTAGAAGAGTTCTTTACCGTGAATGGTCCATACCATCTAGACTTAAGTTTTCCCGGAAAAAATCTCAACCGAGAATTGTATAATAGGACCTTGTCCCCCTCTGAAAATTCTTTGGGTTTCTTAATTCTCTGGTCATGCCATCTTTTAGCTCTTTCTTTATATGTGATGGAGGATTCGTAGGCTTCTAGTCTAAGCTCATCAAGCTCGTGTAATTGCAAAAACCTATTATTTCCAGCAGTTGTGTAATCTAAGTTGCATGCCTTAAGCGCCCAATAAGCCTTGTGTTCTAATTCTACTGGTAAGTGACATGCCTTACCATACACCATGCGGAATGGGGTTGTTCCAATAGGTGTTTTGTAGGCAGTTCGGAATGCCCATAAGGTTTCGTCGAGTTTAAATGACCAGTCCTTTCTGTTTTGACTAACCGTTTTTTCAAGTATTATTTTAATAGCACTATTGGTGTTTTCGACTTGGCCATTGGTCTGTGGATGATAGGCGGTGGAGAATCGATGGGGTACTCCATACCTCTTCATGACCTTTTCCATTTGTGCATTGCAGAAATGTGTTCCCCTATCACTGATGAGAGCTTTCGGAATCCCGAATCTTGCGAAAAACTTTTTCAGGAAATGAATAACTACTCTTGCATCATTGGTCCTAAGGGCTTGTGCCCCAACCCATTTTGAAACATAGTCAATGGCGACTAAGATGTACTCGTTTCCCCCTGAGGATGGAAAGGGTCCCATGAAGTTAATCCCCCAAACATCGAATACCTCACAAACTTGTATAAAGTTCTGAGGTGCTTCATCCCTATGTGATATATTTCTGGCTCGTTGACATGCATCGCACGCCTGCACCATTTCTTTTACATCACGGAAAATTGTGGGCCAATAGAATCCCGCATCGAGAATCTTTCGGGCGGTAACGTTTATCCCATGATGCCCGCCCGAGGGACCAGAGTGACATTCCCTCATAATCTTAACTGCCTCATTTTCCGAAACACAACGCCTTATAATATGGTCAGGACACCTTCGGAATAAAAAGGGTTCATCCCAGAAGTAGTATTTTAGCTGGGAAAAGAACCTCTTCCTCTCGTACTTAGTCAGGTGTTCTGGAACAAGTCTACATCTACTTGCGAAGTAATTAGCAAAGTCGGCGTACCATGGCTCCGAATCAATCATTGACATTAGTTGTTCGTCAGGAAACGAATCCCTAATCTCACTTCTATCGTGCTTATCCAAGGGGTTTTCAAGACGAGATAGATGATCTGCGGCCAGATTCTCTGCCCCCCTCTTATCGCGAATCTCAACATCGAATTCTTGTAACAACAAGATCCACCGAATTAGTCGTGGCTTGGCATCCTGCTTCGCAAACAGATATCGAAGAGCTGAGTGATCAGTGAAGACGACTGTCTTTGAAAGGACAAGATATTGTCGGAATTTATCGAATGCAAATACTACGGCTAATAATTCTTTTTCGGTGGTGGAGTAGTTCTCTTGAGCGGGATTCATGGTTTTGCTAGCGTAGTAAATAGGTTGGAAAAGTTTGTCACGTCGTTGACCTAATACAGCCCCGACAGCGAAATCGCTAGCATCACACATGATTTCAAATGGTAACTCCCAGTTGGGTGTGATCATGATTGAAGCTTGTGTGAGCTCCTTTTTTAAGAGATCGAAAGCATCTTTGCATTCTTGGGAAAAATCGAACGGAGCATCCTTCACAAGCAATTGAGTCATTGGCCGGGCAATTTTGGAGAAGTCTTTGATGAATCTCCGATAAAATCCGGCGTGCCCCAAAAAGCTGCGTATTGCCTTAATAGTCGTGGGGTATGGTAACTTAGATATAGCTTCAACTTTAGCTTGGTCCACCTCTATTCCGTTCCCTGAGATCTTATGCCCTAACACAATCCCTTCCTTTACCATGAAATGACACTTTTCCCAGTTTAACACCAAGTTGGTTTCCTCACAACGTTTAAGCATCTTTTCTAGATTAGCAAGACAGCGGTCGAAGGAGTTTCCGAAGACTGAAAAGTCATCCATGAACACTTCCATGCTGTCTTCCATGAGTTCGTGAAAGATTGCGGTCATGCAACGTTGGAAAGTGGCGGGAGCATTACATAGCCCAAAAGGCATCCTTTTGTAGGCAAATGTTCCATAGGGGCAAGTAAACGTGGTTTTTTCTTGGTCCTCGGGTGCTATGGGAATTTGAAAATATCCAGAGAATCCATCCAAGAAGCAATAGTACTCGTGTCCAGATAATCTCTCTAACATCTGATCAATGAATGGTAAGGGAAAGTGATCTTTCCTCGTGGCATTATTGAGCTTTCGATAGTCGATGCATACCCGCCATCCAGTGATAGTTCTCTGGGGCACCATCTCACCCTTGTCATTCTTTACTACAGTCATCCCACCTTTTTTAGGTACAACCTGCACAGGACTGACCCATGGGCTATCCGAGATCGGGTAAATCAGTCCTGCATCCAAAAGTTTGATAACTTCTTTCTTTACTACTTCCTTAATGTTAGGGTTCACGCGCCTCTGGGGTTGCACAGTAGGTTTATAATCTTCCTCCATAAGAATCTTATGTGTGCAAAAAGTTGAGTCAATCCCCTTAATGTCGGCCACACTCCATGCGAGTACCCCTTTGTATTTTTTTAGGACCTCTAAGAGTTTAACTTTTTGTTCATGTTCCAAGGAAGAGTTTATGATTACCGGGAGTTGGTCCTCCCCCTGAAGGAAGGCATACTCCAAATGGTTAGGAAGCTCTTTAAGATCAACGTTAGGAGGTTCGATAATAGAAGGTTTGAGCTTGTTTTCGGGCTTTCAGAGCTCGAGATGCTCCGTTGCCTCTTGTCTGGGGTAGAAGGAGACTGCATTAACATCCTCCATCTTTTCCACCCCTAGCAAAGGCAGAAAACTCTCGTCCCGTAGCCAGCCTTCATCGATTTGTTCATCGACGCAACTATCAATGACATCTGTGAGTTCATCTACTTCCCCGATAAAGTAGAGCCGGTTGGCTGCTTTGAGGGAGAGGTCCATAGAATCCTTAATGTCGAAGGTTGTGCTATCGTCTCCCATTCGTAAGGTCAATTTGCCATCGTAGACATCGATGACTGCACGAGCGGTAGCAAGAAATGGTCTACCTAAGATGATAGGTACCAAGCCATCCTCCTCCATATCCAGGATTACGAAGTCGACCGGGAATTTGAATTTCCCAACTTTGACTAGCACATTCTCGCATATCCCTACGGGGTACTTGACTGATCTATCGGCTAGTTGGATGTTCATACGGGTTGACTTCAATCCAGAATATCCTAGTTTACGGAACATAGAGTGAGGCATGAGATTGATACTTGCTCCCAAATCGGCAAGAGCATTCTTGATTAATAGAGGTCCTATGGAGCAAGGCAAGGTGAAGCTGCCTGGATCGTCTACCTTCTTTGGTAGCCCTCGATGGGTTACGACTGAGCATTCTTCCCCTAGGGTCACAAGACCCTCGAGTTTCTTCCTGTTAGCGAGCAGCTTTTTGAAGTATGTGCTATACTTTGGCATGTGATAGCAAGCATCAAGGAGAGGTATGGTGACAACTGAGTCTTTTAGGTATGACAAGAACCTCTTGTTATCATTATCAGTTTTCTGGTTCCTTAACCGGGATGGGAATGGAATTCTCACAGGTGGGTTAGGAAGGGCCGATGGGGAAGGGGTCGTCACGGGCGGTTGGTCTGGGGTGATAATGCCGACATCCTCCTCCTCCTCCCCAGGTTTGTCTGGATCGAGGGTGATGGGGACGAGTTTGGGTAAGGAGGGTCTTTGGTTGTCGTTCCAGCTCGTGTAGTTATCGCGAGCATGGGGTCTTTTTTTCTCACTAATGGCGTTTGGAGATTATCTAGGGCCGAGTTAAGCTTGTTGAAAAATTCTCCAATACCCTCGTGCTGCTCGTCGAAAAGCTCATTAAGCCCTTTCATTTGCAAGTCTTTTTCTTGAGTGAAGTGACCAAGGTCATCTTCAAAATTGCTCCTGATTTTGAATTCAGGGCCTTCCTCCCCTTCTCTTCTCTTTACCAGATTTCCCCAAAGGGTGTAATCGTCATTTTGGTAAAAAGGCAAAAGGGAGGGATCAGCATGAATGTCCCCTCCTGACAAGCACGCATGTTCAGTTGTGGCTGCTCCTCCGCATTCTTCTACCTCATGCGGGCCTCCACAGTAATCGCAGATCAAGTAAGGATTCGACAGCTGTTTAGGTAACTGCGATCCAGCTATGTATTCCACTCTTTTGTGAATTTTGCTCAACCGATCCGAGGTGATCTCAGAAATGCTGACAGTCGACTCAGGTTCATCCCAAGTGTCATCCTGGTCTTGAGCATATTCTTCAATCCTATCCCATCCTTCCTCGGCACATAGATTGGCCAATCTTCCTTTCCTAGATTGGTTAATTCCGTTTCGGTCATTAGAGGAGATGTTTTCATAGAAGATTTGGACGAAGAGCCAAAGCTCAATGCCATGATGGGGAACTTGTCTTATTGAATCTTTGAATCTAGTCCACGATTTATAGAATGGTTCGTCCTTCTCCTTCCGGAAACGGAGGATCCTATCTCTAAGTGCTGAGGTTTTTCCAGGTGGAAAGAACTTCTCATAGAACTTGGATATGAGTTGCTCCCATGTGAAGATAGATTCAGAAGGGAGTTTGTCATACCATTCTTGGGCTTTTTCATATAAGGTGAAAGGAAAGAATCGCAATCGGGATGTGTCTCTAGTAGCCCCATCCGTATGGAGGGTGTCTACTATTTTTAGGAAGTCCTTGATGTGTTGGATTGGATTTTCCTCATCAAGTCCGCTGAATTTACACACACTTTTGACAAGCCAAACATCGGGTGCATGTAGGACCTCACTGGTGTGTTCGTTCGGGTAGACAATGGCATTTGAAAAGCCACGAGGAGTTGGGGAAGAGTAGTCCTTGAGACGCTTAGGAGGGGGTATTATAGGGGTACTCATCTCATTGTGGGAGCTAGGGGTTGTGATGTGATTTTCTGAATTTTCCTCAGAAAGAGGTGCATCAAAGTCGATAGCAATGCTGGATGGTTCAGGAGTTGAGTGAGTTCGTCTTAACCTACACATTTCTCTTTCGGGTTCTGCATAAGGCAAGACAAGGTCTCTAGTGGTACTACGACTCCTAGTGATCCTAAGGTTGGAGAATTCGTTGGTTGCCATGATGGCGGACGGTGAAGAGTTACGAACAAAAGCATGAAGAAATAAGATAGACTAAAGAAAACCTAAAAATAAAAAAAAAAATAAAATCTTACTAGAAAGGAATCTAGCAAGTAGACCTAATAAAAAGAAATCCTAACCTAGACAATAACTATTCCCCGGGCTGCGGCGCCAAAAACTTGATGCGTGGGAATCGCAACAGGCTTTACCTCTCGAGGGATCTCGAGAAGCTTACAACCCCCACCAGGCAGTGTACCTGATCGTTGTAGTATAGTATAGTGACAAGTACCGGGGGATTGATCGTTCAGCTTAGGAATAGTGTCGCTAGCATTAGAAAACCTAATTACTAGTTCTAAAGGTGAGGGATGATTATTTTTGTGTTTTTATATTTTTTAGAAAGCAATTAAAATCTCGGGGTTTGAAGGAGTGGGCGGAATTAGTTGCTATTCAACTAACCCAAAACTAAGATGCAATCAAAATAAAATACAAAAAATGAAAATAAACTAATTATACTAAAGTTGTGAGCAGTAATTTTAGAAAATGTGTTTACTTAGATTTCACTACACCCTAGATATCTTTTACACGTCAATTACTTGTTATAATTGCATGGATGATGGATCGTATTCCTTAATACCATTCATGGGGTGGCATACATAACTCCCCAATTCTATGAGCTCTTATCTCCTCCTACACCATGCCCAGCATAACTATAGGGATTGTAAACAGTGGCTCATGCATCAAATACAACCAATAAAGACCTAGTACGCCTCGGTTCATGTTTCTTAAGACGTTCAAGCATGTTACTGTTAGCATTAAAAATATGTATTATGAAGTGATGGTCATTCTCATATTGTAACTTTGTGTTGTTTGTTAAGTTTAGTAATTGTTTAGTCATTGGGCTTTGGACTTGGCAAGCTAATATGTTATTAGTTATGTTTCATAAGCCTTTATATAATCCATGTAACCAAGTCCAAGCCCAAGCCCATTGAAAGCCCATAGGGCATCTCATGTATCTTACTATTTAAACACCTCAAAGGCTCATTTGAGGTGTGTGCTTGTGTGTGTATTTGTGTGTGTTTTAGTAATCAAAGCTCTCATATTTCATCTCTCTTTCTACATATACACGAATTACATATAAGTCACCAAGTCACCATCTTTCTTCTTCTAATCTTCTATTGGTGTGATAAAGTTGGTATATCTAAGGTCCTACAAGTGGTATCAATCGCCTAACAATGATTTAGGAGGGTTAAGAGGTTGTTTGGTTCGTATTTTTAAAGCTTTCTACACGCTTTTTCTTTAAAAAATTCTTACTTTTCTTGTTTTTTTTGGTTTTAACACTTTTTTGATTACAAACTAGTGTTATAAACCTTATCTAACAAGAAAGTTTCAATCTTTTTGAAGATTTTAGCTTAAAAAATTCGGATCTTGTTTTTGTACTTGTTTTCGAGATCTTCAATAGTTTCATAAAAATCATCAAGTTTGCAACTTTCTACAAGTTTTGGTGTTTTTAAGCTTAGAAGTACAAGAATCTTGGATTGCAAAAGTAGTTTGGGTGTGCTTTTTGCTTATACAAAAAACTGTCCTAATTTCGAAATCACACTTTGACAACTTTTCGAGAACACAAGAAAAGGCTCCGTTCGTGCTCAAAATTGGATACTCGGTATTTTCTCTCTTGTATAAGAAAGAAATTACTTCGACTTTCGGGCTAAATTTCGAAATTGTATAATTTCGAAATTTCTTGTGAAACTGGGTTTTCGAGAAAATCACAAGTTTTTCGAGAACTTCAGAGTTTATCGAGAATTTTTCAATTTTTTCGAGAACTTCAGAGATTATCGAGAACTTCAGAGTTTATCGAGAATTTTTCAATTTTTTCGAGAACTTCAGAGATTATCGAGAACTTCAGAGTTTATCGAGAATTTTTTAATTTTTTCGAGAACTTCAGAGATTATCGAGAACTTCAGAGTTTATCGAGAATTTTTTAATTTTTTCGAGAACTTCAGAGATTATCGAGAACTTCAGAGTTTATCGAGAATTTTTTTAATTTTTTCGAGAACTTCAGAGATTATCGAGAACTTCAGAGTTTTTCGAGAATTTTGACAAAAGTGAGGTTTTTGACGACCAAACTTCAAACGGCCATAACTTTTGAACCGTAACTCTGTTTTCGACGAATCAGCTGTCAAAACGACCGTCAGACAGAGGAGAACGACACGCTAAATGATTTATCGATTTAGGCGAAGTTTCGAGGCCTAAAAACGCTCCGAGAAGAAGTTATTGAGGTTTTAAGGTTTTCAGTCAAAATTTTCACCATAAAAACTTGCATCAACTCACTCTAAACTCTACTCCTATTTCGTTGGAACGATCCAAGAATCAACTTTATCAATCTACACTTCAACAATGGCAACTCAGCAAGACATTCATGCTGCCGGTGCAGAAAACCGACCTCCTATGCTTGAAAAAGGTGGATATCTCCCATGGACAAGCCGCATGCTTCGTTACATCAAAACAAAGCCTGATGGTAAATTAATGATTCAATCCATTGAAAAAGGACCATTCCAGCCAAGACAAGTTCAAATTGAAGGCAATCCAAATACAACACCTCCTACTCAACCATTCGTGCGTGAACAAACAGAAGCAGATTACACAGAGGAAGACAAGAAGCAGATCGCCGCAGATGATATGGCAATGCATTTAATCCAACTTGGATTACCAAGGGAGATCTTTGCTGCGGTCGACAGCTGTGAAACTGCTTATGCTATGTGGGAACGTGTTAGAAGGATTTGTCATGGAACAGAGATTGGACAACAAGACGTTGAGAACAAACTTCTTACAGAATGGGAGAATTTCACATCCACTAAAGGTGAACAAATTGAATCCTACTACACAAGGTTTTGCACTTTGATGAATGAGTTAATCAAAAACAAGTTGACACCTCGAACAATTGCAACAAACATCAAATTCATCAATAACCTTCCAGAAGAATGGGGTCGTTATGTTACAATTGTCAATCAAACAAAGGATTTACATAAGGTGAACTATGATCAACTCTATGATTTTCTGAAGCAAAATCAAGCTGAAGCTAATGAAGTTAGGAAAGAAAGATTGGCAAAGAATCATGATCCTCTCGCATTAATTGCTACTACACCAACACCATTACTAGTGAACACACAACAACCATCATCATCTTCCACTCACAACTACATGCAACCATCATACATTCAACAACCAACACCGGTCTACCAACAACAGTTCTACCCACAGCAACAACAACATGTTATTCCACAACAGCAACACCAACAATTCCAAGAACCAGAATTCACTGAAAATGATGAAGCCACTGCAGCCCTGACTCAAGCGTTTGCTTTTCTGACAAAGGCATTCCAAGGACGCTATTCCACACCAACAAACAACAACCAAAGGATTTCATCGAACACTCGCAATAAGCAGATTGCTCAGCCGAGTTTCAATATGGGCAACGCAGGCCAAATGGTTGGAGTTTATGGGAATCAGCAAGGATATGCCACTGGAATTAACATGGGGAATCAGAATATGCTGAATGTAGGGAATCAGAATGCAGGAAATCAGTATGGTCAGTATGCAGGGAATCAGTTGGGTCAGTTTGTTGGAAATCAGAGGGGTCAGAATGTTGGTAATCAGGCAATGGGTAATCAGAATAGAAATGTTGCAGCTCCAGTAGTTGGGAATATGGGAAATGTGAATCAGGGTAATCCGGTTAAGTGTTTCAACTGTCAGGGTGTAGGTCATATGGCACGGAACTGTCCTACTAAGCCAAACAAGAAAGATCTAGCGTACTTGCAGAAAGCAGTGATGCTGGCACAAAAGGCAGAGGCAGGGTTTCAGTTGAATGCAGAGGAGAATGACTTTATGGCTCTTATGGATGACATGGAAGATAGAGAAGATATCGATGCGAACTGCATATTCATGGGGAATCTTCAGGAAGCTAAGTATGACACGGATTCTGATACACTTCCTGTTTATGACACCAATGCACCATCTAAGGTATCAAACTTCAACACATGTCACAATAATGATATATTTGATATGTCTCCTCATGAGGAACAGCATTCTGAGAAGCTAGCACCCACTTATGATACATACCTGGACACGCCAAGTAGTAGCAATACTCCTTCAGCAACTCCAGATGTGAATCATAATGGAGGCTTCGTTTCACAGCATGCTGAGAATGATGAGGAAACACGTGCTTTGTTTGAATCATTATTGAATAATTGTCATATTGAAATTGAGAATGTGAAAAAGGTCAATCGCGATGTTAAGGCCGCGAATGTTAAATTGACCGCTGAGCTTGAGAGTTACAAAGAAAACGTTAAAGCTTTTGAATTTCATAACAAAAGATTGTCTGAATTAGAAACTGGTTATCAAAATTCCGTTTCAAGAGAAAAACAATTGCAACTCAAGTTTGACACACTTGATGTTAATTCTTTCAAAAAGATAAAATCTTTAAACGCGGAAATTTCTGATTTACAAAACCAACTTTCTAAACAAAAATCAGCTTATACCAATCTTGAAAAAGAGAGGGACGAGCTGAAAAAGGACTTTGCAAAGAAAGAAGACAAACTTTTGGCAGAAATCGTAGAGTCAGAACACATGATTGCTCACTTAGAAGAATTGGTGGTTAAGTCGGGTCAGTCAAGTCAAACAATGAAAATGATTTCAAATCAAACTAATCCGGTTTACCATACGAAACATAAAGTGGCTCTCGGTAACAACACCCCCAGTAATCTCAAGAAAGCTCAGCAAGAACAGAATGTTTTGTATAATGGTAATGTGATTTACACTAAACATGATCCTCCCGTCGTTCGGGATTCTGTGCAAACGATTGAACATGTCGAAGAGAGCATAAATAAAATGAAACAAAAGGATTTGAAACCCATTGATTACAACAAATTGAACAAACTTTCGGGAATTACTTTTGTTCCACAAAAAGAACCATCTGTGTTTTCCATAAAACGACCATTCGCAAAAATGTTTTCTAAGAAAGTAATTGTTTCCAAATCTCTTTCAAAAATGGAACAAATTTCTTCTAACAACACTTTTAATACAAGTGAGGCTAGAGAAATTTTGGATGACGTTAAAAAGAGAATTCAAGAACTTCAAAACATCGTTGCTTCTAAAACTACAATCAATATTAACAACTGGCATTCCAGTTTTCATATTGAACAGAAAAAAGTTTTTGAAAACGAAATTACTATCCCACTGAATAACATCAGTGCGAGGGTAATCCATTTTGAACAAGCTTTCTTAAAAGAAACGGCCGAATTTGTCAAGGACCACAAATCCCTGGTAAACGAAGCTAATGATGCTCGTGAAAACATGAATGTTTTGGAAAACCTAAATGATTCTCTTTTCGAAGCTGTTATGACCACTGACATTATGTCCATCATTTTACAAACGTACTCTGTTCAAGACGATGAAAGACTGAGAGCTGAGACCTCTGAAATTGTTTCAAAATATGAAAATGCTCTTATAAAGCTTGAAAAAGAAAATGTGTCATATTTTAAACAACTTGATCGAAAAAAGGAAGAATGCAAGTATGACAAATTGTCGTATGAGCGTGCTTTAAAGAACATGAAAGAGCAAAATGATCTTTTGAGGACTCAGCTTGAAAGTCAAAAAGGAAAGGGTGAGGAAACTAAGTTTGCAAAACCGTCGACTACGGAGAAACCAAATGTTTCAAACACGGTTCAAAAACCAAAAATGTCAATTTCACGGTTTGCTCCAAAAGTCGATGAGAAAAAGGATTTGACAAAACCAGTCACTCCAACACCCTTGCCCAAGAAAAGTGAAAATGAAAAGATTGTTGATAAAGGAAAAGCAGTTGTCGAAACACCTAAAGTGTTAGCACCTGGCCTTTTTAGGATTAGTCCCACTAGTGCGTTTGCCTCAACATCTAAGACAAATGATAAGTGCATAAAGGCTAATTCTAAAGAATCTAGGGATGCTAAAAAGGACAACAATATAAATCCTAATGTGTGTGCCTTACCTTCTACAGAATTAGAAAGCACCTCTAGGAGCAGCAGACTAAAGCCTAAGAGCAATACAAGGAACAATAGAGTCTCGCCTGCATCTAAGAGTAGTAGCAAGAATAAAGTTGAAGAAGTAGAAGAACACCCTAGGAATTTATCGCATTGTAATAAGAGACATGTTTCATCTGAATGTAATGTCGAACGTACTGTTTCTAATGCATGTAATGACTCTGTTTGTTTGATATGCAAGAAATGTTTAATTAATGATGTTCATGATGAATGTGTTTCTAAGAATGTGAATGTTACGCCTGAACAGAAGCATGTTCCAAAAAGACCTAGTGCTAGATCCAGATCTATAGAACGATTAGTTGCACGATTTAGGACTACCACTATTAGTCGAATGCCTAGGAACTATCTTAAGTTTTGTATGTGGATTCCGACGGGTAGAGAGTTCACTCTTCAGGACGGCAAATTAGAAATAGCTCAAGCTAAACAAGTAGCAACTGTCTATGAGTGTAATTCTGCTTTTACTCCTAACCCCATGGAACCAAATTCAACACGGTTTCCAAATACAAACTCTTCTGTTCTTGGCAGGTTATCGAAATATGTCTTTGGATCGTCGACTCCAAGCACATGACCGGGAATTTAAAGCTGCTGATCAACTTCATCTGGAAATTTATGGGAACTGTACGCTTTGGAAATGATCATGTAGCAGCTATTCAGGGTTATGGAGATCTTCGGTTTGAGAATTTTTTGATCACTCGAGTTTACTACGTCGAAGGGTTGGGACACAACTTGTTTTCAGTTGGGCAGTTTTGTGATGCAGATTTAGAAGTGGCATTTAGAAGAAACACGGTTTTTATAAGAAATTTGGTTGGTGATGATCTCTTAACTGGTAATCGTGGTACAAACTTGTATGCTATCGACATCAACCAAATGGCTTCTACATCACCAATTTGTCTTATGACAAGGGCAACTGAAACTAAGTCCTGGCTGTGGCATAGAAGATTATCCCATCTCAATTTTGACACGATCAACAAGTTAGCCAAAGACAACATCGTCACCGGACTTCCTAAGTTCAAATACACCAAGGAACACCTATGTCCATCATGCGAACAAGGAAAAAGTAAAAGAGCATCATATAAACCCAAAACCGTACCTAGTTCGGAAGCAAGGTTACATATGTTGCACATGGACTTATGTGGCCCAATGAGAGTTGAAAACATTAATGGGAAGAAGTATATTCTTGTTATTGTTGATGATTATTCAAGATATACTTGGGTAAAGTTTTTGAGATCAAAAGACGAAGCACCAGGCATCATCATCACCTTTCTGAAGCGTATTCAAGTTCTACTTCAAGCTCCAGTAAGGATTATAAGAACAGATAATGGCACAGAATTCACAAATAAGGAGTTAAGAACTTACCTTGAAGATGTTGGAATCACACACCAAACATCAGTTGTTAGAACTCCACAGCAGAATGGGGTAGTTGAAAGAAGAAACCGAACTCTTGTCGAAGCTGCTCGCACAATGCTGATTTTTTCTAGTGCACCACTATTCTTATGGGCTGATGCTGTAGCCACTGCTTGTTTTACTCAAAACCGATCCCTAGTCCATCCGAGATTCAATAAAACCCCATATGAGCTAGTGAACAACCGTAAACCTGACATCTCTTATCTTCACGTATTTGGCGCTTTGGCTATCCGACGAATGATAGAGAAGATCTAGGAAAGTTAAAAGCTAAGGGTGATATTGGAATCTTCATTGGATATTCAGAAAACTCGAGGGCATTCAGGGTGTATAATAGAAGAACGAAAAAGATAATGGAGACAATGAATGTGAAGTTTGACGAGATTTCACAAATGGCTTCTGAGAGACTCGCTCTAGAACCCGCGCTTAATCCAATGGCTTCTAATCAAAACAGATTAGGACCCGCACCAAACATGCAGACTTCTGGACACATCAGTTCAGGACTCGTACCTCAAGGAGCTCAGTCAACATACATGGATAAACCTTCAGAACAAGAACTGGAAAATTTCTTCGAGTTAATGTTTGATGAATATTATGGTGGACCTTCGATAAATGCATCTCAACAACATTCCGCTGCACCCGCTCAAAACCATCCACCACCACCACCACCACAGGATGCATCTACCACAATCGAAGCTGAAGCACCAACTACATCAACATCATCTACATCTACTCAAGCAACTCCAGTACTTGAAACTGTTCTACCAAACGTTGATGAGCAAAACCAAAACACAAATTTTCAAGAAGAACCAACAAATAATTCAAACGATGTTACGTTAGAAGAAGAAGAAGAAGTATTTGAAAACCCGTTTGCAACAGACTCTGCTGAATCTTCTTTAAGGTTACAAGAACCATCTAACACACATTCGTTACACCCAAGGTACCCTTCTACGTTTCAATGGACAAAAGACCATCCAATAGAACATATTATTGGTGAACCTTCAAAGCCAGTTCAGACAAGGAGACAACTTGCTCAATCAGCCTCAAAGAACCAAAGAACATTCGGGAAGCAATGGCAGAAAACCCTTGGATTGAAGCGATGCAGGAGGAATTTCTTCAATACCTGTTACATGATAGTTGGGAACTTGTTGAACGACCACTTGATAAACGTGTTCTTGATCTCAAGTGGTTGTGGAAGAACAAACTGGATGAGGAAATGACTGTTATTCGCAACAAAGCTCGTCTCGTGGCTAAAGGATATCCACAAGAAGAAGGGATAGATTTCGAAGAATCATTCGCGCCTGTAGCTAGACTTGAAGCAGTCCGGATCTTCTTAGCCTATGCAGCTCACAAAAACATCACAGTCTATTAGATGGACATTAAGACAGCTTTCTTGAATGGAACTCTGAAAGAAGAAGTGTATGTGAGTCAGCCAGAGGGATTCATCGACAAAGATCATCCAGACTACGTCTACAAGCTTAAGAAAGCAATTTATGGTTTAAAACAAGCTCCAAGAGCGTGGTATGACGAACTATCATCTTTCTTGCTTAAAAACAATTTCACAAAAGGAACGGTTGATGACACCTTGTTTATCAAAAAATTCAAAGATGACATTTTGATCGTTCAAATTTACGTGGACGACATTATTTTTGGATCAACCAATCCTAACCATTCAAAACATTTTGAAAATCTCATGAAAAGTAAATTTGAAATGTCCATGATGGGGGAACTAAAATTCTTTCTTGGTTTACAAATCCATCAATCCCCTCGTGGTATTTTTATCAATCAAGCTAAATATACAATAGAGATTTTGAAAAAACATGGAATGGAAAATTGTGATTCTGTTGGTACACCAATGGTCACTTCACCAAAAATAGGTGCTGATTTGTCTGGAAAACCCATCGATCCGAAGAAATATCGGAGCATGATCGGTTCTCTCATGTACCTGACTGCTAGTCGACCCGATATTCAATTTGCTGTTTGTTTATTAGAACGGTTTCAGGCTAAGCCTACCGAACTTCACCTCAAAGAGGTTAAACGGATCTTTCGGTACCTACGAAGCACCATTTACATGGGACTTTGGTATCCGAAGGATTCGGAGTTTAATCTAACAGCATTCTCAGATGCAGACCATGCTGGTGATCAAGTTACAGCAAAGAGTACATCAGGTGGAGCACAATTTTTGGGTGAAAAGCTTGTAAGCTGGTCTTCAAAGAAACGGGATTGTACTGCGCTATCAACCGCTGAAGCCGAGTATGTGTCTCTATCTGCGTGTTGTGCCCAAGTTCTTTGGATGCGGACACAACTCACAGATTATGGCTTTACTTTTGACAGAATACCTATGTATTGTGACTCAAAAAGTGCCATAGCCATCTCGTGCAATCCCGTACATCACTCTAAGACGAAGCATATCAAAGTCCGCTACCATTTCATCAAAGAACACGTGGAAGAGGGTACTGTTGAATTATTTTTCGTTAAGACTGATTATCAACTCGCCGATCTATTTACTAAAGCCCTTCCAAAAGAAAGGTTTGACTATTTAGTTCGACGAATTGGCATGCGAAGCCTAACTCCTGAGGAGCTAGAACGTCTTCTCGAATCTTCTTGAAAAATGTTTTCAAAACCGCTTCGCTGTAAATATTTTTCAAAAACAAAATACAAAATTTGAAAAACCAACAAAAACAAAATACAAAAATATAAAATTTTCAAAAATACAAAAACAATATAAAATCAAAAAATCCAAAAATATTCTTCTCACGACATGTCTCTCGTATAAATCAATATTCTGTACGTCTCTAGAAATGTCATTCAACAATGATACGGACATGTACAGATGCTTGAGCGGGAGTTCTTTTTTTTAATGTTTTTCTAAAACATGTCGTTTCTCAAAATTTTCTTCACAATGGCTTTCGTATACTTCAGTACGAAACCCGTACTTAAACGATGACTTCTGATTATTTTTCAAATCAAGGACTCGTACGTTCAATGACGAAATCTTTTTCAAAAAGTTCGAGTCTAAACAAACGAAAAAGATTTCAAGCATAAACTCGTTTTCAAACAAAATTCTTGAGCACTTTTTCAAGATTGTTCAAAAAGATTTCTCAAAATCTCTCAAAATTTGTGCTCAAGAAAACTCCCTCTAAACCCTTAAGAAATTTTAAATATGCTATCATTAAGGGGGAGTATAAATACAAAAATGTTCCAAATTCATGCGAAATCTGTCTTTCTCTCCAAAAGCTTTTTCTTAATCAGTTGATATCAAAAATATCACGATATGCTATTTTTGAGGGGGAGAAGACATGATTAAAATGTGATCAAAGATGTTTAAAGATTGTGGCTGAATCTCAAAAGAGCTCGACTCAGAATGTACCAATGAATTGACGAAGCTTAAAATGTCAGTAATCGAAAAGACTTGTCCTGGACGGGTAATAATTTCAAGCTAGTCTAACTAGTGATGTAAGCGTGTCTCGAATAGGACTTGTCTGAGTAGAATGTACCGTATCGAGAGACTTTCTTTGGACTTGACCAGGATGGGTAATAACTTCAAGCTAGTCTAACTAGTGATGTAAGCGTGTCTCGAATCGGTCATGTTCACTGAAAGTGGATCAATTCAAAAAGTGCAAACTCCTCACGCATGTGCAAATTTCTAAAAAATTCATGAGCACATGTGAAGGGGGAGTCCTTCAAAAGAAATGCAAAACTCTCGAAGTGTCAACAATGTGTTTTATTATTCATAAACACTTTGAGAGATTTTTCACAAAAGGTTTTATGGCATGTGATCAACAATAGGATAGTCATGGAGTTATAAGGTGACTAAGGTTAGGGAAAACCGTCCTATGATCCGCCAGAGCCGGAGGGATCTACCCAAGGACAAATCCAATAGATTAGAATTAGAAAGTCCTTAGGTATGATTGAAAAAAGGAGAAAATGAGAAAGGAGAAAGAAGGGGTTGAAGAATTAAAAAGAAAAGTTATGAAAAAGGGTGAAAAGAAATAGCCCTCCAAATGTTCAACCTTAGGGCAGACACCGGGTTCAACTCATTTGCTACTGGTTGTTACTAAGGTGACACCGGTATTGAAGACAAAGACGTCATGGACCCAGTGACGCACTGCACTAAACCTTCTTAACCACTCAAGTTCTCTTAAAAGAGCTTGTTTCATTCTCACGGGGAACCGGTGTAATCTATCAATCTGTCTCATAGAGATGATTGATATTGAAGCAGGAGACCTCTCCCTAATCTCCGCATAGGAAACCAAATGTGCACTTATCGAGTCTAGAGCCCCGAGATTCATCAAAAGATCTCATAGGAACACATGATATTTCTACACTGGTTGTTCATCATTAAGGACGCCAGATGTAAACTTTAGAGTCCTACGCAGATCTTAGCAATCTGCCAGAACATTTATGAGAGGATTCACTTTTGTGATTCTCAATGATTGAATGGAAATTCCTGCCAGGGTCAACATCAAGCAGCCCTGACAGCAGGTCACTTCGGTAATTCGTTATGGGTTACGCTTAGTGTTCGCGGTGGTTTCAAACGGTCTACAGTCGTGGAGTGATCCCCAGCGACTCACCCAGTCATTGAGCTACTTAGTAGGTCTCGTAAGCTCTCTCGAGAGTATCTGACATGGGAACGGCCTTGGTAAGGGTTAGAAGGAGTCTTCACACTATGCTGTTGACGATCTCTAATTCTTATCTGTAAGTACCGGTTGTTTTATTGCTAACTGTTTATATGCAGGGACACTTCATCTCCATGGCGACAGATTCCACATGCTCATACATACATCTGGAAGTTAAAGAAAGCTCCCTCAAAGATCTATACAACACAAAGTTCAAAGAAAGATTCTACGCCAAAAAGAAGAATCTATAAAGTATAAAAACTAAAGATCAAAGTGAAAGAAAGGGAACTACGTGCATATGAATATCAAAATCCAAAGATGTATGAGCATGTTGGAATGGCAAACAACCACCACAGACGCAGAAGTGACGAAAGGCAGATAACTCCACATCACAAAGGAACAAAGAACGATGAAAATCAGTTATCAAAGATCACAAAGCATGAAGGAACAAAGACTAAAGACTATTCTACAACGACACACAAAGTTAAAGACAAAGAACACGGAAGAACCACTCACGTGGAGCATCATTCGAATGACCACCCCTTAGGGGGAGATTGTTAGCATTAAAAATATGTATTATGAAGTGATGGTCATTCTCATATTGTAACTTTGTGTTGTTTGTTAAGTTTAGTAATTGTTTAGTCATTGGGCTTTGGACTTGGCAAGCTAATATGTTATTAGTTATGTTTCATAAGCCTTTATATAATCCATGTAACCAAGTCCAAGCCCAAGCCCATTGAAAGCCCATAGGGCATCTCATGTATCTTACTATTTAAACACCTCAAAGGCTCATTTGAGGTGTGTGCTTGTGTGTGTATTTGTGTGTGTTTTATTAATAAAAGCTCTCATATTTCCATCTCTCTCTACATATACACGAAATACATATAAGTCACCAAGTCACCATCTTTCTTCTTCTAATCTTCTATATTTGTGATAAAGTTGTGATATTTAAGGTCCTACAGTTACCATTTGGAGATCTGCCAGTTTTCTTAAGCCTAACATATAAATCATTCATCCAAGACAAGAATAAACAAGTAATCAACACATAATCAATATCTAGGTTTCATTAGATTTAAGCAAACACAAAAGAGATCTAGCCTAGCATAATGGAATTGAGACAAGAACAAGATATAGACAACCAACACATAGACATATTGATTGAATTAGAAGAACACTTATCTCAATTACAATGCAAGGTATCAAGGGTTTGGAACCCTTGAAAAACCTGTAAAAGTTGCACCAAAATCGTCTTTAGGGTTTCTCCAAAACTTCTCTCTTAAATGTGAAAAACTAGAAAACTATATATAGGAAAATGGGGATGACGGCGTCAAGAACAAAGGTGTGACGCCGTCATCTCGCCGCCAAATACTTCCTCGGACGGCCTTGATCTACTTCTGACGCCGTCAAGGTCTAGGCCGTCACACAAATTACTCTTGACGCCCTGTGTGTGACGCCATCATCAACTACGGATTTTAATTCTTGAGGTTTGACGCCGTCATGAATTTACTCTTGACGCCTTCATGTACTGTTCCCAGCATGGAAAATTGAGACTTTGCCGTTTTCTTCACTTTTATGCTCCAAAAACGTCCAAAATGGCTTCTTTTCCAGAATTCACTCTCCAAGTACCTAAAATCACAAAAGGAACAATTTAGGGCAATATTTGATCAAATAAATTCGGATTCGGGCTTAAATGACCCCCTAAAAATGGATCATTTTTCGCCTCATCATGGCAGTACCACTCTTTCTACTGATCCAATCATTTCCGACTCTTCCCCTTCTCTCACTCCGTTTGAGGGAAGTGACTTCCTTTTGGAAGAGGTCGAGGCTTTTCTTGCTCAGGATAGCTCAATCCCAAATGGGGTTGATGAAAACTATTTTGACCCGGAGGGGGACATTCTTCTCCTTGAAAGATTGTTAAATGACGATCCTTCACCCTCTCCGTCCCCAAAAATACTTCATAAAGCGGAAGTCAAAAATGTTGAAATAACTGAAGACTTTCCCGAGGTTGAGCTCAAGGACTTGCCTCCTCATCTAGAATATGCATTTCTGGAAGGTGATAATAAATTGCCCGTCATTATTGCTAAAGACTTAAAAGATGAGGAAAAGGCAGCACTCCTAAAGGTTCTTAAGGCAAACAAGCAGGCAATTGCTTGGAAACTCTCCGACATTAAGGGCATAAGCCCGGACTTTTGTACACACAAAATCTTAATGGAGGATGACTTTAAGCCAGCAGTGCAACAACAGAGAAGGGTAAATCCACGAAGTTATCAAACAAGAGGTTCTAAAACTTCTTGATGCGGGATTGATTTATCCTATATCTGACAGTCCTTGGGTTAGCCCAATTCATTGTGTTCCTAAAAAGGGTGGCATAACCGTTGTCACCAATGAGGAAAACGAGTTGATTCCAACTCGTTTGGTCACGGGTTGGCGTGTATGTATTGACTATCGAAAGTTAAATGAAGCCACCCGTAAAGACCATTTTCCTCTCCCTTTTATGGATCAGATGCTCGAAAGACTTGCGGGGAATGAATACTACTGCTTCCTCGATGGTTTTTCGGGTTACTTCTAAATCCCCATTGATCCACAGGATCAAGAGAAAACTACCTTCACATGCCCCTACGGAACTTTTGCTTACAGACGTATGCTTTACGGCTTATGTAATGCACCAGGCACGTTCCAGAGGTGCATGATGTCTATCTTTTCCGAAATGATCGGGAAAACTATGGAGGTATTCATGGATGACTTTTCAGTCATCGGGGATTCATTCCAGTCTTGTCTCTCCCACTTGGAACAAATGCTTAAACGTTGTAAAGAAACGAATTTGAGTCTCAACTGGCAGAAGAGCCACTTTATGGTCAAGGAGGGCATTGTCCTCGGCCATAAAATTTCGAAGAACGGGATTGAGGTTGACAAAGCCAAAATCGATGTCATTGCTAAATTACCTCATCCCACCACCGTTAAAGGTGTTAGGAGCTTTTTGGGTCATGCCGGCTTCTACCATAGGTTTATCCAAGATTTCTCTAAGATTGCCCGGCCTATGACCCATCTCCTTGAGAAGGATGCTCCTTTCATCTTCTCTCCTGAGTGCATTGAAGCTTTTGAAACATTAAACAAAAAGCTTACCGAGGCACCGATTCTTGTTGCCCCCGATTGGGACCTGCCTTTTGAGCTTATGTGTGATGCTAGTGATTTTGCCATAGGTGCGGTCTTGGGGCAACGTAAAGCAAAATACTTTCAGCCTATACACTACGCAAGCAAAACTATGACCGAGGCTCAAGGTCATTACACCACCACTGAAAAAGAACTCCTAGCTGTGGTGTATGCCTTTGAAAAATTCCGGCCATACTTAATCCTGACCAAATGCGTAGTGTATACGGATCACTCGGCTTTGAAGTACCTATTTGCTAAGCAAGATGCAAAGGCGAGGCTTCTCCGTTGGGTTCTCCTCCTCCAAGAATTTGATATTATTATCCGTGATAAAAAAAAGAGCTGAGAACCTTGCTGCTGATCATCTCTCACGATTAGAAAACCCTCATCAAGATGTGTCCGAGAAAAAGGAAATAAATGAAACATTTCCTCTCGAGACACTTAATGCGGTTGCTTTTCGTGGTGACTCTACTACCCCATGGTTTGCCGACTTTGAAAATTACCATGCGGGTAACTTCATCGTTAAGGGGATGACGTCCCAACAGAAGAACAAATTCTTCAAAGAAGTTAAACATTACTTCTGGGACGACCCCTTTCTCTTCAAAATCTGTGCCGATCAAGTCATCAGGTGATGTGTATACGAACAGGAAGCCACTGATATTCTCAAGGCTTGTCATGCTGGACCCACCGGGGGCCACCATAGTCCTAACTACACTGCCAAAAAGGTGTTCGATTCCGGTTTCTACTGGCCCATGATCTATAAGGATGCCCACGAGTTAGTCAAAACTTGTGATGCTTGTCAGCGTCACGGGAACATTTCACAAAAGAACGAAATGCTACAAAATGCCATTCAAGTTTTTGAAATCTTTGACGTCTGGGGCATTGATTTTATAGGGCCATTCCCATCTTCTCGTGGAAACAAATACATTCTCGTGGCTGTTGACTACTTGTCAAAATGGGTTGAGGCTAAGGCCTTACCCACTAACGATGCCCGAGTTGTTGTGAAATTTTTGAAATCCCTCTTTGCTCGTTTTGGAACTCCCCGTGCCATCATTAGTGATCGCGGTACTAACTTTTGCAATGACCAGTTTGCAAAAGTCATGCTAAAGTACGGTGTTACTCATCGTCTTTCTACCGCATATCACCCTCAAACAAGTGGGCAGGTGGAGGTTTCAAACCGTGGTATTAAACAGATTCTTGAGAGGACCGTAGGTGAAAACCGTGCTTCCTGGTCGGATAAACTAGATGATGCACTCTGGGCCTTCCGTACAGCTTACAAAACACCTATCGGGTGTACTCCATACAAGCTTGTATACGGAAAGGCGTATCATTTACCGATCGAGCTCGAGCACAAAGCCTACTGGGCCTTGAAACATGCAAACTACAACCTTCATAAAGCGGGTGATCACCGTAAAGTTCAACTCAATGAATTAAATGAACTTCGTGATCAAGCCTACGAGAACTCTTTGATCTACAAAGAAAAGACAAAGAAGATTCACGACTCTAAAATTAAGAACCGCGTTTTCAACATCGGTGACAGAGTCCGTCTTTTCAACTCAAGGTTAAAGATCTTCTCGGGGAAATTAAAAACCCGATGGACTTGACCATTCACTGTTGCTAAAGTATATCCATACGGGACTGTTGAGTTATCTCAACCCGAAGGTCCCAACTTCAAAGTGAATGGTCATCGTTTGAAACATTATTTTGGAGAGGACAAATCACCCATGGTTGTCCAGGATCTCCAAACTTTCCCCATGAACCAATGAATTCGGGGATCGAGTCAAGCTAGTGACTCAGTGAACAAAAATTAGCAAAATATATTGGTTTTCACCCGTATTTCTGACTTCTTTCTACTTTCTACCACTCTAGTGTGAGGGAGTGGCCGTCCCTCACCGTTTGAAAAATAAATATGTATATAAGTTTCCTAAAAAAAATGTTTATATGTACAGATAAATAAAGTGAAAAATAAAATTGATATTTCCACAGTTATTTTCGAATATTAGCTTTTTCCGTTCAGAGATTCGGCATAATAGCCGGGACTTTGAATATTGAGGACAATATGCAATTCTAGTGTGGGGGGGGGGGATTCTTACAAATTTTATCACAAAATATTTCTAAGTACCCCCATTTTAGGCCTAAATTTTTCAAAATTTTTTCACTTTATTTCAAAATTTTTGTGGTAATCAGTCCGCCAAAGTCTAAATGACAAATGGATTGGCTAGTCCAGGAGCAAACGGCTCTTGGTAAAGACATCTCAAACCCGTTGATGGCTTGCAATTTGCCAAAAATTATATGGTAAATCAACTCGCCATATCCCATAAAGCGAATGAGTTAGCTAGCCCACAAGATTATGGCTTGTGGTAAAGGCAGTGGAAAATCCATAATTGGTAATCAGCTCACCAAGATGTTGACTTAGTCCATCAAGATGCTGGCTAGTCCAGAAGCAAACGGCTTTTGGTAAAGACTAATCAAATCCGTTGACAGCTGGTGGTTTGCTCAAAATCACACGGTTATCAGGTGTGCCAGAGTTCTTACACCTGGCTACTTCAGAAGTGATGGCTTTTGGTAAAGAGGTTTTCAAATCCATCAAGTTTTTCTCAAAAGATTGCTAGGGACTAGCAATGTTTTAGTGTGGGGGATTGATGAGTGTGTAAATACTCATCATTTTTACTTTTTCTGAGCTGCCAAAACATCTAAAAACACTCAATATTGAATCAAAATAGTGAAATTATCCCAGGAAAGTGTTTTACATGTTTCAAATGCAAAATAATCAAAAACAGATGAAAAACGTACAAAGTTTGTAAAATTGGCAGTTTCAGTCCCTCAACTTTCAAAAGTTGTCAAATCTAGTCCCTGGTTGTTCTAAAAACTTGAAAAAGTCACCAAAGGTCCTTTTAAATCAAAAAGTTACACAATTAGTCCTTTGGTGCAAAGTTTCACAAAATGTAAAGTTTAGTCCCTAAACTTTGAAAATTGTCAAAAATAGTCCCTGGGATATGAAAACTTTGAGAAAAAAAATTTTGTTCTTGCACTAATCTTTTATGGCAGGATTGGTCCTTGGTGGAAAAGGTTGGTGAAATTACACAATTGGTCCTTAAAGTTTGAAAGTTTGGCAAATTTAGTCCCTGGTGAAATTTAAATGGAAAAGTCAACCTTGGACCTCATACTATTCATCATTTGGCATAACACACCCCTTGAAGTACTTTGGAAGATTGCCAAACCTCACCCCCAAACTTTCAAATTATTACAAAAAAGGTCCTTGTGATAACTTAAACCATAACCGGACCCTTAAATATTATTACCCAAAATCCTAAGCCTAATCCAGTCCCAACACCCAGCCCACTCCCTCCTTTTTATCCTAAACCTACACAATCCCAGCCCAATACACCTTTTACTAATAAAACTGGGGTCAAAACTTTGACCTTGGTCAAACCGGTCAAACACCACCCCTACCCCTTTCCCTCCCCCACACCACTTGCAGCCATCCCATCCCACCATCCTTGTCACTTCCACCGCCCAAACCACACACCATACACCCTCACCTCAGCATTTAATGCACCCCCCCTTGTCTGATTATCAGAAGAAAATTGCAAAAAAAATCTTTCCCGCCAAAAACACGTGGCACAAGATTAGAGTGATTCAGACATCCAAGGGCTCACAATTGGTTGGGATATGATCAGAGAGGCATAAGGAACCCTAATCCTTGGCTATAAAAGGGAAGAGAAGCAAGAAGAAGAAGCTGTCTCAATATTTAGTGTAAAAGTAGTCGTAGAAGTGTAATAGGCAATTGTAGTTTAATTAAAAGCTTTTAAGCAGTGTTCTAAGTTAATTCAGTGTACTTTTAATCTTTTCAAAGCAATAAAATCAAGTTTTCTTAATCCTTATTGTTTATGCATTTTTTAGTTCATATCATAATCTTAAATCACATTCTGTTGTTGTATAAGTTTGTATTATGGACTCTTAAGCTCATTTAGGTTCCAAGAAAGCTTAAGAAAGCTTTTAGAGACCCTTAAAATACTGCTTAGACAAAGAAAATCAAAAATATAAAAAAGGTCAACATAAGTCAACTATGTTTGTTTGAGTTTAATTTCAGGTATTGAGAAGGATTGAAGGGCAAGCTTGAAAGTGGAATAAGCCTATCTAAAGATAGGCATCTGTGGAAAACCCTTTGTTCATGCTAAGGGTGGTTAGTAGGCTTTGCTTATTTTAAATTTTCCTCTAAAAATCTTAGTTCTTTATAGTTTCTGATTGCTTGTTTGTATTTGCTACTCTGTGTTTTCTTGTGCTTATTGAGTGTTGTTTAAGTAATTTATAGCTTAATATTCATAACTTGTTCATTAGATATTGTAGTTACTTAAAATCCTAGGTTTCACAGTCAAACTAGTTTAAGTGTTAATCTTATGCATTTGTAGTTGCTATCTGATTCTAAGTGCTTAAATAAGTTTAACTGATCATAATAAGTAGTTGTGAATCAAGTTCATAAGCCCTAGCACCTAACTGATTTGAAAAACACAAAACAGTCATTGCAATAGGGGTGTTTGGTTTAGTGGATTGCTGAGGTATTCAGTGGTCATTGTGCCTTGACAGTTGTTCCTTTAGTTTGCATTAGGTGTAATTAGGCTTGAAGAAAACATAAAACTAGCACTTATAATAGAAAAAGTCAAAAATCCAAAGTAATCACTCCCACAGTCAACTGTGTGGGAATTTTAGATCCATAAACCCAAGGATCTTAGTGTAAGTTGGAGTTACATGCTTATTTGGTATCACTTAGGCTTATAACACATTTCTCAGCTTATAGGATTGGATCAAAACTCATCAAAGTCAACTAAGCAAGTTTACTCAAAAAAGTCAAAAAGAGTTCATCTCAGTTTTTCTTAAAATGGCAAGAATTTTCATGATTTGTGTACTTGATTCTAGTGTTTGAAATTGCTTGGGTATTTAGTCTACCAGTAGTACTTGTGATTTGCATAATTGTTAAATTTTTGCAAATTTTCCTAGTGGACACTTTTGCCCTTGGAACACACCTGCAGGGAAGAACATCTCCCCTGCACCAGCAGACCACCATAACACCACCACCTTTGGTGGCTGTTGTAAGCCACCTCAGTGGGTCCCAGTGACTCATTTTGGGTTTTCCCAACCCCCCTCCTACCAGGCTACAAGCCTTGACCTTTAGTTTGACCTAGGAATCAGTGGACCCCACCTTGAATCAACCCTAAAGTCTGTCCCATTTATGTGTAAAATTTCAAGTGTCAAAGTGCTTATTTGGTCCCGAACAGCTTATCTGTGCTCATTGCTTGTTGTTTTTAGCTTATTTAAGTCTATTGTGCTTAATTTAACCTAGTTTCAACATTGTTGACCCCACATACAGTCATTTGTGCTTATTTTGCTAATTGGTCAAAGAAAGTCAATTGTCTTGCTTAAAAGGGGTGCACACAGCTTATTTTTAAGCTAAAAGAAAAGTTGTTTCACAAAGGTTTCTTATTTTCATCATATTATTAGTTGTCAAAAAGAAAAACTCCAGAAAACCAAACATAAAAATAGTGATACTTCTATTTAATAGAATTTATCTTTTTCATTTTTCATTTCAGCTTATTTATAAGCACTTTTCCATTTTTATAATTTTCTAAATTTTCTTGTACCCTTAAGTATTTAAAATAATTTTCTTAGATTTTTAATAATCAGTTTACTATTTATTAGATTTAAAAGTAGTTTAAATAATTAAATAAGTAATATTAGTAATTAATTAGTTTTCTTAAATTTTTATTAACAACAGTAGGTTTTTATAATTTTTCTAGATTTTAATAATTAGTTAAGACTTTTATAAAATATAATTTTAATTTCTACTGTTCATTTTCTATTTTTCTTATTTTAATTATTTAAATTAGATTTAAGTTAATTAAAAGGTAAATAATTAGTGGAATAGCCTAAATATAATTTTTAGAAGTTTTTATAATTTTGTAGGATTCCTGTGATGGTTAAATAGTTTTATAAATTTTCTTATAATTTTCTAAGTTAATTTAGTATTATTTGTAATTTAAAATAGTTTAACTAGTTTAGTTAATATAATTAGTTTTTAATTGATAAAAAACTCATAAAAAGACAAAAATATTTATTTTTATTTTTTATACTTTCTTCAAGTTCTTTTTAAGCTTTAGAAAATATTTTTGTAAGTTTTTAGTTTAATTTGTAATCTTTGTAATTTTTAGTTTATTTAAATTAGATTTAAATTAAATTTTAAATAGTTTTATTAATTAAATAATATTTAAATATTAAAATAATCATTTTTATAATTTCATTTTCATTTTCAATTTTCTTTTAATTTTAAGTTTTCAAAAGTTTCACTTGCACCCCCTGTAGTTTGTAATTTATCAAAACCCACTTTTCTGTCTGTTACGTGATCCCAAATTGTAAATTTGTGCATATATCTGTTATTTGTGAATATTGTCTCATTGTCCAAATACCAAAATATCAGTAGCAAAATCAATTCCATATCATCTTGGCTACTGTCCTCAGTGCCACTCATTCCCAAAAACGATTTCCAAAAACATCATTTCAATCTCGCTGGGACTTAACGACCCGAGGACACACTATACTATCACCGGAGAATTGGAACGAGGCTGTCTTTGACTTATTGACCTTGGTCAATAATATCTGACTATTTCGGGACCAATCACCTATTATTCTAAACACATTGCAAGAGATGGGTTTCTACCTAAAAGGATTGGATTTTGGTGTTTGGATATTGAATTGGTGAAAATGAAAACAAAAATTCTGCAGGCTGTTGGCGGCACCCTCAGAATACACAGGCGGAACCCATTTGAGGGTGCCGCCTGGTCCGTTGGGCCATTTCTGGAATTCCCAGAAATTGCACTGGCGGAACCCAATTTTGGGTACCGCCAGATCCGCCAGAGCTTCAGAAAATGGCAGTCCGCGTTTTTGACCCGCGAGGCGATTTTCAAAATTTTCGAAAACTACTAAAATCAAAAATATAATGCATATCTGGTTAGGAAATGCAAAAAATGAACATGTAAATACTCATATCATATGACTTTGATCGGGGGCTAGCGATATTCACTAAACTTAGTGAAAATAGCATAAGTTTGAAAATTTGACAACTTGCTAAAAGTTGTCTTCCTGCATCAAAGTTAGATGAAACATGTTCCAAATAGTATCAAACATTGTACCAACCTACAAATACATCATAAGCATTGTTTAGACAACCAAATTAGTTCAAATAGCACCTAGTGCCAAACACTCCTACACACCCGCTCTCATTGCCGGTCAATCTTGTTCTTGAGCTTTCCAAGGAATCTTCCAAGATTCTTAAACATCCCCTTTGTTTGCTTGAACTCCGCCGACTCGTTTGGAATATCCAGAAGTTGGGATAGGTATTCGAGAGGTAGGAGCCTAGAGTTTGGCAAATTGTCATCTTCACTCATTGAGGAAGATGATGATGAGGTAGGAGGATGAGGACGTTTTCCTTGGGCTTTGTAGACTCTCTTATCACTAGGTGGAACAAAGGTGTGTGGAATTAGAGTGTAGTCAAGACGAAGACCATTTGGAGTTGGTGGAATGGGTGAGATGAACCTAAAGAGACGGGTCAAGAGCATTCCATATGGCATAGCCGTTGTGCCATGCACGGGAATGTCGGCCATTCTCTTGGCCATGTAGTAGGCAAGGTTGAAGGGTTGCCTAACGGACAAGGAGTAGAGCATGTAGCAAAGGCAAAGGTTGATATGGTCACGGTTCCCTATTGTGCTAATGACATTGGCTTTAAGGACTTCCTCCCATTTCTTGAATTGGGGCTTGAGTTCGTTCATTTCCATTCCATATGGGTCCTTATCGACCTCATTCCCCGAACGGGTTCTCCTAGTGGTGGTGGTCCTAACAAAGAGGTGGTCACGGAGTACGTCTTTTGAGACAAGGGGTGTGTCATAAGGGTGGATACGGTCTTGGAGGTTGTCAAGAGTTGAGAGGGAGTGCAAGTTGGAATAGAGGCAAGTACCACGGTTTGGGACACCTAGGATTTGAGCAAACTCCTCAAGAGTGAAGGAGTATTGATGACCGCTAACCCTAAAGTTGATAGACATATGACCATAATCATCCGTGGAGAGGACGGAGGATGCATAGAACTCTAGAATGAACCTAGGACAAATAGGCTCGTCGATATTCAAAAGACACTCAAAGTTGATTGTGGCAAATTCGGCGTAAAGGTTTGTGCCTTCTAGGAAAGACGGGTCAATGGTTCTACCCTCATGGACATAGTGTTTTTCTAGGGCTTTGAAAACGTTTACTTGGTTTGGGGTAAGGCCTTTGGTTTTGTGGTGTTTTGGTAGGTACTTAATGGTGTCCTTGTGGTCGTAGTGGGTTAGAGGAAGCATGATGATTCCTAGAACAACAAAATTTCACATTTTAGTTTATGTAAACCACTATTATAATGTGGATGTTCTAGTGTGTACCTGTATGAAAACAATGTGGAGGTGCGGTTATCTTGACTCATTTTGATGCTTCAAAATCGTTTTATGCAAGTTTTGTTATAAAACAAAAGATAACCCAAACGCTCCTAGTTTAATGTAGCTTCGTTTGAATGTACCCGAAAATACATATTGGTTATGTATTCCCTTTAGCATTCAAGAGACATTATGCAAGTGATGTTTTAAACATAACGTTTTGATTTTGTATTCTCAATGTGAGACGAAAAAATATTTGTCCTACTTGTGAGAAATTTTTGGAAGGATTTGACATGGGGTGTTTTAGCAAACATGTTTATACTAATTAAGGATGCAATTCCTAACTATGGGAAACATGATTAGTTTTATTAAACACCTAATCTTACAATGAGTTTTTCAAGTTAATGCATAACCCCAAGTTTTTGTTTTTGTGCAAGAAATAGAATTCCTAGACTCAGATCAGGATTGTAATCATGTTTAGAATACTTACAATGATGATTGATTTGCAATGTAAATGAATGGAGGACCAAGAATTCGTTGGTATGGATGAATGGTAAAGTGAATAGTAGCAGTTTGGAAGTGGTGGTATGAGATAATGGGTGTTTGGTTTAATATAAACAAAGATTTTGGTTCTGCAGGTCGACGGATACGGCGGACCCCTGAAATGGGTTCCGCCCGTTGTGTCTGAGGGTTCCGCCGACCCTGCTGAGAAAAAGAGTTATGGATTTGTTTTAATTTTTGTGATTTTTGTCTAATGTCCAGAACTACAATGTAGGTTCCATGAGTCCTAAGCCTAGCCTAAGAAGGTTAAAAGGTTCACGTTTAAGGGGTTTTGTGAGAATGTCGGCTATGTTGTCTTCGGAAGAAACTTTCTCAATTGAGATATTTCCTTTTTGAACGTTGTCACGAAGGAAATGATGACGGATTTCAATATGTTTGGTACGAGCATGTTGAACCGGGTTTTTGCTAAGATCAATGGCACCTTTGTTGTCACAAAGAATTGTGATGTCGTTGAGTTGAATTCCATAGTCGACAAGAGCTTGCTTCATCCAAAGAGCTTGTTGACATGCCTTTCCGGCCGAAACGTACTCAGCTTCCGTTGTTGAGATAGCAAGAGCCGTTTGCTTCTTAGAGAACCATGAGGTGAGACAATGTCCAACAAAAGTACAAATACCACTTGTACTTTTTCTATCGACATAGTCACCGGCATGATCCGAGTCGGCATACACTATAGTGTCTATTCCCGTTCCTTTGGGATACCATAAACCTAAATGTGTAGTGCCCTTAATATACCTAAAAATCCTTTTAACGGCTTCGAGATGGGTAGTTTTAGGATCTTCTTGAAAACGAGCACATAAACAAACACTAAACATAATGTCGGGTCTACTAGCCGTTAGGTAAAGTAGACTACCAATCATACCTCTATATTTAGTGCTATCTACGGATTCACTTTCCTCATCCTTGGTGAGTTTAGTTTCCGTGGACATGGGAGTTTTGATAGGTTTCGAATCTTCTAATCCAAATTTCTTAAGCATGTCCTTAATATATTTAGATTGGTTAAAGAAGATACCATATTCTAGTTGTTTAATTTGGAGTCCTAAGAAAAAGTTGAGTTCTCCCATCATACTCATTTCAAACTCGTCATGCATGATTTTTGAGAAATCCACACATAATTCTTGACAAGTTGATCCGAATATAATGTCATCAACATAGATTTGGACTATGATAATATGTGAATCTTTCTTCTTAGTGAAGAGAGTATTATCAACTAAGCCCATGGTATACTTATGGTCAACTAGGAATGTTTTAAGTCGATCATACCATGCTTTTGGAGCTTGCTTAAGTCCGTAAAGAGCCTTTTTAAGTTTGTAAACATGATTTGGTTTTTCAAAATTGATGAAGCCCGGTGGTTGAGCAACATACACTTCTTCATTAATGACTCCGTTTAGAAATGCACTTTTGACGTCCATTTGAAAAAGTTGAAAATTGTGTGCACATGCAAATGCAAGTAAGATTCTAATTGACTCGAGCCTAGCAACCGGAGCAAAAGTTTCATCGTAGTCAATGCCTTCTTGTTGGTTATATCCTTGTGCAACTAGCCTAGCTTTGTTTCTAGACACAATTCCATTTTCATCCATTTTATTACGAAATACCCATTTTGTTCCAATTATAGTTTGACTCTTTGGTTGAGGAACTAATGTCCATACATCATTCCTAACAAATTGGTTTAACTCTTTTTGCATTGCAATTACCCAAGACTCATCTTTAATGGCTTCATTAATATTTTTAGGTTCAATGGTTGACACGAAACAAAAGTAGTTGCTTTCATTTTGAACTTTTGACCTTAGTGTTCTTTCGTTAATGTTGCCAATGACACCATCTAATGGATGACTTTTAGATTCTTTGACATTGACAAGTTCTTTGTTAAATAGTTCATCTTCTTTGTCCTCACTTAAAATTTCTTGATTTTCTATTGCTTGGCTTTCAACTAAGTCATCATCTACCAAAGGTGATGTCTTAGAGGGAGGTGGACTCTCGTCAAATGTTACGTTCAACGATTCCTCGACTCTTAAGGTTTCTTTGTTCAAAACAATGTATGCTTTACTATTTTGTGAATATCCAAGAAATACACCTTCATAAGACTTTGGGTCAAATTTGGTGAGATAATCCTTGGTGTTAAGAATGAAACATTTACTCCCAAACACTCTAAAGTATCCTAATGTAGGCTTTTTACCTTTATAAAGTTCATAAGGAGTTTTATTAAAAAATGGTCTAATTAAGACTCGATTTAAAATGTATGTTGATGTGTCAACGGCATTACACCAAAACTTTTGTGGAATGTTTTGTTCATTAAGCATTGTTCTACTCATCTCTTGCAATGTCCGGTTTTTACGTTCTACTACACCATTAGATTGAGGAGTACGTGGAGCCGAAAAGTTATGAGTTGTACCATTATTATCACAAAAGTCTCCAAATTGAAATTCATTATCAAATTCACGACCGTGATCCGTTCTAACAGACACAATATTAGACCCTACTTGATTTTGAATTCTTACTTAGAATCTCAAATTTATCAAAAGCTTCATTTTTACTTTTCAAAAATTTTGTCCAAGTATATCTTGAGTAATCATCAACTATGACCAAAGTGTAGAAGTTACCTCCATAACTTTGTATAGTGGATGGACCAAATAAATCCATATGCAAAAGTTCTAGACACCTAGATGTAGAAACCAAGTTTTTAGCCTTATGGCTATTATGGACTTGTTTACCGACTTTGCAAGCATCACAAAAGTGTTGGTCATATTTCAACTTAGGTAGGTTTCGAACTAAGTCTTTGGAGGAGAGGTTTTGGATTAGTCTCATGTTAGCATGTCCTAAACGTCTATGCCATAAAGTTGAAGATTCATCTAATGAGGTAAGACAAAGTTTGTCTCTAGATGATGGATCCATCTTCATGACATATACGTTGTTCTTAAGGACACCTTTGGCTATGGTTATACCATTTTCAAGTATTTTACTTCCGTTTTCACTAAAAAGAACATTATACTTATTACGACAAAGTTGACGAATACTAAGGAGATTAAAACCTAAGTTATCAACATGAGCTACATCATCAATAAAAAGGGAGTCATGAGAGATTGTACCTTTTCCGATGATTTTGCTCTTAGCATTACTACCAAACGTAACATTACCTCCGTCACATTTGTGATAAGAAGTGAAGAGGCTTTTGTTACCCGCCATGTGCCTTGAACAACCGCTATCTTTAATCCATCCATCCGGTTCCAAACAAACTTTGAGGCACACCTATTTTATGAAAAACACTCAAACATTTGGTCCCCAATTTCTCATGGGTCCATTTTGGTTAAGCATGCAATTAATTTGTTCCAAGTATGAAAATAGAGCATAAGGGTTCCATGGCATGTGGTTTGGAGTTTGGTAATGTCTAGGAGTGTTTTGGTTCCAAACATGTTGGTAGTTTGGTTGAGCGTTGAAGTTGCTCTTTGGAAAGGGGCGTTTGGGAATTGGAGTCTTAGGTCTTGGTTGAGTAGTTTTAGCTCTAAATTCATTTTTATTAAATCCTACTCCAGTTTTAAACACAGGTTTTGTTCCATTTTTGTATGTAACTTTAACAAATTTTGAACGATCCGAAGTGGATGGAGTTACTACTGCAGCAGACCTGGCGGAACCTTCGGGACCAACAGGCGGAACCCTAAATTGGGTTCCACCTGATCCGCAGGCTGCTGTAGCAATTTTATTTGTTTCTTGAGCAATCTTTTCTTGTTTCATTTGACCCTTTGAAGTTTCTATTTTCGTAAATCCTAGTCCTGTTTTATCAAAGGGTGACTTTTGAAGTTTCATTATTTCCTCCGCACAAGAAATGCTCTTATCGAACTTCTTAAACTTTGTGGTTTGTTTTATTAGATCATTTTGAGTTTCTCAACTTCTAGTTTAAGCTCTTCACATGATTTGCAAGGTGTGTCAATACCTTTACTCTTTTCTAATCTCTTAGCCTTTTCTTTTAACTCATAAACTTCATTTTCTAAAAACTCTTTTTTAGTTTTCAAAAATTTATTTTTGTTTATGATTTTTAAGCTCAATTCACAAAGTTTGTTATATTCTTTTTGTAAAGTGTCATCATCAATAGAGGAGTAAGATGAGTCGGATAATACCTCATTTGAGTTGTGAGCCATGAGAGCAATATCGTCATTCTTTGGCTCATCGTCATCTCCTTCATAGTCACTCCAAGCACCACCCACAAAAGCTTGTTTAGGTTTGCTCTTGGGTGGTTTTGGACATTCTCCTACAAGATGACTTGTGTCTCCACACCTATAGCATTTTCTTTCAACCTTTCATTTCCTATCATCACGACCTTTTCGGAAAGTTTTCTTGTCATCTTTAGGTTGCCTTACAAACTTTCCTCTTCTACGAAAGAACTTCTTGAAGTCTCTAACGGCCATAGCATATTCCTCATCATCACTATCCGAAGTAGATTCTTCATCATCACTTGATTGTACTCTAGCTTTCAAGGCAATGGACTTAACTTTTTCTTTCTTGCCTCTAACTAGTTCCAAATCTTTTTCCATTGCCATTTCGTGAACTTTGAGGTTTCCAATTAGCTCATCAAGTGACATGCTTGAAAGATCTTTGGATTCTTCAATTGCCGTCACTTTTGCTCTCCACTTCGGATGGAGTGCTCTAAGAAATTTCCTGACAAAGTTCTTACTACAAAAAGATTCGTCAAGTGCTTTAGGTGAAGTAATAATAGTATTAAACCTAGCAAAAGCATTATCAATAATCTCATTTTCGGAAATAACAAATTGTTCATATTGTTGAACAAGAAGATCAATTTTGTTATCTTTAACTTGTGAGTTTCCTTGATGAGTGACAATTAAAGATTGCCAAATATCTTTGGCGGTTTTACACAAAAAGACTCTTTCATATTCTTTCTTAGGCAAAGCATTGTAAAGCATCATTTTAACTTCATTATTTATACCAATTAATTTCTTTTGATCATCATCTTTGATGTTAGTAACTACGTTATCACCATCAATAATTATATACCACAAATCTATATCTTTAGATTTCACGTAAGTTTCAAAACGGTTTTTCCAATATATAAAACCATTTGCTTCAAAGAGTGGTGGTCTTTGCATAGATCGCCCTTCTTTGTAATTTTCAAAATCCATGGATCGTTTCAAGTTTTAAAACACAATATATTTTAAAAGCTTGAGTAACGTAGCTCCTGATGCCAATTGTGGAAAACTAGAAGGGGGGTTGAAAAGTTTACCGATTAAAATCTTTTTAACTTGTTAAGTTAGCTTTGAAACTTTCCATTTGATCAAAGATATATACACAAACACAATATATAACATGCAAGTAAATGAAAGAAACGATCAAACCACAACACGAGTATTTATCATGGTTTGGATACAAGGACTCTTTTTCCTTGCCCTACGTCCACGCCCCGAGTATCCAACTCGAGAGTTACTTTCACTAGTCAACAAGCTCCTTTCACCGGCGGAGAAAACCTTACACGTCGCTTAAACTTTTACCGACACAAAGCTAGATGTCGAGTTCTTTACCAAGGGTACAACCACTCCCGTTAGTTCTTTACAAGGGTACAACTACTCCCGATACACTTTGTATTTTGAGGACTAAAATACTAACGGATCACTACTGAAAATACACAATCAAATGAAGTGTAAACTACACAAGTCTACACAATGCTAAGCTAACAAGTCTTGCAACGTTGTATTGAATACTTGTTACTTTTAGTAAGCTCGTGAATCTCTTTGCTACAAAAAGAAACTTCACATATGAAATGTTAAGAGGTTAGATGAAAGAATGAATGTGTGTGTAAAATATATTGTCAAGTGATGAGCCAAAATTCAACTTGTGGCTCAATATTTATAGCCAAACCTTCTGCAGGTCTGGCGGATCAAGCGGACCCCTCAAAAGGGTTCCGCCCGTGTACCTCCAGGGTACCGCCGGGCTTGCAGTTGGTTTTGCAATAAATCTTGCAAACCAAACAAAGTCACATCTCATTACTCTTGCAAATCAAACAATGTCACATCACATAATATCAAGTCAAACACTAAACTTGCAAGCAACATCTAAGTGAGTCAAACACATTTCTTTCCATAAATGTATAATGACAGAACTTGCCATAAATGTGATGTGACAATTCTATTTTTAGAAAATAAGAAGTGTTGTGTTTTATGAAATGTAAAATGTAGCGAAAGTCTAGTTTATGCAAGTCTTTAAAACTAAGATTATGTTTTACTTAGAAACTAAAGTTTACATTTGTCATTAATAAAACTTAGCGAAGATCGTAAAATATAAATAACGTTTTTAGGCGATATTTGAATTAACAAAAATTTTGCGTACAATTGTTCTTTCTTGAGTAATTCCAAGATAGTCCTTAAATGCTCTGCATGTTCTTCTTCACTTTGTGAGTAGATGAGAATATCATCGATGAACACGATCACAAATTTTTCCAAATAGGGTTTGCATACCCAGTTCATGAGGTCCATAAACACGGCTGGTGCATTGGTTAACCCAAATGGCATCACCTGAAATTCATAGTGACCGTATCTTGTTCGGAAGGCTGTCTTGGGAATATCTTCTTCCCTGACACACAGCTGATGATAACCCGATCTTAAATCTATCTTGGAGTAAACACTTGATCCTTGTAACTGGTCGAACAAGTCATCAATGCTTGGTAATGGATACCGATTCTTCACCGTAAGTTTATTCAACTCACGGTAATCGATACACATCCTAAAAGATCCATCCTTCTTTTTGACAAATAGGACAGGAGCTCCCCAAGGTGAAGAGCTGGGTCGAATAAAACCTCTATCCAGTAACTCTTGCAGTTGGTTGGATAGTTCTTGCATCTTAGATGGGGCTAAACGGTAAGGTGCTCTCGCTACTGGTGCTGCTCCTGGCACCAAGTCAATCTGGAATTCTACCTGACGAACGGGTGGAAGTCCAGGCAATTCTTCAGGAAAAACTTCCGAAAATTCTCTTACAACTGGCACATCCCCCAGTTGTTTCTCTTCTATCTTTTTCTCAGTCACATGGGCTAAGAAAGCGTGGCATCCTTTCTCGATGTACTTCGTAGTTTTGAGACAGGATATAATACTTAATCGGGTATTGCTTTGATTACCCCGAATAACCAAAGTTTCACCCTCAAAAGGAATATGAACCACTTTCTCATCACATATGATTCTTGCGTGATGCTTGGATAGCCAATCCATTCCAATGATAACGTCAAAACTTCCGAGTTCGATGGGCATAAGGTCGATGTTAAAAGGTTGATTTAGTAACGTTAGAGTGCAACCTCGGATTATGGAATTTGTGCCTACTAGTCGGCCATTGGATAATTCAATTTCGTATGTGTTATCTAAGGCGGTGGGAGTGAGTTTAAGTAATGAAGCAAAAGTGGTAGATATAAAGCTTTTATCGGCTCCTGAGTCAAATAATACTTTAGCTAAATGTTGGTTGAGAGGGAACATACCCGTGACCACGTTCGGGTTTTGCTGTACGTTTTTGTCTACAAGCACATACACTCTTCCACGAGCCTCATTGTTCTGGTTTCCATTCTGTTTTGGGCACCGATTTCTGTAATGCCCCTTCCCACCACATCCGTGGCAAGTGACAGTGACTGGCTGAAGATTTGCTCCTGTTGCTCTACAGTCTTTGGTCTGATGTCCTATTTTCTGACACTTGGTGCACCTAACAGTGCATTGCCCATCATGATGCAGTTTGCATCGATTGCACAGTGGTTTCTTTCCCAAATAGCCACCTCCCTCAGTAGGTGTGGCGGCATAAGCTTTGGCAGTCTCCTGCCTGCGGTTTTGTTGTTGGTGGTGGTGATTGCGGCTTTGTTGGTAATTGCGGTTATTGTTGTTGGGGTAGGTGTTGTTGTTGGAATGGTTGTTGTGATGATGGGTTGTTCTTTTATCATCAAGCTTCCGCTTGTGATCATTACTTCCTTGGTTTGACTTACACTTGATTTCCCTATCCATTAGACTTTGAGCAAACTCAATGGCCTCTTCCAGTGACTTCGGTTTGGAGGCTGTGACATCCCCCTCAATGCATCGAGGAAGTCCCTCGATATACTTCTCCAATTCTTTTTCAAGATCAGGAACAATGGTTGGGCACAACACAGCCAATTCCTGAAATCGCCTGTTGTATGTCTTGAGGTCTGTCCCTTTCACTGCCAGTTGGTGAAACTCATCTTCCATTTTCTTAAGTTCGGTACGGGGACAGTATTTCTTGAGCATTTTTGTCTTGAAATCTGTTCAACTGATCCAGTAAGCTGCTTCAATACCCATAGTGCGGGCAGCAGCATTCCACCAAGACAAAGCATCCTCCAAAAGTGTTCCAGTGGCAAAAGTAACCTTGCAATCATCAGTGCAACCACTTCTCATGAACACAGTCTCTGAGCACTCAAACCATCGAGCCAAATCAGTCATACCTTCTGTTCCTTTGAAAAAGGTTGGCTTACAGTTCATGAAATCCTTGTATGTGCACTTACGTGCAGTAGCAGCTTTACTTTCTCCATTGTGTCTGGTGGCACTGCCAGAACGGGCCATCGTTGCTGCTTGATCTTCAAGTGTTGCAGCCACACTGTCAGTAATCAGTTTTCGGATAGCAGCTTGGGACATTGCTGGTTCTGGAGTCTGAGTTGTTTTTCTTGTACGAGGCATATTTCTATTAACACCACAAGAAAAAAATATATGTTTAGATTTTTACATCGTAACCATGTTATATTAATATGATGTAAATAACAAGGTATATATGTGGAAAGCACAACAATACTGTCACAATATATCATCACATTTATTTGAATCTGTAAGAATCACCAAGTCACAACAAATCCAAATACTAAAATGATCAACACTGGCTCACATCAATCAATATCATAACACAACATAATATAATAAAACACAACCACACATAGTCATAAATAACTTGTTTAGTTTGTTACATAACAAAACATATACAAGCGTCTTATTTATGCCACACACCCGTAGTTGGGATATATATATATCACAAAAGATGCTAGATAAAGATCCTATATAATGATTGCCAGGTGCGCCTCCAATGCGATTCTTAATCTCCGAAATCATGTTGAGAAGGATCTGCAAGTTTTCCTGATACTGAACCTGAAATCCTACGACTATTGATTCTAATGCGGCAATCCTGGAGTAAGCACTCACTATATCATTACTATGCTCTACCATAGCTTCTGACATCATCAAATAATTGGCGTACAATAGTGGTATATCTTGGCTCATCTGCTCATGCTGTTCACCTAGTTCATGCATCTGGTTACGAGTCTCCTGCAATCCATTCTTCAAGGTTCCTAACTCTTGTTGTATTGTGGCTTACCTGTCTATGATATTTTCTGATATGTACTCCATTGACTCTATACGCTCAAGTGGCAACTCTTCTAGGTGACCTAAAGCCATCTCAATCTGCTCCTCATGGCGGTCCATACGTGCCATAAGAGTAGAAATGGTCGGCTGTCTATTCCCTGCCGCCTGAGAACTTTCTCCAATTTCTAAGACTCGTGGTGGAGTAGGGCGATCGGGAGTGGGTGATCGTGCAAGAGCATTATATTGATCGATAGCAGCCCTTGCTTCAATACTAAGCTTAAATGGTATAGATAGGGGAGTGAAGTCTAGGGGTGATGGTGATGGTGGTGGTGATGGGATTGGAAGTGATGGTGGTACATGAGTAGGCAGCATGTACGGGTGTGGAGATGGTGGAGGTGACGATTGTGTAGATACAGGATGTGTCCTTTTCCGTGCAGTCTCACGGGTTTTCTTAGGACGAACTGGTGGAATATCTGGTAAAGAGGATGATGGTGGTACCTCGGAAGCACGTGGTCGGATAGAAACTATCCTCTTTCGTGGTGTAATCTTCTTTACGGGACCCTTAGGATGACGGAATAGTTTCATGAATGGTTCGGATTTATAAGGTTGTAAAACTCGAACTCTCTTACGTTTAGCTGGTAAGTGTGGTGGTGAAGCTGACTCGGATGGCACTGCATCTGCAAAAGTACGGAACCTTTGCCTTGCAAGCACATACGGATCATCGGGAAAAGGAGATATAACAGGTGCCGTCGGGGGGTCCTCAGATGGCTCTTCTGATGGATCCGACACCACATCTGATGTAGCTCGTCTGGGAGCAGGGGAGTGGACCGGTGAATCTGTAGATGGAAGAGTATCCTCGGGCTCAGAATCCGATAAGATAGTATTAAAAGGAGTAGGGGATGACATGACTCTGTAACAACCCGAAAATTATAAATATCTCACCATGTAACTAAATAATTATCATAACATGCATAAGTAAAATTATAATGGTGAAGTGGCACGGAGGGCTTTATTTAAGTTTGAGAAAAGTGGTTATAGTTTAGGTTTTATACCTTGTTCTCAATAACCATGGCTCTGATACCAATGTGTAACACCCCCATTTTTTAGTTACGCAGCGGAATCATAAGTTTGGGATGTTACTTCAGGTATCACAGTCACAATCATAGAAAACGACTCGAAAGAGACGTTTTTAAATAAAACGGTTATCATTCATTATTTAAATCAGAGTTTACATAATAGAGGTCCCAACGGGAGTTCGGAAATACATATAAAAGTTTATTCGTTGAATGATAACAAAATGGACACCCTTTTTATAAGAAAGCCCATTGCCACTCTGTGCCAAGTTATGCTTCAGTTACCTGAGATAAAATATGCTAAAAATGTCAACACAAAGGTTGAGTGAATCCACAGTGTTTATAAATAAGTAATAGGTTGAACACAAGTTAAATAGTTGTAAAACAAAAGTATTGCAGCACAGCATATTGCCCTAAGTCTCATGACACGCAAACCTTAACAGTGGGACATCATAGTAATGAACTATAATGTAAGTTACTAACATTATAATAATAATGTAAGTAATAATGCCCTCGAGTAGGAGCTTGCCAACTTCCTATTTAGTTTTCAAATATAATGCATTTGGTCACTTATCCAGTAACACAAATGGGGCGTCAACTGCCAATAGATCTATTCACTATATTCGCGTTCACTCGTAAGTGATTAATGGCTCATGATATGAGGGTCTTTTAGTGGCAACAAAGCTAACTTAGGCAATACCAGATCAGGATAGCATACAGAAAAAATACTTGTGTTCGGTTTGTAGCATGTATCTCCCTACAAGTTTGAAAAACGTATAAAAGTGGGACTATGAACTCACCTTGGTGATAAAGTAGTCTGGATGAAAAACAAATGATGTTTATCGAATAAAGTGCTCCGTCACGCAACCTAAGTGAATATGTCAAGTGTTTGTGAGTTAATATTTCGTATTGTGAAAGTTTGTTGATGACTCAATGTTTGAGTGAGATAACATGAAGTCTCTTCAAAAATTAATTGATGATTAAGATTTATTTATGTTTTGTTAATTGGTACCGGCATGTCTCATAAAGGTTTTAGATTAATTCCTGAATTATTTCAGTGTTATAATTATATTCCCATAATAATATAGAATATTACACTATTTACCCTAAAGTTTTAAGTATTGACAACATTTACCCCTGAACTATCAAGAAATGACAATTCATACCCCCAAGTTTTATATATTTACAACTTATACCCTTCAAGTTTTACAAAATTACAATTTATACCCTTCATGTTTTATAAAATTACATTTTATACCCAGAAGTTTGGTGAAATGACAGTTTACCCCCTTCAACTTTAGTAAATGACAATTTCTACCCTGAACTTTCCAATATAACACTTTCCACCATTTAACCTTAAGTTTATTTCATTTTAAGTCCGACACATAAGATTAGTTTAGAGTTTTGACATAAAATACCCTTCATGCAAAAATAACCTTTAACCCGAAGTCCTTTTTAAATGAAAACGCACTTTTAGCCTAGGAAAAGAGCACGACTTTCTACGACTCTTTTACATATGTTAAAATAAATTTGCAAATATGTTTACGTAGCTTATCAGCTTATATTTCCAGCTTATTAGTTCAAAATAATTAAAAAGATACGTTTATTTATTACGCGACAAGGCCAAAAACAAGGGTGAATAAAGGCGAGGTATTGAAAGGTTTTTACTACGTTCTCAATCTTTTCATTAGTTTGTCACATGGTCTATCTATAGGTTCAAACTAGAGGTCGTGATTTAATATGGTTAAGTCACAATTAAGTTCTGAAGTTGGACATTTGAAACTATTTTTAAGTGAAATAAACTAAGAGTTTTTAGTTATTTCTAGCAAAACTAGGCCAGAAACATGGCTCAATAAAAACGAGGCCTTTCAATGAAAATGAAAAGTGTTTATTCCAGGTTAATCTATGCCATGAGGTCTTCAAATCCACCAGGTTTCGAAATTTCTAGAGCTCGTTTGATAGGGGTAAAGATTGACCCAAGTTGACCTCACAGAAACATGTCTCGACATGTTTCTGTTGTAAAAGTGTTTTGGTTTTCGACTTTTAAACCTCCAAATCTGTAACTAAGTATAGAAACATGTTATTAAGCATATATAAGTTAATTTTAAACAAGATTTAAGGTTCCTTGATTTGTTGTTCACGCCACAACCTATATGGTTGTCTGATGTCTGCTCGACCAAAACAGAAAAAGAAAGAGAAGAAAAGGAGTGTATGTATTGACCTTATATTTGATTCAAACTTCATATTATGAAGTATAACATGTACTAAAGAGATTAGGAAGGCTAGGACTTACAGAAATTGAAGGTGGAATAAACTCGACACTAGTGGGTTTCGACTTGAACCAAGGTCTCCCAAGCTTCTAGCTCCTATTCCACTTGTCCTATCTCTTCTAAGATACTTCTAAGATCAGTAGGTGTATGAGTGAGTGAGTGGTTTGCTGTTTTGAGTGAGGGATGAAGAAATAGGGTGTTAGGGTGCTCGTTTATATAGGCAAGAAAACTAGGGTTTCATTAATTGCTTATGGCCAATTTTATGAGTTGTAAGGTGTTTTGGAGACACAAGAAATCTAGTACAAAGAATGTTGGAGGTTGAAATCCCCTAACTTGTCCAGGTTCACAGAATCGAGGGTTTTAGAAGGTTTCATGCACATGTTTAGCTTGAGATTATTGACCATGGTTTGAAATTAAGAGCAACATGTTGTAGTGTATGTGTAAATACTTCTAGGTTAAGTTTTATCTCTTGAGAACTAGTTTGGTTGGAGTTTAGTTCAATTCGAACTATATAGTTAGGATTGGATCGAGTTGTGCTTTAGGTGTGTTGTACATAGGCTTTAGGGTGTTGTACATTAGTTAGAAGGTGTAGTAAACTCAAGGTAGGGTTTAGTTTAAGTGAAGTGTAGTTAAAAACAAACTATGGTTTGTTTAGATTTAAGTTTAGGTCAAATTTTTATGAGAAATGGAGAGATATTCGAATGGTGCATTAGGGTGTGGTACCATGGACTATAGTGAGTTGTACTTAACGTTTATAAATGTAGAAAACATATTTCTAGAGTTTTGATTAGTTTTTCATAAGTTATAGGTCTTTTATGTTAAGTTAAAATAAATAGTTATGAAATTTTAGGTTTTCATGCATGAGACACTTGTACACTAGGTTTAGAGACTTGTACATTTTAGTTTAAATGTTGTAAAAATATTAGGTTTAGGTTTTGGTGCATAATAACCTTGTTTTATGTGCTTTAGAGTAGGTACACTGAGGTTTATAATGAGTTTAAGTCATTATTATACTCATATGCATTACTAACTTGTACCTGAGCTTGAAAGACTTGTACCCTTATATTTTGAATAAAATATGTTACTAATGGTTAGGGTTTGTGATTTTCTTACATGAAATCATAGATTTATGAAGTTAGGGTTTATATCGGGAGTTAAAGTGACATTATGGTTTTCGTGCTTTGATATCTTGTACATTGTACTAGAGAGTATTATACTTTAGGGTTTCATGGTTTGGATACTTAATATTAGTATTACATTAGTTTTTAGGGTTTAGCGGAAACCCTAATGGGTAGAAAATGTTTAGTGTGAGCGTACGTTAACGAATTAACGTAAAGTGGCAAGTGTGTTGTTGTAATGTTGTATACTTGACATGTAAGGATGTTTATGTGAAATACACATAAGTAAGTTGGTGTTGGTCTACGTGGGAGCACGTTTATCAAGTTTGTGAGTTATATCACACTTAATAGTAATTATTAGAAGAAAAAAAATATACGTAGAAAAGGATAATCATTTTGTTAGCACATGAAATTATTTAGTACAAGGTGGAATTTTCCCAGTGATTACAAGATTGAAGATCGTACCAGAGGTTCACATTACTCCATCACATTACAAGAAGAACTGTAGAAGGCTTGAGGAAACCAAACTCAAGTTAATGATTCCGTTTCACTCCAGACTGAAAGACGGACGAAGACTGATTACTCGGACATAAGAAGATTTTGAAGGGACGAATTCTTGAAGCAAACTTTATGATGTAAGAATTGATGCCTTGGCGACATGTTTCTTTCTGATAATAGTTGTTTGATTTTGTTACGTCTTTTCGAGTTCATCTGTTTTGCCGACATCGTTTGTTATTGATCTTGAATAGGACCAACCTAGGAGCTAGTTATGCTGTTAGGTGGATTTGTAGATTTGATGCACTGATTGAGATAGAATATGACTATCATGAGGGCATATTTATATGATGCTAGTATTATGACCCCTGGCCATCGTGATAATACTTACATCATATAACGTGCACTTGTTGTGTTCATAGGATGTCTTGAGAAGTGCCTTAGAGGAGCCTTTGATTTCTGTTTTTGTTTGCGACTATCTGCGAATAGTGAGACTTTAGGATTCTTTTTATCTGTACGTTTGATCCACCTTATCGCCGTATGTTTTGATGTGTTTGGATACTCGACACACGATTGTTTGACTTCTATTTTTCTGGTAAAAATTTTTGTGGAAAACTAGAGGGGGGTTGAATAGTTTTACATCCTTTTAAAATTTATAAAAACAAGTTTGTTTTAAAAACTTCGATTCTAGTTTATGTGACCTCAATACTTGCACTATATGAACAATTATATAGTAACTAACTAACTAAGCTAATATAGTATAGGTAAATAAGTAAGTAATGAAAAGAGTTGGAGAGATCAAACCACAACACAAGGATTTATAGTGGTTCGGCTACAAGGTCACCTTCCTTGTTCCTACTCCACTCCCCGAGTCACCTACTCGAGAGTTTTCTTCACTATGTCAACAAACTCCCTTATGGCGGAGAAAACCTTACACACCACAACTACGTCACAACTTGATCACAACTTCTATACAACTTCTTCACACCTATCTTCTTCACACCTTTCTTCTTCACACCTATCTTCTTCACAATTACACTCCTTCACTACTAAACAACTTCTTCTACCTACACAACTTCTTATTCTTATAAACTACTCCCTCCGTCCCAAAATTATTGTCCCCTATTGACTTTTTGGGTCTTTCTTTCTCAACTTTGACTATAAATATTTTTGTTTGTGTTATGCGATTTTTGATAAAAATTATACCAAATGAAAATACATTTAAAACTCAATTCGTTTATATATTTTGCATCAAGTATTATGCAATATAAACAAAAATACTTAAGGTCAAAGTTGAAAGGTAAAGACCGAAAAAGTCAATAGGGGACAATAATTTTGGGACGGAGGTAGTACTAATTACAAGCACAACACAACTTCACAAATAATATACACAATATACACAACTACTCTTCAATGCTTCTTGAACTTAGTTGTAGAAGGAGTGTTCTTCTTTTGCACTTTGGATGAGGATGGATGATGAGGGATTAAATCACTTGAAACAAGGATTAGTAATCAAATGATCAAATGATTTTGGAAGATGTTTAGAGAGTTTTAGATCTGAAATTATTGTGCAAAAGGTAGGTAAAAATTCCAGATTTAAGGTGGTATTTATAGGAGAAAAATTCTGACAGTTTCTGACAGAGGAGCCTGGCCGGTCCCCTTAAATCATGGCCGGTCCCCTTAATTTTAAGGGGACCGCCCCTTATAATTAAGGGGGACGCCCAGCTGTAACGGCCAGAAAACTTGTCATTTAGTGGGGAAAGTTTATTTGGTGAAAAACTAACTGATTTTGGTTAAAAATTTGAAATCATATATTTAGTATGATTAAAACATTTTTCTTTATTACCAAAAGTGTTTTTCAAAAAATATATATATAATATGTTTATATAATTAAATAAACTTTGTATTAATTAATTAAATACCCCTTTGATCATGAGATGTATTAAGCACTTGTTTATCCATACCTTAAGTGATTAGGTTGGATATAATGATATAAACTAGCTTAATACTTGTTTACGTAGTAATCTTACGTTTGATGATTTTACATTTTATGATCGTTTATTTAATGCATTATTTATGTCAACAATTTTAAGTTCTATTGTAGAGCTTCCTGTCATTTGATGTCTTTGATCAACATGTTTTCTGTCTATTTATTCTATTATTATGAAGAGCTACACCTATGTTTTGCTATGCATATGCCTCCTATTTGATGGACCCGTTTCACGATAACCTGTTATGAGTTAAAAATGAGGTTTTGGATTCTGAAAATCAAGATTCGTCGGTTTACGAGAATACCTTTGAAAGGTTGTATTGAAGACGAAACTATTTGAAAATCTGAAGAGTTAAACTTATATATAGCACCCTCATAATTGCTATCATTCGATACATACTCATCTGATCAGTCCATTCCTTGTCCATGGACAAAATACCCACAAAATCCTATATCTTCTTTTGTATATCTTTTAAGGGGATGCGATTATCATCTGTTACGTTCGGTATGTGATTCTTTGATTTGGATTCTGTACGATGTGCCTTCTCCGGGGAAACCAAAACAATCTTTGGATCGATAAGATCAAGTCATGGGAAACAGGATCATTCTGTTTGTTGGAAATTTCTTTAAGTCTGAGTCTATGTGAGTCAACTTCCCTTTTCTGTTCGTATTCTGGTGTATCTTCGTGTTGTTTCGCCACCTTACCTTTTGCATTTTCGAGGACAAAAATTCTTTTGAGGGGGAGATAGTTGTAAACCCACATTTTGATAATGTGCTTAAATTACCAAATTGCCCCTACAACTCAAAACAAAATAAAAACTTATATAAAATACCAAATAAATCACAAACGCTTAGAAATAAGTAACATATTATAAATATTATTTTTTTTGTAGCATTTGAGATATTTGGAACTTATATAAAATAATACCACGCCTATACATATATAACAAGGTCTAATATGAATTAAAATGATGTACAAATTATTTGAAATTGAAGATATGAACAAATTAAATATGGAAGGTGATAATTTTGATATTCCCTCATTAAACCCACCCCAAAATCCGGCCATATCATCCTAATTACCCTCTATATATTTTTGTACACATATTCCATTTTAAACAAAAGTTAAAAACCCTAATTGTCTCTAATATACACACGGCGGCTAAACCATTTTTCCTGAGGTGTTTACTATTTTTCTTGGGCTATTTCTAAAGTGTAGAAGGTGGGAAAAATAATGGTGAAGGCTAGGGAGTGATCGTGGTTCGTGTGCTCTTGATTTTGGTTCAAAAATCCTAGCCAAGAAGCAATAATTTGCATCTCCTTGTTCCATTCGATCCATAGCTTTTGGGTATTTTTGTATCACTCTTATCATATATTATCTGTAGAAAATCATAAAAATGATCCATGCATGAATTATATGGCAATACGAAGTATAGAATTTCAAAACCTTAATTTTGTGAAAAATCATATAATCGGCTTACATAATTTTTGGGACCTTAACCATATTTTTGTGTTGTGTAATAATGTTTATAAGACTCATATAAAATATGTTTACAATTATTTGAAGCCTATGTGAATCATTGGAATTGTTTTTATTTTAATCCGATCAAAAATAATAAAAATGTGGTGCGTTTGATTTAGGGTTTGGATTTTTGATGATGTTTGATGTTAATAAATGTTGTAATGATTGTATAATGATGATGGGAATGATTGGGTAAAATTAGGGTTTGATGTAACTGGCTAACTTGTACGTTGGGAGCAACAATGGACTTTTCTGATATAGTGATATGAGAACCAAGTCGCTACATGATTAGCTTTCAAATATCTCTAGGAATTAATTTGATATACACTCGGACACTCAAATATTAGAACACACAAAAAGACACAAAATAAGGCAAGCTAAAACACTACTACCAAAACATTCTCAAAACCAAGAACCTCAATACCCCATGTGTTTTGTGTGTCTGATTATCTTTGTATAATCGTGGTTCTAAACATTTATTTGTTTTATGGGTTTTCAATATCTTAATGAGTGATTTGTAGGCCATTGTGTTGGTAACTATACATTACTATATATATAATGCATCGTCATGAAACGACGCGCACCATGATGTTTAGGTTTAGGGGGTTTTTTGGGCTGGCCCATTCGTCTTGTCCAGGCCTGTAATCTAAGTTCGTTTCTTCTTTGTGGTGTTTACCCATTCACGAGGCCACCGCTTCTTGGTTTATACTTATCTTCTTCGTCTACCTTCTTAGGTGTAGGTAAAACTAGATTGTATCCTGCTTTTTCTTGGGTTTATAGATAAGCATAGGGACCTCCAGAATCTTCACCAAATACCATCAACACAGACATTACAGAGACGATGAAGAAGATTGGGGAAGAATCAAATACCAAGATGAGGAAGAGTCAAGGTTTTTGTGTAAAAGATTTTAGAGATATAAGAATCGACATCGATTACAGCCGACTATGGTCTAAGAATTATGGAGGAGTTAGGGTTTTGGTTTTTTTGGGTTAAAGGTATGTAAATGCTTTTGGTTATATTTGCTGTTAGGTTTATGTTTTTCGGCTATAGGAAACATAATTATTTGCGGAAAAATTCATTTGTAGGTGTCGATTTGTGTTCAGATTTTTCTTTGATTTCGGGTGAGCTTCTCTTTTGATATGGGTAAGATGAAAATGAGCATTTTGACTGGTAGGATTGTGCCATAATTTGGGGGTTTTGCTAAATTAGTGATTTTTACTAAAATGAGTTAGAATGCATCTAAGATGGTACCTCCAGTACAACGACCAAAGAGTTCTTGTTCTTTGAGCACTGTTAAAAAATCTTTGACCTTTTGCTCAAAAACCCGGTCTATCAACCCTGTCTGATGGTGTTAGTTCTGGATATTTTCTCATTCGTCTTTTGATTTCTGGCCAATTAAAATTGCATGTAAAAGTTATGAAAAACTTAGAGTTACCAAAACTCTGCATATTGCAAGTGCGTCAAGGTAATGGCTATACATGTACCTCAGACCTCCTGTGAAACTCGAAGGGAGGATAATTTTTTGGCCTATATCAGATCCGAAATGATCTCCTTTGACATCGCATCGCAAATTCCTGAAAGGCATTAAGTTCTGAGGGTGTTCAGCTTGGATCTTATGAAATCAAGCCTTTCTTGCTCAAGTGTACAGTACACGACTACATCATACTGTTGGAATAGCCTGCCACCTCTAAAGAGAAGACCGAACTGGTCAAACCGTTCGTGTAATTGATATTTATAATACATATTCATGGATAGCTTGTTCCTTTTCCTACTTCCGTTGACAGCTTTTAATGTTATGTTGGTATTGTAACTGGGCTGACCATAAACAAAAAGGAGAGGGAATTGAAGAGACATGTATGAACTATGAAGTTTATTGATCCTTTTTGGATGCCTATCTTTATACTCTACAATAATGTCATAGTCTGTTTGGGTGTTTGCATCAGGTTGAAAGACGATTGCCCCAAGTGTTCCGGAAGAAGGGAGCGGATATTTTTGAGCGCTAGTTACGTTATAAAGCTAGATCTTGAATTCAGGAACATTTTCTTCATTAAGTTTTCTCTTGCTGTTCTGAATACATGCACCAGTTCATTGTGCTCATCCAATATTTGTATTAACACTTGCACTATTTCAGGTTTCAAACCACTTCGGTCTGCTCCACCAAAAGGTTCCATCCTATTCCGCACCTCATTTTCCATATCGTAGATATAAAGTTGGAGGAACCTTGGGTCATTGGATATAGGTAGTGAATAATGATAGAGATTATGTGAGGTAGAATCACCATAAGCATGTGTTAATTCTGCATAAATAATTTAGAGAATAAGGTTCTGTAAAAAAATGTGTTACATAATAAAATATGATAAACGCATAAAGAAAAATATTTTTTTGGTCTAGAATGCATGTGCATCTGGTATAGGTGTTTTACGTTTGCGAAGATCTTGTCTGACATTGTCAATGTGGTTATTCAGATCTGTGACCAACTGTTCTGATAAGTTCATGCGTCGTTGTGAATCTGTGGGAGCTGGTTGCAAGATATTTAGTCCACATGTTGCAGAGAAAACACCTGAGGACTTAGTTGCATGTTGACATGAGGTGGTACATGACCTGTATTTACCAGAAATTGTGTTGTAGGAATCAGGTGAATCTATAATCAGATTTTGTATTGTATTATGTTATCCACTTATTGTTTTATAATAAACTATTAATTGCTGAATGGTTAAGAAAGATATTTACCTTCTGGTGATGCTGCAATGTTGGCCCAAAAGAAATGGGACATTTGTGTAAATGTTCAGAAGCATGTACATACTGGTGATTCTTGGAACAGCAATTGACACAGAACGAATCATTCTAAGCATGCGTTAATCCTGCAAAAGTAAGCAACGAAGTAAGTTTGTGTAAAAATTATATACATAATAAAATACGATAAATGCATAAGACTAACCTTTTCTTTTTTTGTTGTTCTGGATTGCAGGTACATCTGGTATACGTGTTTGTTTTGAGGATCTTGTCTGACATTGGCAGAGTAGTTATTGAACAATGACTATTGTCATAAGTTTTCACCTCCTTGTAAATTTTTTAGAGTTGTTTACACGGTGTCTAGTGTACATGTTGTATGGTCTTTAGAAAAAAACCCTCATGACCTGATTATACGGTCCTTGGTCCAGATGTGCCTTCATCTGCAGACCAATAGGTAGTGCCACAATCCTTTGGCATACTATTCTTTTTTGGTCGATGATAGCGTGCTTGTTTTTTCACCCATTTTTGCTGGTCTACAACATTCAACTCAGTCGGGGGTTGCAGATCTAACATATGGCTACTATTTAAATTGAACATATAATTTACTAATGACTGTAAGTCGTCTATTATTAAGGATTTTGGATTTCTAGGCATTTTTTAGATTGGAAAATAGAATTTTTAAAGGATGCACATATTATACACCAAACAGTGGCATGCATATAATAATATAACCAATTAGTATTTATGCAATCTATAGTATTTGGCAACATTTTTTTGGAATAATACATAAACAGAAAGATCTGTAAACAAAAACCCATATGGACAGATGGAAGTAGCAAACAGAGTATAGGTTAACTTACCTTTAATTATAGATTGCAAGCTTCTAGTTTTCAATGTTGGTTGATACCTGCATGAAAAAAGTAAGGTTTACGTAAAAAAAAACAAAAAAAATAGAGCTTAAAAAACAACGGAAAATTGTCATCAATGATTGACACTGTTAGAATACCTATGTAAAACAAAGATTCACTTTTTTTGTTTTCTTCTTGATGGCTGGAATTTTGTTTTCTTCTTGATGGGTGCAATGTTAGATGAGATAATAGAAATTTTGTGATGGAAGCTTCTGGTTTTTTGATCATGTGCAGGAACACATGGATTGTATTTTACATTTGGAATAACTACACAGGTGGCAATACATTTCAAATACTTGCTGCTACAGTAAAGCTGCAAAACACATGGTGCTACTGCAAGGTTTTAAGGGTGATTAACCATGAACAATTGGAATAACAGTGAATTCTCAACCTATTCACCACATGATTTCTCATTAGCAAAATGTAATTATGTTTTTAATCCAATGAACGTTTGTTATAACAGCAACTCCCGCGTTTTGGACCACAAATATAAAACCCACATTTTCAAAACATGCTTAAATTACCAAATTGCCCCTACAACATAAAACTAAATAAAAACTTAAATAAAATACCAAATAAATCACAAACACTTGGAAATAAGTAATATATGATAAATATTATTTTTGTTGGAGCATTTGAGATATTTCAAACTTATATAAAATAATACCACGCCTATACATACATAACAAGGTCCAATATGAATTAAAATGATGTACAAATTATTTGAAATTGAAGATATGCACAAATTAAATATGGAAGGTGATAATTTTTAAGTTCCCTCATTAAACCCACCCCAAAATCCGGCCATATCAACCTAATTACCCTCAATATATTTTTGTACACATATTTCATTTTAAACAAAAGTTAAAAATCCTAATTCTCTATAAAATAAACACGGTGGCTAAACCATTTTTCCGGAGGTGTTTAGTATTTTTCTTGGGCTATTTATAAAGTGTAGAAGGTGGTAAAAATAGTGGCGAAGGCTAGGGAGTGATCGTGGTTCGTGTGCTCTTGATTTTGGTTCGAAAATCCTAGCCAAGAAGCAATCACTCGCATCTCCTTGTTCCATTCGATCCATAGCTTTTGGGTATTTTTTTATCACTCTTATTATCATATATTATCTGTAGAAAATCATAAAAATGATCCATGCATGAATTATAAGGCTATACGAATTATAGAATTTCAAAACCCTAATTTTTTGAAAAATCATATAATCGGCTTATATAACTTTTGGGACCTTAACCATATTTTTTTGATGTGTAATAATGTTTATAAGACTCATATAAAATATGTGTACAATTATTTGAAGCATATGTGAATCATTGGAATTGTTTTGATTTTAATCCGATCGAAAATAATAAAAATATGGTGCGTTTGATTTAGGGTTTGGGTTTTTGATGATGTTTGATGTCAATAAATGTTGTAATGATTGTATAATGATGATGGGAATGATCGGGTAAAATTAGGGTTTGATGATATTGATTTATTTGTTTAGCCGATTTATGTTTTAATAAGTAAAGGGTGTATTTTGTAATTTTATAAACTTATGGGACATTTTTGTAACTTGTATTGGACCAGAGGTAATTAATATAAATTATAATATGGGGGTGTTATGTGTTGAAACTAAAAGGTTTAAAAGCTAAATTAATTATAAATGAATTTGATTTGGAAATTATTAAAAGTAGAAGGGTTGTTTTGTAAATTATATAAATGGAAGGATGTTTCGTATAAATATTATGTGAAGGGTAAAATGTGTAAGTTTTGATAATTAAGGGTTAAATATGCTAATATGAAATTATTATGGATATATTTGTAATTAAGTAATTAATAAGGACTAATTTGTAAATAATATAAATAAAGGGTTTAAAGTGAAATATCTGTAAACATGAAGGTTTAATATTAACTTATGTATAATTTGTGTAAAATATGAAAACTTGTAATATTTACACATTTGACCTTTAATTATGGCATATTTGCATTTGAAACCCTAAAATATGAAAAGTGGTCTATTTAAACCCTAGAATCATTATAACTTACAAAAAAAATAGAAAGTCTTCTAAAATGTTTGAACTACCTAAAACAGAAACTTACTAAATATTGAAAGTTACTTAAAATAGAAAGCTGCTAAAAATGGAAAAATAACCAAAAGAGGAAACTTAAGTAATTTCAAACTCTTCATGATCCGTTTTCATTTTCTTCTAGGTCTGGTGAAGTGGGAGTGACCTTTCTTCTTTTGTTTGATCTTGGTTTTGTTCGGCGAAGGTACAGATATTCTGACCTTTTTAGTAAAGGTTTCGTATGACTTGTCTTTCCTCTCTTTGACTGCATTGCTATGATCTTGTCACCTGATTCTGAGCCTTATGTTAGGCTTTCCTATTTGATCTATCTTATGATATTTGAGCCCTTGATATTGAGTTGCCACTGATATTTGAACCTTTGATATGTGTGAACCTTTGTACGTTGGTTCTAAGGCTGATGTGCTTCGTTGGTATTGTGATTCTATTGATATTCGTTTGAACCCTCATGTTGATGTTGACATAACCCGTTCATTAACCTTTTTGTAACCTTAGCATTTGTACCTTTTTTCAACTTTAGAGGTTCTTTTGGGATATATTAACAGGATGTGAAAACCCTTTTCTTAATTATGATATGAGAATGTTTAAATGAGAAACTATTTTATAATGCCGCTTCTAACATGATTTAAGACCACTTTTATATGGGATTTTATAATTTCATAAAGACTACTTTTAAAGGATATTTTAAGAAAACCTTCATTAAAATTTACTTTTATAAATGCTGTCTTTTGGAAGGTTTCTTTCTAAATGAACCTTTGTTATAAACCTTTTAATTGGATTGTACTACGAAGCTTTTTAAAACAATTGATATGAATCTGCTAAATTGAACTATTTCTTTAAACTTTCATTATGACCCTTTGACTATGAACCATGGGATTTTGGATCTTGGGATATTGTACTTTGTTGATTGGAACCTTTGACATTGGCACTTATACTACAGGAACCTTGATATTGAATCTTGATTATTTGATCATGATACTGAAATTGACATTTGTTTTAAACTCTGGTTACCTTTGACCCTTCAGTATTTACCCAGGCATTATTATTTTATTCCCAGTTATGGGGGGTCCATGACCGTAGCATTTATGCACCAATGTTATGACTCTAGTGTGGTTGGATAGATGTACCACACCGTCCCTTTTGTTATATGATTATGAGCTCAAGAATATATATGTTTGGCCACTATGGTTTGTTTGCAGGGGGCGTATGGATGCATCCTAGATTTGTTTGATGTTTTTTTAAATATCTGATTTGGATATACATTATATTTGATTTGGTGATTGGGCATACATGCATGCAGTCCCTTCACATTTTGGGAGCTAGCTACTCCATTGATTACTTGAGGACTCCCCTCCTACTACATTTGGTATTCCGAGGACTCCCCTCCGAATACATTGGTTATGAAGATATGATACGGTTTGGATATTTGTTTGGCCTGGGGTAAATATACTGATGCATACACTCACCTTATACCTTAACCATTTATCCTACTCCCTTATCTTGTAATTCTCATGATTCTCTCGACTCTATTGTATCTCTTTCGTATCGTTTCCTTATTTTTTGCTTGTTATTTGTTATATCTGTTCACTAAGCTTTGTAAGCTCAGCCGCATTTCTTTTCCTGCGGCAGGTTTAGTAGGAAGCTGGGTTATGGATGAAGATTTTACTTTTGGGCTTAGAAGACTTCACCCAGTTAGCTACTTGCTGGACTTAGAGATGACTAGAAGCTTTTATGTTTGGGCTTAGTATATTATTGTTGCCCCTTTGTACCTTGTACTTTGTTTAGTTTTTCCCTGGTAACCCTTGTAAACTTTGTATTTGTAATGTATCTCCATTTCACTTGTTTTCTGATTTGACTCTATAATGTTAGACTTTAGCCCTTTTCGGGTTGGGGTGTTACAACAAATTATGCAATTATCGTCCTATAAACATGTTCTTAAACCACAGATTTGCCTAACTCATATCCCGGGCTTTATATAATATATAATAAACATGTGTTTTTATGTAAAAAAAAAATAACAACAAACCAAAACCATGTCGACATGTCGTGTCTCATGAACGGGGTTGACTCGGATCGCCTTAAACCCGTCTGGTTTAATTGGGTTTTTAAAATCAAATCCCAGTTTAACTTGGCCTTTTTTTATTTTATTATTTTTTCTTTTTTATCAAACTGGTTCAACCGACCGAGTCGAACCAAGTTTCAAAACATTGCTCTAAAGTATTTGAAGTATAGAGAGCATGGTACTACATGCTACTAAACTTGATCAATTTAGTACCCTGTCAGTTAACTCGTTAACTCCGTTAGTTTATCTTAACGGTAAAACTAAATGGTAGAACTAGTCATGTGTGTTTCCAGTATCGTAAAGTATTAGAGGGATTTCATGATAGTCCATACTGATAAATTTAACCATTTTAGTACTCCGACTACTTAACTTGCTAACTCTTTTTTTTCTCTTTTTCTTTTTTGAAGTACTGTTAGTTACATTAACGACAAAATTGGATTGCAATTAAGGTAAGGCACGTTATTCTCTCATTTTTATTATGTTACCTCAATTGAAAAACCATGTAAAACATGATAGGATACAAAATATGAGAAAAGTTCATTTGCTTACTCTTATTTTGTTGTTTACTAAGGGAAAAATTCCCACAATCCATTTATTTTGATCTAATGGTATGGATTAAACCTAAGATTTAATATACTTAACCTTAAATGCTCCAACTACATAAAGCTTTTTTTTCATTCGTTCATCAATTTTCACATAGTTACTTCCAACTTTTGTCATCCATCTGCTCTCATATATTACCTCCAACTTCTTTCATCCCTTGCCTGCTCTCATATTTCCCTCCAAAAATTAGTTAGCCATCACAATCATCACATCACAATTACCTACACGTCACAATCATCTCCAACTGCTCTCATCTTTCCGATCAACGGGATCATTCCGATAATCACCACATCACAATCATCACTTGGTGCTAGTGATTGAACATTCATCATCACCTCCCGATCATTATCATCATTTTTTATAGCTTCTTTTGAGTTGAATGAACCATTTGTTTCAGAAGTTGATTAGATTGATATTGTTGCGGTTGATGTTGATTTGCTTCATAAATATATGGATCAAGTTGTTTAACATTTCTTCTTATCAAGTTGCACACCAATTGTTTAATAAATGTATGAGTGAAAAATATTTGATAATCTGGTTATCTATTCCTGTAATTTTGCTTATTAATTAAGTTGTTAGTTGAAATTTTATTTTTAACTGCATTGGAATGTTGTTTTTTTTATGTCTGATTGTTGTTTTGAATATGCTTTGTATCACATGTGTAGTATTACCAATGATATCTGAAGTTGATGATATTATAATTTTGTTGTATTATTTTCTTTTTGTTGATGATAATTGTGTTTAAGTTACTAATAAGTTGTTATTATAGTGTAATATTGCTTATCATTTAAGTTGTTAGTTTAAACAGCTTAAACGGGTTGGTTTTGCTTTAAACGTATAGTTATTTACTGTGTTTTTGCTTATTATTTAAGCTTTGATTGGATTTATGTTTGTCAATTTGCTCTGTGTAGTATCACTTGTGTTATTGTTAGTTTATGATAGTATATTTTTGTATATTATTTATGATGTTAGTTTATTTTTTTATTGAACTGAATTAGATTGCTTTTTTTTATTCATGTATTTGCTTTGAACTGTATATGTGTATTATCACTTGTGATATTCACGTGCTTGCTTTGAACTGTATATGTGTTTTATCACTTGTGATATTCACATGCTTGCTTTGAGCTGTATATGTGTATTATCACTTGTGAGATTTGTAGTATCAGTTGTGATATTTTGTTTATTTGATAGGTTTTTATGCTTACTATGATAAAAAAGTTTTATTAATACACATCTTGGTGTTTTTGTTAATGTTACTTGTGATATTGTTTAATATCACTTGTGATATTGTCTAATATCACTTGTGATATTTCATAAACATAATTAACGTCTAATATCACTTGTAATATTTCAGAAATAAACAAGTATGCTTTTTAACCTTTAATATCATATGTGATATTTCTATGCTTTTTATATTTTTATATATATTATATGTAATATCATATGTGATATTTCATTGATTTTCTGGTACAAGATGGTTTTTGTGCCTTTCACCGCAATAGATAAGCACAAGAAATGTTCTATTGACGGTTCAGGGTTACTTAAGAATGAAAACTTTGTTCAATTCTTTTGTGATTTTTGTGGAATTTGTAACATGTAATCAATGTTTATGAAATAAAAATGCCACTTTATTGTTTTATCATTTGTGATATTTCACTTAATTTCAAAATTATCTTTATGCTACTCAAGAGAAATTTATTTGTGATATTTCACTTAATTTCAAAATTATCTTTATGCTGCTCAAGAGAAATTGAAAGTAAATCGCAACATTAGGTGGACCTTAGACAAAATATAAAGTTAATAATAGGGATAATGAGTTTTAAATGTATCCAACTTGCCACGTTTTACTGAGCTGTATATCGAACTATTAATTTTGCTAAGTTGGGGTCTAAACTTACTAATCTTTGCTATGTTGTGTATTAACGGTGTGATTAAGGTTTTTTGTTAGAGTTATTTACATAAATCGTCCTTCTCGTTAGTACCAAATTGCAAAATAAGTCCTAACAATCGTTACATGAGTAATGCCACGTGGCGACCGGTCAACAACCAGTCAACGACTAGTCAAAGCCGGTCAATGGTAACCAGGTCAGACAACGAGTCAGATCTGGGTCTAGTGCCACGTGGACCACTCGCGTAGTGACACGGGGCAAGGAGTATATATCCCAGTTTTGTCCCAGTTGAGGCTCGAAACCGGGTCAGTTGTGTGTGGGGTGAGTGTGTTTACCAACTGATCTAGCAAACACCTCAATAATATTACACAAACTTTCATATAAAACCTTCAATAGCTGACAGTCCGTTTTATATAAAGAAAATGGTCAAATTAGCGGAGTTTTGGACCAGTTCAAAATTATATGAAAGTACCCGTCGGACTCGTTTTTTCGTGTTCTTTCCAATGGTGTGCTCGGGGAATTTTTCGACTTCATCTGAGCCTCGTATAACGCAAAAATGTCGTCAAAACTTATCCGAAAATCACCGTTTTTGCTTTGTTTTCAATCCCTTGCACCTGCAAGACATAATAACACATTCCAAATATATTTGCAATATAATTTAGCATATTTCATGTTTATTAGTCCGTTTTATCATGTTATTGAGTATAAAAATGATGGTATCGAGTATAAAAATGATGATAAAATGGACTAATAACCATGAAATATGCTAAATTATACTGCAAATATATTTGAAATGTGTTATTATTTATTGCAGGTACAAGGGTTTTAAAACAAAGCAAAAATGGTGATTTTTGAAGAAATTTCAACGATGTTTTTGCGTTTTACGAGGCTCAAACGAAGTCAAAAAAATTCACCGAGCACACCATTGGAAAGAGCACGAAAAAACGAGTCCGACAGTACTTTCATTTATTTTTAACCTGTCCAAAACTCCGCTAATTTGACCATTTTCTTTATATAATACGGACTGTCAGCTATTGAAGGTTATATATTAAAGTTTGTGTAATATTATTGAGGTGTTTGCTAGCTCAGTTAGCAAACACACTCACCCCACACATAACAGACCCGGTTTCGAGCCTCAGCTGGGACAAAACGGGGTATATATACTCCATGCCACGTGTCACCACCTGAGTGGTCCACGTGGCACCCGACCTGACCCATTGTCTGACCCGGTTACCATGTGGCATTACTCATGTAACGACCGTTAGGACTTATTTTGCAATTTAGTACTAATGAGAAGGACGATTTATGTAAATAACTCTAATTGAAAACCTTAATCACACTGTTAGTAAACATAACTCTAATTGAAAACCTTAATCACACCGTTAGTACACAACATAGCAAAGATTAGTAAGTTTAGACCCCCAACATAGCAAAGTTAATAGTTCGATACACAACTCAGTAAAACGTGGCAAGTTGGATACATTTATAGCTCATTATCCCTTAGTAATAGGCGTGAGATAATAGAATAATACAAATCACTTGTGATCTTACACATCAGAAGTGACAATTCTCTTAATGAACAAAAAATAAAACATCTCAATCACAAATAAACAAGGAGCATTAGCCTATGATGATTACATAAACGCTTATATACGACTTGATTTGAATTTAATATTCAATTACAAACCATTTTCTAGCTAATTGTATATTCCAACCAACTACTTCAGTAACATCTTTGGCGCTGAATCATCTAAACATATTGGAGATTTGATATACAATAATGTTCTCGGCTGTATTGACTCAAATGATAGAAATATATGTGATGTGAAGATGAAAGTACCTAAGAAAAGATGGAAAGATAGTTCTGTCCTAAACTCATTTTTGAACCTTTTTACAAATAATCCCAAATTTTCATCACCCTAAAATATCTCTTCCATGTCCATGTTTTCTCTTAACAAATATTCCAGCTCTCTTTTTTCTTTCAAAACAACTTGAAACTTTTCTTCAATTGTTTCATAAATTAGATGTTTTATATATATGAAGAAAAAAAAACATATTAGTATTTATGACTAGTGATATATCAAAGACAATACTATCTCAATTCATTATCACTTGTGATATTTCAAGTGTCAATTAACAATCTATGAACTAAAACATTTTAACATTTATCACCAGTGATACTTCAAAGACAGAATTATCTCAATCCATTATCACTAGTGATATTGCAAGTGACAATCAACAATGTTCCTAAATAGCTTCTAAATAAGAAATAAGTTACAAAAATCATCACAATATCAAAATAATCCATCAATATAATCTAAAATCAACAATAAATTGAAATATCACAAGTGATAATAGTGTTCTCATATGGTTTTCATACTATTAGAAGCTATAAAATAAGGTGATAAAACACACATTAAATAGGATATCACAACAACTTAACAAATATTAACTATGTTTTTGATATATCACAAGTGATAATAGTGTTCTCATATGGTTTTCTTGCTACAATCCTATTTGCATACTCAATTATCAACTTATTTTGGTCATTCTTTTCATGAAGAAGGATCTTTGTAGTGTATCTCATTATCATATTATTCATCTTTTTGGAGGAACCTTTGATATCACATGTGATATTACAGATGTGTCGGCTTCTCCTTTTTGTTGAATTAGTGGCGGTGATGGAGGAACATGTTATATCACATGTGTTTGAGCTTCTTCATTTTGTTTATGAAAATGATGTGCTTTCTTCAACCATAGCTTCTTTAGAAATATGAACAAAATCATCACAAATCAATACAGTATAATCTATCAATAAGCAACTAGAATGAATAAAATCACAAAACTCTTCAGGATTATCAACAAAAGATAAAAAATTCAAAAATAAGAAGAATATTAACAAACAAACAAAAAAACAACAACTTGATGTGCATCTAGTTTCTAATCACATGTGTAGTATACTCTAATATGAGAACATGGATGGTTAAGTGTTTAGGTTGATTTAGGTATAGATTTCTAGTGAGAAGTTAGAGAGTGAAAGAGATGGAACCTTAGAGAGAAAATGGTGAAATGTTAGATTGCAAATGAAGGTTCAACCCTTTCCCATGGGTGGGAAAGGGTATATATAGTTACAATGGAAACGCCCCTTGAAACGGGCTGTAGAGCGGGCTGATAGTGGGTAAAGACCCGACCCGACTCCACAAATACTAACTAATACTACTCTACATACTAACTAATATGATAATTACTACGAGCTACAATATGCTAAACTATACTCGGGGTGACCGAGTCTTCATATGAATAATCGTATTCCTAACAATCTCCCCCTAAGGGAGGTCACCCCAGAAAATAAATGTTGAATCATAGCATTCAGATCTTTGATGACATCTTCGTAGCTCGTAGCCTTTTGATTCTTCATTGTTGAGATCTTTGTGCATTAAGTGGTAGACTCTAGATGACACCTTCAATATGGTGGATGATCTTTGGAAATTGTAACAGCTTCATCATCCAAATGATTGTCAGAGGGTCATCTATGAGCAGTAACGTCTCCATGTGATTCGAACATCTTTGTGTTGACATGCTCACACTTTTCAGGATCATGATCTTTTACATCAGAGTTATGGAAGCATATTTGAGGCCCAATCAATGATCATGATTTCTTAGATTGTGAAGTTGAAGTGTGAGCATGTGTTGATGGATCAGCATCTTTTCAGCAATCAGCCGCAACCGTCAGAAATTCCTGCAAGTAGACAGTTAGCAACAAATCTTCCGGTACTTATAGATTTGGAATTAGAGATTGTCAACAGCATAGTGTGAAGACTCCTTCTAATCCTTACCAAGACCGTTCCCAATCGGCAAACCCTGAAAGGATTTACACGACCTTCCTAAGTAGATCTACGATTGGGTGAGTCGCTGGAGATCACTCCACGACTGTTGACCGTTATTTACCATCGCGACCACTAAGCGTAATCCTCACAGAATTACCTAAGTGACCTGCTTTCAGGGCTGCTTGATGTTGACCCTGGCAGGAATTTCCATTCAATCACTGGGAGTTACTAAAGCAACATCCCTCATAAATGTTCAGGCAGATTGCTAAGATCTGCGTAGGACTCATAGTTTACCACTGGTGTCCTTAATGTTGAACAACTAGGGTATAAGTAGCACGTGTTCCTATGAGATCTTTTTATGCATCTCGAGGCTCTAGACTCAATAAGTGCATTTGGTTTTCCTATGCGGAGATTAGGGAGAGGTCTCCTGTTTCAATATCAACAATCTCTAAGAGATACGTTGATAGATTACGCCGGTTCCCCGTGAGAATGAAACAAGTTCTTTTAAGAGAAATTGAGTGGCTAGAAGGTTTAGTGCATTGCGTCACTGGGTCCATGACGTCTTGTCTTCAATACCGATGTCGCCTTAGCAACCATTAGTAGATTATGAATTGAACCCGGTTTTTGCCCTAAGGTTGAATAATTGGAGGGCTATTTCTTTTCACCCTTTCTCATTTCATTTCTTTTTAATTCTTCAACCCCTTCTTTCTCCATTCTCACATTTCTCCTTTTTTCATAATCATACCTACGGACTTTCTAATACTATCTATTTGGTATTGTCCATGGGTAGATTCCTCCGGCTCTGGCGGATCATAGGACGGTTTTCCTAACCTTAGCCACCTTATAACTTCATGACTATCATATGTTTCCATACACCAAATCATTGAAAATTCTCTCAATGTGTTTATGATTAAGAAACACATTTTGTTAACACATTGAGAGTTTTGTTATTTTCAAATGCTCTCCCTTAACATGTGCTCATAAGTATTGATTTGAAAATTTGCACATGTCGGGAAGAGTTGCACTTTTGAATTGATCTACTTTGAGTGAACATGACTGGGCATTCGAGACACGCTTACATCACTAGTTGAACTAGCTTGAAGTTATTACCCAGCCAGATCAGATTCACCCAAGGTTTCTCGAAACGGTACATTCTACTTAAACTAGTCTTCTTCGAGATACGCTTACATCACTAGTTAAACCAGCTTGAAGTTATTACCCGTCCAGGACTAGTCCTTTCGATTCAGGACAATTGTGTTTCGTCAATTCATGAGTCAAGACTGAGATGCACTCATGTGAGATGCAAGGATCCTTTAACATAAACCATTTTTCTCCCCCTCAATATGTGCATTGATATATGAAAGAGTTTGGCACATAGGAAAGAGCAAATTTTAGTTTTCAGGTTCAAAACATCACGTTTTAATCAGTTTTTCATATTTAAATCACATCTTCTCCCCCAATCAAAAAATTTCAAACCAATTGAGATTTGTGATCCCAAATGATTTAAATAAGTTTAAAGTTTTTGGAGAAAGATGTGACATTTTTAAGAATGACTGATTTTGAGACAACATTTTGCTCCCCCTCAAACCTTGAGGGAGTATGTTATGTGTTAGAGGTGATGAGTTTATAAATAATGTTGGGTTTAGCGTGAGACTCATGAAAAATTTATATACTAATACATAACAATTGCATTTAATCCATTTGAGTTATGCACAAAGATCTTGTTTTGATGATATATAGTTTTTGAAATCGTTCTCCCTCTCAATCGATGACACATATAAAATTAAGCATTTTTCATAAAGTATTAATTCTTATAGCATTGATTGAGTGGAAAATTTTAAACCACATTTTGAGTTTGTTTGATCTTCAAAAACCATGGTACCACCAAGTTTGGAACAAATATTTTCCCGAAGAATCATTGAAGGAAAAATATTTGAGATGCAAAGAAGACTTCTCTTCTTTTACCAGAAATGATGCACTTAAGCGTACATCAATTTGGAAAGGCACGAATGTAAAGTAATTCATGCCTTTGTTAGGAACAATCATCTTTTTGGCGATGAACTTTCCCCAATATAAAGACCGGGTTGCTATCTGAAGTAATAGCAAACCATTTTGAAAGAATAGTGTTAGAGACGACATGTTTTAGAAGACATTATTAATAAAAGGAACTCTTGCTCAAGCATATGTATGTTTCCGTGTCATTATTGAATGACATTTCTAGAAGCGTACATAATATTGATTAGACAAGAGACATGTCGTGAGAAGAATATTTTTGGTTTTTATGATTTTCTGATTTTTATGGTTTTTGAAGGTTTTATATTTTTCTATTTTCTTTTTGTTTTTAATATTATGTAAAAAGGATATGTGAAGCAACCCCTTTACTCCTCCTGATCTTCCTGAAGACTTATAAGATCCTCAGGAGTGAGACTCTTCATACCAAGGCGAGGGAGGATGAATTGAAATCGATCCCCAGAGAGTGCTTTGGTAAAGATATTAGCTAGCTGGAACTCAGTCCTCACGAAGTAAAGTTCCACAATTCCTTTCTTAACTTGCTCCCTGATGAAGTGATGTCGAATGTCAATGTGCTTAGTTCTTGAGTGTTGGACATTGTTGCAGCAGAGTGCAATCGCACTTTTGTTGTCACAATACATGGGAATCTTGTTGCATACGAAGCCATAGTCCGAAAGTTAAGATCTCATCCATAAGATCTAAGCACAGCACGAGGACATGGCAATGTATTCAGCCTCTTTGGAGGATATTGATGTACTCATTTGTTTCTTTGAAGACCAACTAACTAGCTTATTACCCAAGAACTGAGCACCCCCAGATGTACTTCGACGAGTATCTTCACATCCCGCATGGTCAGCATCCGAATAGGCTGTGAGTGCCATAGAAGTGTCCTTTGGGTACCATAGGCCCATGTGGATTGTTCCTTTAAGATACCGAAAGACTCTCTTGACAGCTTCCAGGTGTTTCTTGGTAGGTTTGGATTGATACCGAGCACACATGCAAACTGCAAATAGTAGATCCGGTCTGCTAGCAGTAAGATACATTAAGGAACCAATCATGCTTCGATACTTGGTTTGTTCAACCGGGATCCCAACATCATCTTAATCAAGTTTTGATCTTTCAATCATAGGAGTATCAACTGCGTCACAGGAATCGAATCCAAATTTCTTCAAAATTTCATTAGCATACTTGGATTGATTGATGAAGATGCCATTGGGATTCTGAGATATTTGCAAGCCAAGAAAGAAGGACATTTGACCCATCATGGACATCTGGAACTCAGAACTCATCTCTTGGGAGAAACGATCACACTCTTTGGGATCAGAGGAGGCAAATATGATATCATCTACGTAGATTTGCACATGAAGAAATGTTTTGCCCGTTTTTCTGGTAAAGAGTGTAGGATCAACAGCACCTTTGGAGAACTTGTTGGCAAGAAGGAATTTTGACAAGGTGTCGTACCATGCCCTAGGAGCTTGTTTAAGTCCATAAAGAGCCTTCTTCAAGCGATACACGTGGTTAGGACGTTCAGGATCCACGAATCCTTCGGGTTGGCTTACATACACCACCTCTTTAAGATCGCCATTTAAGAATGCAGTCTTGACATTCATCTGATAAACTACCATATTTTGACTAGCAGCATTTGCCAGAAATATTCTTATGGCTTCAATTCTAGCAACTGGTGCGAAGGATTCTTCAAAGTCAATACCCTCTTCTTGACGATATCCTTTTGCCACAAGCCTAGCCTTGTTCTTCAATACATCTCCATGCTCATCAAGTTTAACTTTAAATATCCATTTGAGAGCAATGATCATAGCACACTCAGGAGGCGGTACTAATTCCCACACATCAAGTCTATCAAACTCATGAATTTCGTCCACCATAGCAGTGAACCATGAGTGTTTAGACATTGCATCCTTGAAGTCTTTTGGCTCAACTTTAGAGAGGATAGAATTGAAGAAGCACCACAATGCGTCGGTAGCAAGTTGCTTATGGGTTGATACCGGACGTGAGGGGTTTCCAATAATGTTGTCAATTGGGTGATCATTTGTCCATTTCCTAAGGTGTTCATGAGGTTGAGGATAGGGAACTGAGGTAGCCGTGTTAGATACATCTGAGGATGTAGCATCATTTGACGATTCAGGAGCAAAGATGTTAACAAACGGCTCATTATCAGGTGGAGCGAAAGGATTAACTTCAAAAGAATTATCCACAGCTGCTACTTGTTGTACAGATGACGATTGACCATTAGATGTGGTAATTGAACGACTGATGGTGGGAGCTTCAGGATCCCATGATAACGAAGTGGATGGTCCAGCATTATCATCTGGGACATTAGCTACCCCAGCTGGTTGTGGAACGACTGTGGCTTCTGGAGCATCCACATTTTGAGGTTCAAAGTATTCATCAAACATGGGGTCAGACAGCTTCTTCTAATCATCACTTGTAGGAGGTACAAAAGGAGTAGCAGGAGTGGGATTCTGTACAAGCCTGGAGCTTATAGGTCCAGGAGACAAAAGGTTAGGTACGGGTCCAAAACTTGATTGTCCAGGAACCAGTTGCTCTGTCAGCTCATCGAAAGTAACGTGGATTGTTTCCATTATGTCTCTGGTACGTTTGTTGTAGATTCGGTATCCCTTTCGTTCTGGAGCATAGCCAACGAAGAAACCAAGGTCAGCCTTGGCCTTGAGTTTCCCAAGGTCTTCACTATCATTTGTTGGATAGCACAATGCACCAAATATACGAAGAAACGAAAGATCAGGTTTTCTGCCATGAACCAGTTCATATGGAGTCTTGCAGTAGAGAGGATGTATCAAGGATCGGTTCTGTGTGTAGCATGCAGTAGCAATTGCTTCAGCCCAAAGGAACATAGGAGCTTTGGAGAAGATGAGCATAGTCCTAGCAGCTTCAACCAAGGTGCGATTACGTCTTTCTACAACTCCATTTTGTTGAGGTGTACGTGGAATGCTCTTTTGATGACTAATGCCGACACCTTCATAAAATTGAGTAAGTTGTTTGTTCACGAACTCCGTTCCATTATCAGTACGAATGAACCGAACTGTTTTGTTGAGTCGAACTTGCAATTGTTTAATGAGTTTGATGATGATTTCCGGAGTTTCATCTTTTGATCGTAAAAACTTTACCCACGTGAAATGAGAGTGATCATCAACAATAACAAGCACATACTTCTTTCCGTTGATACTTTGAATCCTCATTGGTCCACAGAGATCCATGTGAAGAGTATGGAGGACTTCCATGATGGAATTGACTATTTTGGGTTTATGGGTGTGCTTTTTGCTCTTGCCCAGTTGACATGCGGAACATAGATGATCTTTTTCATACTTAAGTCTGGGCAAGCCTCGAACAAGATCCTTACGAGTGAGTTCATTGATGGTACCGAAGTTCAAGTGGTTTAAACGACGATGCCATAACCATGATTTGTTCTTAGAGGCTTTTGAGAGTAAGCAAATAGGAGAGGACCGCAACATGTCTTCAATAGAGATGGCATAAAGGTTAGTTCCCCGACTCCCTTTGAGGATATCTACACCATCTAATTCTCTAACAAAACAAGTGAGCTTTTTGAAAGCAACTTCAAGATCAGAGTCACAGAATTGACCAACAGAGAATAGATTGTGTCCAAGTCCCTCCACGTAATATACTCTGGATATCACACTGTCTCCAAAGACGTAATCACCATAACCCATTATATATCCAAAATGGTCGTTCCCGAATCTGACCGTACCAATGAACTTTTCCACGAAATTCTTGAGCCACGAGCGATCTCTAGTCATATGTTTTGAGCAGCCTGAGTCCAAATACAAAAGGACGATTTGTACGACCTGCATTTGAAACCAGACAATGGTGGATAATTGAAAAAGCTGGAGCCCCACAAACAGTTAGGGTCCGTTTGGTTAGCACACACAAATATTGGATTATCATATGTCACGGATACATCACTGGAATTTACACCTTTTAATGCACTAGATCTAGGAGTGGTACTAAGTGCTTCTATGGGGAACTTTCTACCAGTAGGTCTCCATTTCTTAATAGGCACAATTTTTGAGTTAGCGATCCTAGTCAACGGGCACTTTTCTCCTAAGGTGAAATTCCTTCCAGTAGGTCTCCATTGATATCCAACATTAGTGAACACTTTTCCTGTTTTATTCCAGACTTGTTTAACCCTTTTAGCACTTGAAACATTCATGACAGGAGATTGCATAGTGGATTTTAGGAATGACACAACACAAGCATCATGATTACCAAAAAATAAACATTCGTTACAAGTCTTACAGATAGCACTAGAATTCGAATTAATTACATCATTGTTAACACAAATGTTTGATTCAACTCAATTCTTTTCATTAAGCATAACTTTATTGTTCCTAGAGGATTCTTCTACTTCCTTCATGTACTCTTAGCCGGCAAAGTCCTATCATTCTTTGTATTGCATCTAGGCTGTGACTTGCTAGCTTTAGATACACCTTTTACTCCTGTAGAAGCAATGATGGGAACATTAGTATGATTAGTTTCAACTTGTTTACCGGTGATCATGATGGTGGATTGTGACATGGTTTGGGGATAATCAAATGTAACATGTTTGTTGCCACTGTTGGAGTGCGACGCAAATGACCTATCTGGCTTGTTATCATTCTTGGGGCATGATCCTATAGCATATTCTAATAATTCCTGGGCTCTATTAGTGAGGAAGCATGCACCAACAATAACATCATCCAGTGGTTTAGGTATCCTCTTATCCTCAATGGTTTCTCTAAGTATAGCCAGGTAATCCTTAAGATATCTAAGATAGTTGCTATGAACTAACTTATTGTTCCTAAGGGGAAGAGAGACATTCACAGCAACGCACGCATATTTCTTACAAGCATGTACATTGGAAATTGCATGCTCACATGAAACGACGGGCATTTTACCCTTTACCATAGTCTTTAGATTCTCAATTTCGTTTAGCAAAGAAGTGACTCTTTCATTGTTTTGGTCACGCGTTATTTTAATAGACTCAAATAACTCTTTGTAACGTTGTTTAGCGTTTGACATTTCAGCATGAAGCCACTCATTTTCATGTTGTAATACATTGATAATGCCTTGTTTCTGACAGTTTTGAGAATCTATCAACATCTGGTAATTGGTATTGGTCACGTCGCCTTTGTTCGACTTTAATTGTGCAATTTGGGCCCTCAACTTCTGAATCGTGTTTGAGTGAGCTTGAATTACGTCATCCTTTTTGGGTAATTCAAAACATGTATCAAACTCAGGAGCATCCGAAGATGTCTTGGCATTTGATAATTTTATGTTTTCTTCTAGATGTTGGTATTTTAGTTGCAAGTTAAGATTATCAACTTCTAGTTTTGAAAAACTCCTGACCATGTTATCATGGTCGTCGTTTTGAATTTTGTTATTTAGTTTGTAATTCTCCCCCTCAAGCTCAATCACACGATTCTGGAATACATTTAAAGTGATCGACATTTCATGAAATTGCCGAGCAGATAGTGCTGAGCCAGTAACAGTGTAAAAAACATCTTGTGCAATGCAATTAGCAATCCAGTTCTCATTCATGATGAGAATGTTTTTTCTGTCAATTTCACTGTATTTGAGATCAATAGCTAATTGGTTACCCTCATTTTCCACCTCTTTAAAAACCTTTTTCATTTGAGTCACATCAGTATTAATGGTATTTTTAAGGCCTTCAAAATGTTCTTTAAGAAGATCGAAAAATGGCATGACTTCAGTTAGGTAACACTGTTTTGTTTGCTCAAAACCCCTTTCCCCTTCTGTAATCCTCGCTGGTGTAATTCTTGTTTTACATGTTTTTTCAAAGTCCTTAAACAATTGACCTAGAACATATAACGCAATTAGGGTATTACACTGTGTGGGAAGAGTATATGGTACTAGATGCCTGGGTGTGTGCAGGGGATAGATGGTTGGGTCAGCAATCCTAAAGATGGTATGTGTGTTACCTACGATTCTTTCAGCTTTCATTTTTTCAATGTCAATATTCCAAAACACTTTGTCAGGGAGGATTTTCTTTTGAGGAACAAAAATAGCTGAATGATTGTCATTAGTGTAATCATGGTGAAACACAATATTTTTAGCAATGCACAGGGGATCCTTTAGTCGCTCAGCAAGTTTTTCCCTAGTTCTATCCTCAGCCTCATCAATCTCGTCATAGGATTTCACATCAGGAGGGGCATGGTTAAGGTCAAGCAAAGTGTTTGCATCATATAGCGCAGGCTGAGCACCTATACCATTTCTAAGAAATTTGGCTTTAGTCTTAGAGGCATCTAGTTCACTAAATTCATCTCTTAGTTTCCTATGGTTTTGCATCATTTGAGCAGATTGAATGGTTTGGCCTTGCGTGTACAACTTATCTTCCAATTTGTTTTTCAACATTTTAAGTTTTGAGAAATCATTTAGAAGTTTAGTTTCTTTATCTTTGTATTCGAGTTTGATTGAAGTCAACCCCTTTGAATTTCCTGTCTTTGTTTGACAGTTTGATCCAATTGTTTTTTTTAAAGATACTAACTCCCTTTTCAATGCTTCTTGTTTGGAATTGTTTTCAGATATGTAAGCACGCATTTGCCATTCCATTTTTTGCTCACGTTCATTAAGCTTAAATTTAGCACGCTGCTCGTATATGGCCACCTGATCCTTAAGGATGTTAACTCTAGTGATCAAGGAGTCATCAGGGTTGTATATAGTGTGCTCATGTAGCTCAAGTTCTCTAGAATCAACCGACGGCATGTCACTTGGTACAACTGTCATTTTATTGTCATTCACATACCGTTCATATGGGATATTATTGGTATTTCCCATATTAGTGGTATCTGTGTTGTCAATATTCTTGGGTTGTACCGAGTCACATGCCCCCTGTGGATTGGTAGAGTAATTCAGATTAGAATTTAGTGGCTTTGGTACCTCAGAGATAGCAGATGTGATGGAAGAGCCAGACTGCTGTGGGGATGATGCAGCTGCAGACAGATTAGCCATGAAGATGGTTTGAGCTATGGGTTCGTCATCAACATCTGAATCAAAAGCATCACAGTCTTCAACTTGAAAGATGTTCGGATCATTTAGTGCCATGTCCAGAACAGGTTGATCATCCACATCAGCATCAAACGTATTCTTGTCATCACCAGCCAGAAAGAGCAAAGCTTCTTCATCCAGAGCAGTTTCATTCTCTTGCGCCTGCATTAGCAACATCTTGTCCTTGAAGTACTCAGAGTTTTGAGGACGCTTTGGGAGAGTACAACTCCTAGCTATATGGCCCAACCCTCCACAGTTATAGCACTTAGGCTGCCTAGCTTGTACTTGAAGCGCATTCCCGACTCTATACTGCCCATTATCTCTACCAGCATTTCTTGGATTGACGTTTTGTCTTCCTTGCACATTCTGCACCACCACCCTTCCATCTTCTATGACTGCCTGATTCCGTGGGTTAGACGAAGTCCTGAGTTGGTTATTAGTTGGTAGAAGTACAGCTCTGAACTGTTGGACTAATAAGGAGACTTGGTTGGAGAGGTTATCAATCATCATGTCAGTATGAGAATATCCAGAGTCAAGGTGGGTGTTTAAGGCAGGTGGTGAGGGAGTTGATGATTGACCATTAGTTGAGGTAGACCTGGATGAAGGTGGTTGAGATTGATCATTTGAAGGTTGAGTGAGTTGTTGAACACTAGAGACAAAGGCAAGAGACTCATTTGTTGTTGTAGGACTGAGCTTTTCTCGCATTAACCGATCATAAGCTGCATGTTTCTCATGTTGTTGGAGATATGCATAGAGTTGTTCATGATTAGTATACCTGAGACCTTTCTTGAGTTTAACAGTTGTAACAAACCTATCCCATTCTGGTGCCATGTTATTCACGAATTTTGAATTGAGCTGAATGTTGGGCATTGTCATCTTGATGGCTCTCATGTCATTAACTAGCTTGTGAAATCTGACGTAGTAGTCAGTGATGCTTTCACCTGGGTTCATTTTGAAGTGCTCGAATTCATCATATAGCTGAGACTCCCTATCTTCTTTGGTTAACTCAGACCCTGCAAGAAGCATCTTCACATTATCCCAAACTGCTTTGGCTTCTGTGTTGAAGTTGATGAGTTTGTAGACATCTTTAGGAAGCCCTTGAATGACAATATTCGATGCTCTGATGTCAGCATCATAGCGTTTTTTTTCTTCATCTAAAAGTTCATTGTAGGTGCGAGGTCTTTCTGGACCGACTGCCGCAGGTTGGTCATCAGTAGCTGCGATTGTGTCTCTAGTTGTGCCCATATGGAAAGGTCCTTCATCAATGGATTTCAAGATGTTCACACCGTTTTCCTTACCCAAGCAGTATAGACGAATCCTTTGTGCCCATGATTCATAATCAGTTCTGTCCAGCATAGGAGGACGAGTGTCCGACCCTGCAGCCTGAATGTCATCAGAAGAAGTGCTTGACATTCTTGTGGAAAGTAAGTAAGTGTTAGTACCAGGTTTCAAACACAAGTGAATTTCGTGTAACGTTGCAACAAGTCAAATTACAACCCCTCAACAAATACCAAGTCGAGTCGTAAGATAATCCTCACAACGTCAAGTTACTGTCGAGTTAGTCGTAACAACTTAAGTTGCAACAGCGCACAATTTTCACTAAAGTTCTTGACCCAAGTCACTGACTCCACTCTACAACTTGTTACAAATAATATCAACTTGCAACGTGCGAACCAATTAGCTCAAATCAGAACAACTCGCTAAGTACACCAGCTCACTATCAGTATCAACTCGTTGGAACAGTGATTACAACTCGCTGGAATAATAGCCTCAATTCGCTAGGTAGACCAAATCGCTAGACAAGATCAACCCTCTAGATCTGGTTAACTCGCTACACCCTGTAACAACTCGCTACCAACCTCAACTCGCTAGAGTCAGAACCTCAACTCTCTAGAACAGTATATGCCAAGACAACTCGCTAAAGCCTCAACTCGCTAGAAGTAGTAACTCGCTAAACAGATCAAACCTCTAATTGTGCCAACTCGCTGGCAACTCAACTCGTTAGGCCATAACTCGCTAGACCAATAAGACAGAAACGTCACTGTCTAGCTTTTTGTCTTAAAGTCCAAAAATAGCAACCCGCCAAATCTCTAACCTCAACTCGCTACACAAATCTGCCAACTCTCTACCAGAAGTTAGCAACTCGCTAGCAAGAAAAAGTACACGAATTCCTTCAAAACTCCATGATAATGATGATATTGTTAAACCAAAAGTTACACTCGATGCCTACACCACTTCTAGATACAAAAGTACAAGAAAATACACAACAACAACACCTAACGAGATCAAACAAGTGTGAAACCTACAAACTATGTTCGAACCATGCTAAACACACTAACCAATCAATAAATCCGAGCATACCACGAATCCTAGGATAGAACCATGGCTCTTGATACCAATTGTAGTATACTCTAATATGAGAACATGGATGGTTAAGTGTTTAGGTTGATTTAGGTATAGATTTCTAGTGAGAAGTTAGAGAGAGAAAGAGATGGAACCTTAGAGAGAAAATGGTGAAATGTTAGATTGCAAATGAAGGTTCAACCCTTTCCCATGGGTGGGAAAGGGTATATATAGTTACAATGGAAATGCTCCTTGAAACGGGCTGTAGAACGGGCTGACAGTGGGTAAAGACCCGACCCGACTCCACAAATACTAACTAATACTACTCTACATACTAACTAATATGATAATTACTACGAGCTACAATATGCTAAACTATACTCGGGGTGACCGAGTCTTCATATGAATAATCGTATTCCTAACAACATGTGATACAACAGTTTCTAATCAGCATTGCATTTCATCTAACATTTGATGTGCATCTAACTGATTTTTTCTAAATCAACAATAACACATGAATTGAACCATCTAAGTTTAAAGAGGCTAAAACTGATTGAAAAAACAAAAATAAATTAGCAAAAAATATTTGAATTAGTTAAATAACAACTAAATAAGGAATTGGAAGCACTCTACCATCAACTTGAATTTGAAGAAGTTCATTTTCAACGGTTTTTTCCCAGGATCGGCTTCTGCATGCTTCGATTGTTCCATATTTGTATCTTTAATTTGTTTTTAACGGTTAAAAATGGTTTGATTTGAATTTTTTGGTTGTTTTTAGTGGTTAGTAGAGAGAGAAAGTGTTTTGGTAGAGAGAAAGTTTCTGGATAATAAAGTGAGAAAAGGACGGTTTGAAAATAATAAACCAAAAGCATGTTTTGTAAAGTTACAATACTGGTCCTTCCATTTTTTGATCCAACAGTCTTGATATGTCGCTTGGTAAGCATGAATTTTTAAGTATGCAAAATAAAGCAACACTACAAAATATATACAATGCAAAATTCATGAAATTCAAAAATATGTTATTACCTTGTATATCTTTTCGATGTCTAGTAACCAAGTTTGAGATCTGTACCAATTCGGTACCTCAAACTTTATATCAATCATAAAAACCATTAAAAGTTTCAAAACTGTTATATTCTCATGTAATTTTTAGGTTAGAGTAACCTGAATAGAACACTTCTCAAACTTGGTTATTATTTTGTGGTTATTGTTTATATTTAGTCGTGTATTAACAGGTTGCACATAAAGTTGGTTGAAATTAGTTAAATTCAAAGGGTAGGTGTTTAAAATTAATGTAAAACATGTTAATGCATGCATAGATACTTTAAGCACACTAATTTTAGAAAATTACATAAGAATGAAATAGTTTTTAAACTTTAATTGTTTTTCTGATTAGTATAAAGTTTGTGGTATCAAATTGGAACACTCATGTAACTTGGTTACTAATAAGTGACATATTCCCGACCTCATAAGGCATCATCGATAGCCCAATAATGTCGCCATTTTCTGTCTTTGCTTTACCATCAATAGTAGCATTCTATTATCCAAAATATGTTGTTAACTTTAGTTTTGTCGTTAAGAGCCTTAGGTATAGTGATCTTTCAAAACTCCTCATTTAGGGCCCACAGGATACCAAATCAGTTTAACAAACCTCTTTTTGCAACCCCTCCTTATCACAACTAACCTCAACTTATTCATTTGGGGCTCACCACTTACAATTTTATTTTTTTATTCAAATTTTCAAATAAACTAAATTCATTATATTAAAAATAAAAATACATTACAACATATTAAAATTATACGCTACTTAAAATAACGATACGGAAAGAAAAAAATGATACGGGAAATAACGATACGGAAAAAATACGAAACTTAAGCATTTTCCTCGCCGATTTGATAATTCTTAATGATTTGTTCTTGTCTCATGCAAATGATAGCGGCTTTTTTCGGCGTGGTCTGGTTGCGATCAATCATGAGAAACTTCATTTTCTCCATCTCTAAGGCCTTCATTTCCTTTTGTCTCCTCGCCTCGTATGCGGCCATTTGAATGTCAGCTTTTTGCAAATATTTTTCTAATAATTATCCAGAAAAAGAACTTGTTTGACTCCCCCGGAGCTCGCCGCGCTCGACGTATCTGTCGACTTTTGTTTCTTTGAAGCTCGACATTTTTTGGCACCGTCGGGACGAGGTCGTTTGTCTGGGCCGAATATATCCTCGAAACATGCAATGTCAATCGAGTCCTCGGCATCCCATTTGGGGTACTTTCTGAAAATCTCCCAAACATGAACATACATGAAGCCTCTATTTCCAAAGCTTTGTTCAAAGTTGGTCTTCGCATTTTCGAGATGATCATGGTCATTTTCACCACTTCTACGCTGCAAATGTTTGTAAACAGCATTGAATTTTTTACAATTACCATTAATCCTTGTCCATTTAACCGTGAGCATATTGTTGCCGCGAGGGTCACGGTCAGAACGAAGTTTGAACATCTCCAAAATCTGGTTCCAAAAGAAATCATCGGAACGGTCATTTCCGATATCTTTGTCTTGAGAAACTTTTACGCAAATTTCCGCAAGTAGCTTTTCTTCGTCCTAGCTCCACTTCCTATTCACATGCGTACCTAGCTCCTCCATGTCATCTTCATCATCGACATACAAATCCACAACTTTTTTTTTTTTTTGCCATGGTTTTCTTACCTCAACCGTTGGCTGGTTCACGTGCTTGTGATACTTTGAATTGTGAACATGATGGTTGTGATTCAAAGTGTTGTTGTGATACTTTGAATTGTAATGCCACTAAGCCTTCGGAACGTATTTACCACACGTTCACCTATCTCATTGATAATTTCATATGTTTGTTTAGGAAACAATCATATAAGAGAAAATTCTTAAAAAATATATATAGAAAGTAGAGTTTTTTTCAAAAAAATATACAAAAATAATACTCATTCCTTAAATGGTCATGTGCAAACGTGCGAATGTGGGACTTCATTATTTTTTTGACACGTGTCAAGACAAAAAGTACAATGTCAATCATTAGTACATGGGTAGCCGCAATTCGCACATTCACACATCCGTCGTTAGCACATTTATTTATAAAAGTTAAACAACACGTGGGGTACAAATGTGCGAATGGTGGCTACCCCATGTGCTAATGATTAAAATTGTACTTTTTGTTTGATATGTGTCAACAAATTAGTAAGATCGCACGTTCGCACATAATCAAAAGAATGAGTGTTATTTTTGTGTGTGTGTGTGTTTTTTTTTTTTTTTTTTTTTTTTTTTTTTTTTTTTTGAGAAAGGCAAAAATTTTCTCTCTTTTTTAGAATTTTCTCATCATATAAATACAAGTGTTGAAGTGTATGTAAGATTACTGGATTGTACATGTGTCAATATACCCATTAATGAATTTGGTTGGAGTAAATGCAAGATTGTGTTGCAGTTTATTTCTCCGAATAAGTTTAAAGAGAAACGAGACATGCAGAACCCGTGCTACGCACGGGCTAATAATCTAATTGTTAATCGTGTATTCTTTCTGGATATTGGCGAGTGTATACTTAATTATGGTTTAATATATCATATGAAATGTTTTAACTTTCTTGTATAAAAATTGAAAGGTGTTTGATGTTGTTTTGGTTTTGTGGTGTTGTATTCTATATATGGGCTTTTGGTTATTAAGTTGTGATGGCTTTGTTTCTTTTGGCTTATTACTTATTTGCATGATAAAAAAAATGGCTTTGTTTCTTTTGGTCTATTACTTATTTACTTAGCCCTACAATACTTGTCTATTAGATGGTTTTTGCATGATAATATTAAGCACACGGGGTTTATCTAATTTGTTATAGTTTAATGTGCGTTAAATATTTTCTTTATTAATTTTATAAGTTAAAGTTTGTGTAATAATGTATATATAATAATGACACATAAACTGTATAAAAATCATTACAAACCTTTTTAGCTTCATCTCATTTTAATGTACAACTAATTTTATTGAAAAATAACATTATAAAGTCTAACTAATATTAATAAATCTTATCAATAAACTCGATTCTAAATAGCTAACTAAATGAATATTAATTAACACATTATTAATAATTCCTAAAACCTTTGGACTCCACTATCATATCTTAAACATAATTTTTTTTTTTAATTTACAAATGGGTTTGAGCAAAAATTATATACTTTTTCTTTTATATTCATTATTCAAGTTGCATGCATACGTAAACTAATCATGCTAAAAAGTATCATTTAACCATTTAAATGTTGCTTTACATACATGCTCGTGCACATTTTCTTTAATCAATTCGCACATGTGAGCTACATCAATAAAAAATACACATAAATTACTTGTATATGAAAATGCATTAACATGTAACACCCCCAAAATACCGCAGCGGAAGACTGTGTCATAGGGGTGCTACTTCATAATACAAAGAACAAGGTATAGAAAACGAACTCTAAATGAGACGTTTTGAAAAGTTACCATTCGATTAATAAATTCCGAGATACAAACTTGAGTTCCATAATACAATACATAAGAGTTTTAAGACATATCGAATGGTAAAGATAAAAGCATAAGTCTTCAAAACATGCCAAGCGACTCTATGCTCCATGCAACAGCTTATCATCTTACAGACCTGAGACAAACATGCTAAAGTGTCAACACAATGGTTGGTGAGTTCATAGAGTTTGTCTTAAAATAATTGAAAAGCCTTAAGAGAATGTTCGCACAGCAAAGGCATCGTGAATCCACTCAGTTGCAATTCCCGCCATAAGAGACTTGCAACCTGTGTGTTCACAACCCACTGCTAACATATATAATATGAATAAGACATGTATAAGTTCATCAAGACAATTTAAGCAATTAGAAGTGAGTCTCTACTTCATCTCCGAAGACCTCACTTTTATGATGTATCCAACATTCGCAAATGTTAGGATGTATCAAAGACAACTGGGAGTCAATTCCCAAAGACAACTGGGAGCCACTTCCCAAAGACAACTGGGAGTCAATTCCCAAAGACAACTACTAGTCAATAAATAGAATAACGCAATTAAGTATAACGCAGTCATGTATGTAAGCAATCAAGTATAACACAGTCAAGTATAGACGTTTTGAGTATTTGTACAAGTAAACAAGTAGTTGAGCATGTGTCTCCCCCAAAGAGTTAAGACAAGTACGAAAAGAGTAGGGGCTATGACTCACCTTAAGCTTAAGTGATGTGAAATCAAAGTGGTAGTCGAATCGTGAAAGTCTCTAAGAGCAGCCTATAATAGAACGTTGCGACTTAGGTTTGGAGTAACGTCTAAGAATACGAAGAATTGCCCATATATGTCTTGCATAATGTTCATGATGTAGTACTTAGTATATAGTGTAAGTCTTTGAATATAAATGGTTTATGGAACATGTATAGGTTGTACATCTCTTACTACCGTTCGGGCCGACATAATTCAGAAGTCATAGAGTAAACGTTCGAGGAGCCAGGACACTTTAACTCGTAAATCCACAACTCATCTCGACGGCTTACTTAATGAACTCCTCACATGAGGCTCCCTACTATTGTAGTATTTGATAACAAATGTATAAGTTTTAATCCGAAAAGTTACATGTCCAATATTTGAATAAACTTAGGAAAGTTTATTAGTACATGAAGATTGTTATTAGGGGTAGTTTCATAAGTCTTATATGACCATTTTCTCTTTGTAATATCTCATGGTTCCTTTTGAAGTGAAGTAGATCCAAATTGTTTGTTCAAGTTATCGCCTAATTCCTTGTTTCATGTTTACGCCTAAGTAAGCTTATATGGTCATTTAGTCATGGCTTCGCCATGACCTTGGTCATTTTTCCATGGTCTTGAGACTCAACCTTGGCTTTAGCCATGGTTGTGGTCTTGGCTTTAGGTCATTAGACCTCTTGGTCTTAGTAAATGATAACTATAATATAGTGACTTTGGTCTAAAATGGGCTGTTAAGATTTTGAAGAAATTTATCACTCGGAAAGCGTTTTCAGGGCTCGAGCTTCTTTGTTCCTGAACGAAAACGTCATTCCGGACAACTTTCGTGTTTTAACTTTTTGATGAATCGGACCAGAATGGTGACTTTAAAAAGCTAAATTTGATCAGAATGCTATTTAGGCAGTTTTGCCGTTTTGGTTTCGCTAACTTCTTATGGCCAGAACTTTTGACTCGGGTACTCGTTTTGGGTGATTCAAATTGCTATGTTTTCCTTGTTAAGTCCTATTTAACATTAAGTAAGTGTCAAATATCAAAGTTATACTATTTTGGTCGTGGTTCTCCATAAAAATCACTAGTTTGCTTGTTTACTTGTTATAAGTTAACATATGTATACCAATACTTGTGTTATCCATTTTTAAACATCATGAACACAATAACAAGAACATATATAGCATGAAAGGAACACAAAGAGCATGTAAATGATAATTAAGCAAGAAAATGTGTTAGGGTTTGCTTACAACTTTTGGCCTTAATGAAAAGGGAAACTAGGACAAGAACTAGGACTTTGTTTGAACAAGCTTTTCTCCTTTGCAACCTATGATAAACCGAGGTTATTTGAAGATTATAACGACGCCTTCTTAAAGTCCAAAGCTATTCGAAGATTATAACGACGTCTTTTTGGAGACTTTAAAGTTATAACAACTTTCCTTAGAAAATTTCCAAGATTGAAGATCAAACACTAGTTTTCTTTCAAAAACTAGTTAACTTTCTTACAAAATATAAGAAAAGTGCCTTAGGTTTTAGGACTTAAAGGTTATAAGAAGGTGTGGTGCAAGTTTTATATGTGTTATTAGTTGGCTATTTATAGGATGAGAAAATTAGTTAACTATATATTGGGTTAGAATGTAACCATGGTTAATTTAGACACTTGTAACCATCCTAAACATCAAGGGTCAAGATTTAGCCACCCATGGTGACTCCACCCCCACATTGGCGGTTCCATAAGGATAAGATGACTAGATGATGAGTCTTGGTGCTATCTTGCTTAGTTTGTGCATTTTGACTCCGTAAAATGCAAACCGTAAATGATTAAGCCTTAAAACGTAAAACCGGGTATCGTAAAAATATGAAACTTGAAAGTATTGTTAAACATGTCAATATAGTCCATAATAAAATATAAAATGAGTGGTAGGATCTATCGGGTGCGAAAACCCTGCTAAAAACTGGAAACACGGGTCTAAAACGCGTAATTCGCGTAAAACGCTGAACTGAAAAACGTAAAATTCCAAAACTTTTGGAATTGTCATAAAATGATAGAAAATCATATTTCTATTGTTTATAATGTTTTATGGATATATCGGGATGCTGGAAGGACGTTTAAACCTAAAAGTAAATCTCGGACACGGCTTTGTGATTTTTGCAGAAATGATCCGACGAGCGTCAAACTCTCGGATTATCGTTAAAATAGTTTAACTTACGAGAATATGAAATAAAAATTTCTGAGATGAATAGTGAAAAGTGAATAGTAAGTGAATAGTAAAAAGTGAATAGTAAAATTTTCGGGAATAAAAGTTAACCTGAAATTGTGAATTGTTACAGTCTCTACCCCTTCAGGAAACTTCGTCCCGAAGTTTAGTGTGTCTAGGTCTCTTATCTTAACAACGGCATAATAAAGCTAGATTTTGAACTAGAATAGAATAATATGGTAGGATAAGGTACGCACCCGTTACGCATTGCGAGCTTCCTTAGCACCCAAATAGTATGCTCGACCCCGAGGTGGACTATCATTATATTCACGCTTTGGGTTATTTGCTTCAAGCATTACTGCTAGAGTCGGGTTATCCAGTACTTGTCCCTGTGCCCTATTCAACTTAGGACAAGTATTTCGGAAGTGGTTTGGGCTGTTGCACTCATGGCATGTCTTTTGGTTGTTTCCTATATTGTCCGCATTCGCCTGCCTTGTAATTGATTTACACTGACTTGCAAAGTGACCAGACTTCTTGCAATTATAACACACAGGGCATGGTTCAGACCTCTGATGATGATAAGTGCATTTAGTACACTTAGGATGTGGACCCTCATACTTTTTTTGATCATAAACTGTTGCTGCAAATCCTCTTGCTCTCTTATTATCAACCATTGTACCCTTTTGCTCGCTCGATTCACCTGCTCCCTTCCTTTTATCACTAGTCTTCAAAGTTCCATTCCTAACCATCTCATCTGTTAGGGTCCCTGCTCTTAGTATTGCACTTTGAATTGTGGGAGGTTCGGTTGTTTTCACCATCCCACGAATCTCGGGAACAAGGCCATAGATGTACCTCTCAATCCTCTTGGATTCAGGGGTAACCAGATGAGGAACTAGTTTAGCTAGTTCATGAAACTGATCTGTGTAGGTTGCATGACCAGCCCCTACCATAAAGTGATGCCAAAACTCGTCTTCTAGTTTTTGCATTTCATTAACCGGGCAGTATTCTTCCTTCAGTAGTCCCTTAAAGTCGTCCCATGTCATGCCTACAGCTGCTTCTCTAGTCCTTGCTTGAATCTGCATGTTCCACCATGTCAATGCCTTTTCTGATAGTAAGCATGCAGAATATTTCACTCTCTGGTGGATTGCACAGTTACTGATGTCAATCACTGACTCCATCTTCTCGACCCATCGAGTATATGCCAATGCACCTCCTTTGCCATTAAACTCAATTGGTTTGCATGACGTAAATTCCTTATACGTACATCCAGTCCTATGGTTGTTGTTGTTGTTGTTGTTGTTGTTGTTGTTGTTATTACCATTCCTTCCTCCATCATTTGTAGCGTCATTTATGCTTCCGTGGTTTCCCGAATTGTTCATGTGATTGCCAACTTGTGTGACTATAGTGGGAAGTAGGTTTTGTAGTTGTTGGGCAATAATGGTGGAGACATCTGGATTTCCACCAGCGTTACTAGGGTTACTAGTGTCGTGAGCATCTCCTCTACCTCCACGTCCACCAGTCCTTCCACTATCATTACTAGGGTTACTAGTGTCGTGAGCAGCTCCTCTACCTCCACGACCACCAGTTCTTCCACCTCTTGGTGTTGCTCCACCTCGGCTAGTGCTACGAGTTACTCTCTTTGGTGCCATGATATCTACAAGGAGGGATATTTTGTCGACGTCAGATATGAGGTGATATTCCTAGACTACTTAGTCTTAAATCTTGTCAATTTTGAGTCGATCGTCGATTAATGTAAGCATGGTCACATATGTCTACGTGAGTCATGACGCATTTATAATTATGTTGGCCACCATAATTATAATTGCTTCCTTTCACACGTATACATATTTACCAGGCACACATAACACAACAATTGGTACTACATAATTGGGTAGACTTTCTATCATCTGCACTTAAGTTGAGAAAGGGTAACATAGTCTGGGTATCTAGAAAAGGTGATATGACGAAATGGACTAGTCGCGCTTGTAGAAAGGTTTGAGTGTCGTACTAGGACATATGAACTACTTCTAGGTATTAGAATCATATAAAGTAAGTATAAGGCAAATCATCAAATCTCTACAGGAAACTAATAACCTTTATTTAACTTAATCTTATGTCTTATCAAACAAGAACTGTCACAAGATTAAGTTAATTAAACAATTATTACTTAGCTCTAAATTTTTGATGACTTGACTATTGTCTGGGGTTTCTCCGAAACAAACAATTAGCAATAAGCATATGCACATGAAGTGTGTGTAAGGCAAAATAAAGAGAAGAGTCTTAATGTTTATAGCAGTTATAGTCTAGGCACAAAATGCAACCTAGTTCTCTATAACCAAGGCTCTGATACCAATCTGTAACACCCCCAAAATACCGCAGCGGAAGACTGTGTCATAGGGGTGCTACTTCATAATACAAAGAACAAGGTATAGAAAACGAACTCTAAATGAGACGTTTTGAAAAGTTACCATTCGATTAATAAATTCCGAGATACAAACTTGAGTTCCATAATACAATACATAAGAGTTTTAAGACATATCGAATGGTAAAGATAAAAGCATAAGTCTTCAAAACATGCCAAGCGACTCTATGCTCCATGCAACAGCTTATCATCTTACAGACCTGAGACAAACATGCTAAAGTGTCAACACAATGGTTGGTGAGTTCATAGAGTTTGTCTTAAAATAATTGAAAAGCCTTAAGAGAATGTTCGCACAGCAAAGGCATCGTGAATCCACTCAGTTGCAATTCCCGCCATAAGAGACTTGCAACCTGTGTGTTCACAACCCACTGCTAACATATATAATATGAATAAGACATGTATAAGTTCATCAAGACAATTTAAGCAATTAGAAGTGAGTCTCTACTTCATCTCCGAAGACCTCACTTTTATGATGTATCCAACATTCGCAAATGTTAGGATGTATCAAAGACAACTGGGAGTCAATTCCCAAAGACAACTGGGAGCCACTTCCCAAAGACAACTGGGAGTCAATTCCCAAAGACAACTACTAGTCAATAAATAGAATAACGCAATTAAGTATAACGCAGTCATGTATGTAAGCAATCAAGTATAACACAGTCAAGTATAGACGTTTTGAGTATTTGTACAAGTAAACAAGTAGTTGAGCATGTGTCTCCCCCAAAGAGTTAAGACAAGTACGAAAAGAGTAGGGGCTATGATTCACCTTAAGCTTAAGTGATGTGAAATCAAAGTGGTAGTCGAATCGTGAAAGTCTCTAAGAGCAGCCTATAATAGAACGTTGCGACTTAGGTTTGGAGTAACGTCTAAGAATACGAAGAATTGCCCATATATGTCTTGCATAATGTTCATGATGTAGTACTTAGTATATAGTGTAAGTCTTTGAATATAAATGGTTTATGGAACATGTATAGGTTGTACATCTCTTACTACCGTTCGGGCCGACATAATTCAGAAGTCATAGAGTAAACGTTCGAGGAGCCAGGACACTTTAACTCGTAAATCCACAACTCATCTCGACGGCTTACTTAATGAACTCCTCACATGAGGCTCCCTACTATTGTAGTATTTGATAACAAATGTATAAGTTTTAATCCGAAAAGTTACATGTCCAATATTTGAATAAACTTAGGAAAGTTTATTAGTACATGAAGATTGTTATTAGGGGTAGTTTCATAAGTCTTATATGACCATTTTCTCTTTGTAATATCTCATGGTTCCTTTTGAAGTGAAGTAGATCCAAATTGTTTGTTCAAGTTATCGCCTAATTCCTTGTTTCATGTTTACGCCTAAGTAAGCTTATATGGTCATTTAGTCATGGCTTCGCCATGACCTTGGTCATTTTTCCATGGTCTTGAGACTCAACCTTGGCTTTAGCCATGGTTGTGGTCTTGGCTTTAGGTCATTAGACCTCTTGGTCTTAGTAAATGATAACTATAATATAGTGACTTTGGTCTAAAATGGGCTGTTAAGATTTTGAAGAAATTTATCACTCGGAAAGCGTTTTCAGGGCTCGAGCTTCTTTGTTCCTGAACGAAAACGTCGTTCCGGACAACTTTCGTGTTTTAACTTTTTGATGAATCGGACAAGAAGGGTGACTTTAAAAAGCTAAATTTGATCAGAATGCTATTTAGGCAGTTTTGCCGTTTTGGTTTCGCTAACTTCTTATGGCCATAACTTTTGACTCGGGTACTCGTTTTGGGTGATTCAAATTGCTATGTTTTCCTTGTTAAGTCCTCTTTAACATTAAGTAAGTGTCAAATATCAAAGTTATACTATTTTGGTCGTGGTTCTCCATAAAAATCACTAGTTTGCTTGTTTACTTGTTATAAGTTAACATATGTATACCAATACTTGTGTTATCCATTTTTAAACATCATGAACACAATAACAAGAACATATATAGCATGAAAGGAACACAAAGAGCATGTAAATGATAATTAAGCAAGAAAATGTGTTAGGGTTTGCTTACAACTTTTGGCCTTAATGAAAAGGGAAACTAGGACAAGAACTAGGACTTTGTTTGAACAAGCTTTCCTCCTTTGCAACCTATGATAAACCGAGGTTATTTGAAGATTATAACGACGCCTTCTTAAAGTCCAAAGCTATTCGAAGATTATAACGACGTCTTTTTGGAGACTTTAAAGTTATAACAACTTTCCTTAGAAAATTTCCAAGATTGAAGATCAAACACTAGTTTTCTTTCAAAAACTAGTTAACTTTCTTACAAAATATAAGAAAAGTGTCTTAGGTTTTAGGACTTAAAGGTTATAAGAAGGTGTGGTGCAAGTTTTATATGTGTTATTAGTTGGCTATTTATAGGATGAGAAAATTTGTTAACTATATATTGGGTTAGAATGTAACCATGGTTAATTTAGACACTTGTAACCATCCTAAACATCAAGGGTCAAGATTTAGCCACCCATGGTGACTCCACCCCCACATTGGCGGTTCCATAAGGATAAGATGAGTAGATGATGAGTCTTGGTGCTATCTTGCTTAGTTTGTGCATTTTGACTCCGTAAAATGCAAACCGTAAATGATTAAGCCTTAAAACGTAAAACCGGGTATCGTAAAAATATGAAACTTGAAAGTATTGTTAAACATGTCAATATAGTCCATAATAAAATATAAAATGAGTGGTAGGATCTATCGGGTGCGAAAACCCTGCTAAAAACTGGAAACACGGGTCTAAAACGCGTAATTCGCGTAAAACGCTGAACTGAAAAACGTAAAATTCCAAAACTTTTGGAATTGTCATAAAATGATAGAAAATCATATTTCTATTGTTTATAATGTTTTATGGATATATCGGGATGCTGGAAGGACGTTTAAACCTAAAAGTAAATCTCGGACACGGCTTTGTGATTTTTGCAGAAATGATCCGACGAGCGTCAAACTCTCGGATTATCGTTAAAATAGTTTAACTTACGAGAATATGAAATAAAAATTTCTGAGATGAATAGTGAAAAGTGAATAGTAAAAAGTGAATACTAAGTGAATAGTAAAAAGTGAATAGTAAAATTTTCGGGAATAAAAGTTAACCTGAAATTGCGAATTGTTACATAACATAATACATATATCTATATATATTACATTAGGTTAAATCATCAATTATTCTTGCAACCTTTTCAACTTCATCTCGATCCATAACCGAATTTTAATTGTATAGTAATTACTAAATATCATGTGATAAATTTCAGCAAGCCTTGCACTTCCATCTCGATGTTGTATATACTTCACATTAAATGCACTGGTTTTGTTTTTCGATAAAAGTTTGAACTTTTGCTTATGTTTAAAACTCAACTTTTTTATTTGATATTACAATTTACAAACGGATTTAAGTCAAAATTATGTATTTTTTTTCCTTTCTATTAATTACTCAATGTGATATTTTTAATATGTCGTATTTTGCTATTATGGCAAACTCATTTAATTGGCGTAAATATTAGTTTCTCACTAATGATTCTACATATAGAAAAAGAAAACACTTTGCGATGCTCGACCCTTCTTCTTTTCAATAATAATTCAATTGCACACGATAAATTCATTCTAATATTTCTCAAAAAGCATTCGAAAGGAACTACTTACATAAACTAATCAAGCTAAAAAGTATCATTTAACCATTTAAATATTGCTTTACATACATGCTCGTGCACATTTTCTTGAATCAATTCGCACATGTGAGCTACATCAATAGAAAACGCACATAAATTACTTGTATATGAAAATGCATTAACATAATACATATATCTATATATATGCTTATCTATAACAATCACCTAAATATGTAAGAAACAAAGAAGATAGTTGGTATCTCAATCTTTGGTTTCATTTATCTGAGCATGCATGATCTTGTGTGATTTTCATGGTACCTGCATATGATAACTAAATTAAGAAAAAAAGAAGACCAAGTTAATTACAAAGATCTAAAAGATGTTTGAATCATCTACAAAATGTTGCAAAAGATAATTTACATACCGCTACCAACAATCAAAGATCTAAAAGATGTGTGAATCATCTTCAAATGTACATACTAAATGTGATTTTTGCCGGTTTATATAGGCATGAATTAGGTTAAATCATTAATTATTCTTGCAATCTTTCGCAACCCTTGCACTTCATCTAACCGACTTTTAATTCTATACTAAATGTCATGTGATCAATTCGGGCAACCCTTGCACTTCATCTAACTGACTTTTAATTCTATACTAAATGTCATGTGATCAATTCCGGCAAACCTTTCACTTCATCTCCTTTCATGATTGTATAGTTATTATGAGACTGCATTGAATTCCGAGCATTAGCTATCTTGTACTCTACGCAACTACTAAACGACTCCAACTTGTTTCTAACTCTAACAACTATCATCATAACTCCACATTAAATTTAGAGACTGAATCTTATAGTATTATATAGATGATACATTTTTATAGCATAGTACCGCCCACAATTACATTTGTCAATCAATTGTAGTGACCCCGGTTACATACTAGTAGCATTATAATTCTTTTTCTTCTTTTACACTTTTCATAACTAGTTGTTAAGTTAATCGGTGAAAATAATTTTATAAACTTTTGTCTTTAGCATTGTTCTCAGTTTTGCACCCGAGTTTTAGTTATATATATTTATTATCAAGCATAAGTATCAACTTAATTATTTATAGCTGCTCGTGCCAACTACCCGATGACTTACCCACATTTATACATTTGGCTCAACCAACAACTTAACCCATACCATACTTTGCCTTGGTGTCCAAAACAATCAATAACCTCGTCATCTTTGTGTCCCCACCATATCAATATCTTTATCTTGGATTGTCTTGTAGATTTCAATAGCTCGACGTACGTGTTATTGTTTTTCTTTTCTTAAACCGGCATTAAATACGCGGATAAAAATGCTAGCAAGAAGTTAAAGATAAGTTACAAGAAATTAGATAACTACATTTTACGAGAGTTGTAATGATCTATTCTAATCTAAATTGACCTTTCTTCTTGGATTCTAGATAAAGCCGAATGTCGCGACTTGAACTTTATGGGACAAATAATGGAGGAACAGATATAGCATATGACCAAATTGTTTACAAGATGACTCACGCTTCGTTGCGGGGCGAAGGTTTTTTTTGAATGACAATTAATTATCACCGGGCGAGGGTTTTATTTTTAATAATAGTTAATTATCTCACGATATATGCAATACAAGTCTATCTACATGTCCTAAATAGAATTTGAACTCAAAAAATCATTTGATTTAAAAGCTTCTTACATAAAATAAAGTATCATTGCACCATCGTAGCAAATTGCCTTCTTCTTTGATATGAGACAAAATTGAAATCTACATCGTCAACTCAAATATTTCAACAATATTCTCATAAACTTAGATATGTAACTTCAAGTCTTCAACTGATTTAACTCTGAAACCCAAACACTTAACACCTTAATACTTTTCTGCAACGTTACTTGTCACTAGTTGAACTAAATGTGAAAATGGTCAATATTGATTTGTTGCTCGCTTTTTTAATGTTTTAAAATCCAGTTCGACTCAGCCGATTGAACAATTGACCGGTGATGTTGTCGGGCTAATTGTTATGCTATAGTAACAATTTTTAGTGGGTTAAAGTGTAATTAGTCTATGGATAGGAATTTATTTATACTTAGTTAAATAGAGTTAGAATTAGACTTAAACTATGATTGCTTGGTATGCAAAGCAAGCAAAGTAAATTTGAATTGCATAGTGATTGTACATTCTTCCTTACTCATTCGTTAATTAATACAATGTTTAGGGTAACGTGTGTGTTTTCTTTGAGTCAATATTTCGCGCTAGCTTACAAAGCTTGTTCTTTTTTATCCAACAAGTGGTATGAGATCCAAGGTGACATTGGTTTCTTGAAGCTAGGTCAACTCAAAGGTGTACAATCTCAACAAGTAGTCTATTCTATTTTTGGTTTGTCCGTTTCTGCGCAACGGTGGGGATTTTACGTTGTGGGTTTGTTAACCATTGGATCGCCGTGAAATTCGAATTGTATGTCTAAGATACATAGATCTAGGATCTCCTGAGGGATCTGCGATCAGAGATTCGTAGACAGATTTACAGGTGGTCGAAATTTCTGGTCACGAATCTACAGGTTCTATTTAAATTAAATTTTGATCAGGGATTTGAAGGCTTAATATTGTCTAGATTTTTGAAAAAGTCTTAGGGTTTATCGAGGTTGGTATTTAACAAGGCTCAAAATTCAAAAGGGTTGTACAAGGTTTAATCTTTAGGCTTCAAGGTTTAGTTGATTATCTAGGATCTTAAACCGTTGAAGTTTTCTAGGTATCAACGGTTTCTTGGTATTCAAAGTCTTGGTGATTCTTGGAATAAAAGTAAGGTTTAGATTTGTCTTGTGATTCAAGAAAAGTGATTACTTGGAGTATAAGTTATATCAAGGTTGTAGACTTAAGGTGAAAAGATCGAACCTTTAGGGTTTCCTAAAGGTTAGTGAATCAATTATTACAAGAAAAACGGGTTTAGCACACGACTTGTGAGACTTGTTGGTAAAGTTAGTTAAAAAGTAACTTGACAAGGTTTGTAGCAAGGTTAAAGAATAATGGCTAGTATGAATACTAGGTTAAACATCGAAAAGCTCGATGGGTTTGGTGTACAAAATCCTGGAGGTTTTAAACAAGTTGGGTTCAAGCAACTTAGTCCTGGTGTAAAACAGGAGTCTATGGATTACAGGTTCAAAAGCGTGTTTGGTTTGAGGTGAAATTACAGGAAGCTCAGGAAAATCGTTAAACTAAGGTAATTTAGGATAGTAGCGATGACGATGCAGTGGCTCAAAGAAACTTGGAGGTTAAACAACTTGAAGGAAAGACAAACACGAGTTGCTTGGTAAAGGAGCGGGAAAAGGTACACCTTGGCAGAAAAGTGAGGACAGACATTACGAAAATCAGAGTACCGGGTCAAGAGGGTGTAGAAGGTAATGCTGCTGAAAAGATGAAATTGGAGGAGGTTTAAGGAAAGCTAACTTAGATATTAACTAAATTACAATGTTTGGTTAACAAGGCGGTCCATGGTTCGAGGTTCCAACATTGAATTAAGATGTTGAGTATCAGTATAGACTTAGAATCACTACTAAGGTGAAAATTGTTATGATATAGTAGCAATTTTTAGAGGGCTAAAATGTAATTAGTCTATTTATAGATTTATTTATACTTAGTTAAATAAAGTTAGGATTAGACTTAAACTATGATTGTTTGGTGTACAAGGCAAGCAAAGTATTTATAAATAGATGTGTGGCGGATGCTAGTTTGTATATTCTTCCTTGCTCATTTGTTAATTAATACAATGTAATGTTTGGGACCACATGTGTGTTTTCTTTAAGTCAATATTTTGCGCTAGCTTACTAGGTTTGTTGTTTTTGGAAGTTTTAAAAACCGGGTTAAGCCGCCGGGTTTGATACGCCCTGGGTCGAACCGGTTCACGAAATCCGTCCGGTTCAAGCTTTGATGGTTTTTTGAACTACATAGATATATTAAAAGTTTAACATGAACTACGAATTGAGTGATGTAGTTACTAATGAATGGGGTATATTAGCCGTCGTGCATTTCTTCTTAATGTTGTTTTTGTTTCGTCAACATCAATAATTCTTTTTAGATGTTTGGAACCAGAAGTTAGATTATTTGCTTATGTTGTTCTACTAGTTATGATGATTGATGATCACTTGGATGTTCGTAAACTGTTATAGTTTTATACCATTGCCTTTTATTACATATACATATAAACGTTGGGCATACCATCGCTGCTGTGCAGCACATAGATTCCCTGCTGCAAGGAACAATTATTTTTTTAATATTTACACTTTTAGTCTTTCAAGATTTTGAATTATATGTGAATCATCCTTTGCTATAACACAAAAAGTAGATAACTTCCCTGCTGTGACAGCCGGGATCATTTTGCCATAAACATTACTACCCAATTCGAATAATTTGGATTGTATGTTGAGTTGACTTATAATGTGTTTGGTATTCGGGTTTTAAGTTTTATGTGTATTTGGTATTGAGTTTCACAAGTTTTATAGGTATTTGTTAAACGAAACTACAGAAAACCCGGTTCGAACCAGTTGAATTGTTGAACCATTGAACCGGCTCGGGTTTTTAAAACATTTGCATTTTTTTCTCGACTCAAAGAGCTACGGGGCTCACATGAGTGACTAATGGGCTGTAACTAAATCAGAAGACGGTCGATTGTCCACTAAACAGTCTAAACTCTATCAGTATTTAGGCTTCAAGCGTTATAAGCCCATAACGAATTATAGGTTTTTTATTATTATTATTATTTTTTTTGGTGAAATAGCCGTTGTTGGTTTCTTTCCAGGGAAAAGAAAAGGTATGTTGGTTCTGAATTTGTGATGCAATGGTAATTATGTTCAGATTCTGGTTTCCATATTTATTTTGTTGTCAGTGTCTAGGATTGGTGGTGATCAGTGTGACGGCGTCATAAGGATGTGTGGAACTCGAGAGGATGTTGTAAACTATCGTAACATTTTTATGGAGAATATATGGTTTTGACCTGGTAGAACTTTTGGTTCTCTTGTCCAAGCTTCATTTACTTATGAGGCATCACACATGCAAATTCGAAATTGGCTCGTCAGTGGTAGTTTCAGGTATACATATATATGTACTCAATGATAGCAATAGATCATATTTTACACTATAAAAAAGTTCAACATAAGCATGTACATACTGGATTTATACAATGTGTATCTTATCAGTCATTTTCGCCGCATTCTTACAAGGCTAATTAACATGTATCTTTCAGACTTGAGGTCTTGTCTGGCTTGTTAACACGTACCTTTTGACCGTATAATATTGGCCAATCCAAGTAAAACAATATGTAAACTCTTGCTATTGCCATGAAGACTTGAATCCATGACCACTAATTTTAGCGAAAAACATGGATCATGTTAATTACATACTAGTAATATATACCCTAACATTTACATTATATGTTACACAAAGCCTATCTAAAACATGCATATCAAGGCATCAGGCTATGTTGGTAATTTCAAAAGTAAACAAACTAAATACAACCTTATGTCTCCCTGTGGCTATGTTTCATCCTATCACTCAAATGGTCCATTTTATCCTTCATCCTACCTGGCAAGTCACTAGGAGTAACTGCCTCACACCCTTCGGACCTGCGTCTTTGTATTTCATCATGGTACATTGGATGAAACCGTGTTTGAAATGCTCTATAAAGAAAATAAGGTAATAGCGTCGAGGCAACCACCAACAAGGTGGTCATCCAATAAAAAGGGCTCGGGGCACACGCTTCCACAAATACTCGATAAGCTGTTGTGGACCATATGGGATTCATATACCCGTATATGACTAAAAATACATACCAAAAGAAGATACTCCCCCATATGAAGAAGTGTTGAATCCAAGTAAAGTAGTTGATGGATAATGCCATCTGGCAGTTGACGGCCCATACTACGCATGTGTACATTAGGACCCCGAGAATCTCGTAGTCGATGACGTGACCGTCTTGACGGAAAGCTTGGTGGATTGTGGAGTTTTTGCAGATGAAGAAGATAATCATGGAACTGAGAACACCATTGAACATCCATCCAAGTATTCTTGGCCAGTTGAAGAGAATGTTTTGCACTCCCTCTTGATAGAGCAATGGGTACTGCCAAAATCGAGATAACATGTCAATACGGTCATATGGAGAGTATTTTTAACAAAAGAACGCTCGTTAGCCAGGTACTCTCTTTTCCGTTTAATAGTTGAAACAAGCATTGCTGGTGTCTGATAAAACTAAACGAATAAGTGTTACCAGGTTTTGCATGTGTTTCTTTTAACGTCATTATTTGATTTTATATATTCAGAATCAGATAAGTGACTGTAATAAAACGGGTTCGAAGGACCAGCGTTTGGACGTGCTTTTGTAGATTCAAGTGGTATAATCAGATAATCAATTTGTGTGACTGCAAAATACAATTGACTAAAAAAAATTATGCATAAAACTATGAGGTAAATAAAAGGGACGTTTATGTGACTCATGATATTTGGCTTGTGAGATGGGATTAAAAAGGTATCACATCAGATTAAAGATTGGAAAAGTAATTATGTTTTTAGAAAACCAATTATGTTGCTGCTAGTATGAAACTAATCATCGATAACTGATCAGTTAATCTATTAATAGTGTCTGCTTATCCAAACATTAAAACGAATGACAATATTAATGACCAGTAATACTCTTTAGATGCACAATTTAAGTATTCTAATTAATGTTACCTTTAGACAAAGACGTGCAGAGACATCCTGATCGAAAACACCGAGAGCGATGACAGGAAGCGAAGTGAAGAAAACATTGTAAAAAGACATGTACCAATCGTTGTAAGCAGGTTGCCCCGAGAAAGAAGCATGGGCCTCAAACCAAAAAAGTGTGAATCCGAAAGCAATGTTTTTGTAAAAGAAGTAGCATATCTGCATTCACATTAAAAAATGTAATTTAATTTCTAATTATCCTTCCATTATTATAAGTAAAGAACGAGAATAAGATGGTAAATCATGCTTTTACCATCATAGCTATTCGCCTGTAACACCAATGTCCATGTACCAACAACAATCTTTCGAGGAAACGAAATTGAGCTATTGCAAAATCACTTGCCATCACAGCCTATAGTTCATAAAGGGAAACATTTAGCAGTACTCGTGCATCTCTGTCTTTCAAATTAAGAGTCCAAAAATATCAAACTAAATAAAAATTCTTAGAAAGAAAATAAACCTGCATTCCTTCAGCACCACTAATTCCAACTCCAATATCGGCCTCTTGAAGCATCCCAACGTCATTTGCACCGTCGCCAATTGCTAATGTCGTCTTTCTTGTTCCTTCTTTTACCATCTTAGTAACCTGCATATATTCAAATGTTCTGTCAGTTTACATAGACACAAAGTCACATGAAGTAAAACTGAACAAACTACTTACAAGAGCTTTTTGTTTAGGGGAGGAGCGGCAGCATATGACAGATGAGCAAGCAATCGCAACTTCCAAAAATGAGCTTTCTAGACTTTTTTCGAGAGCATAGGTTAAAGATCTCCCATCAATTATCAAAGCAAACAAGACAGAGCTATTTTTAGCTAAATCAAGCTGTGATCTTCCATCTCTTAATTGCTTCTTTATACTTTCCCTAGATGCCTACAAATGATCGAATTTCTAAACAATCATCTAGTGATTCTGGCCATTTTCGGATCAATTTTTGTAATGGAAACAATAAAGACACTCTACCTTGGCAATGGCCTCCCTGTCGTTTAGCTTTTCTAAGGAAGTAATATCAGTAGAATCTAGTGTGATCACAATTTGTTTCATTCCTTGAACGATCAAACTGCAAGCATACCTGTAGATGTCGAAGAGTCAACATCAATGATTTACTTGTTGAAAGTTTTCCAAATAAAAGCTGATATCTTACCCTATATTTATTGCAGTCTCCATCTTATCACCAGTTAAGACCCAAATCTTGATCCCAGCATTCGCGAGTTTCTCTATGCATTCAGGAACCTAAAACGAACATTTGTTGAATGAGATACCGTCTTAAACCATAAGATTTGCATTAAATGAAAAAATATTATAGAAAATAAATGATCTAGTTTTCATTCTCACCCCCTTTTGAAGTTTGTCTTCAACTGCTGTAGCGCCAAGTAGAATCAAGTCCCTTTCAATTTTTTCTGCAGCAGCATCTACCAAATCATCTCGATCAAGTGAGACTGAATTTTTGGCTTGTAAGAATTCTTCTTCCCATGCTCTATATTCTTCTTCATCAAGTGGACGATATGCAATTACTAAAGTCCGTAAACCTGCTTCAGCATACTTATTGATATGATTCTTTGTCTGATCCTCATATTGTTGACTTTGTTTAGAGAGTTTTTCAAACATAACACTGGAGGATACAAAAAAATAAAAAAAGTAAAAAATAATAAAATCGTAAATGGAAAGTTCTATTTAATTGTGAATGCTCGGGTCTAAATAATGTATCAAAGAGAGAGCAACCTGTCAGCACCCTTGCAAAGTAAGAGCAGCTGATTTTCTGAATTTCTAACAATCACTGACATTCTCTTACGAGCACTGCTGAACTCTATCATATTAAGGAGCTCATATGATCTGTAAATAGCAAAAAAGTTATGAGAATGAAACCGAACTTCTTCATTTGTGTGGCAAGATTTGAATTTGCTCGAAAGATATATAAGCATATGACCACATGTCATCTTCAGAAAGGGTCCCAAAATAGTGGAGATTGTCCATGTGATTTACAACAAAATCTGACATACAAGGAATCTAAATATCAGTTTTTTCCATCATCACATTCTGTTATTCAACTCCCTCCTAAAGGCAGTATCGGACATAATTGACCTACTTAAATGGAGAAACGAGAAACATGAGTGAATTTTCTAATTTACTAGAATGGATCAACTTTGTAAGTTGTTGTCTAGCATTTTTCATAATTATTAGCAGACAGTAAGGCACAAATTGTGTAAGAAAGGTAACTTGTACACAACCAATTTTAATATATACATCCCTAATGCAAAAGCATAAAGTACATCACCAAACACAAATTTTGCTGGTGTATAATTGTACAAATCACCTCCCATTATGTAAGTCAAGCAGCTGTCTTTAGCTTATAAAATAAAATGTCAACTATGTAAATATGCAAAGAAGTTGTATCTCACCTGTCAACCTTTTCGCCGTTCTCAAGTTCATGCAAAGAAATGCTTGTTTGAGTCCTTTGGAAAAACTCGAAACCAAGTTCCCTTGCAGCTATAACAAAAGCGGCTTCATCTGGTGACTCAGCTTCGTATGAAAGTTCACCTGTGTCCTTATTAACATCAGGTAGGGCTGTATGACAGACAGCCAACACTCGAAAGAACTTCTGTATAATATCTGCGTTCGGTTCATTCACCCACTGTCCATCCATAATCCGCTCATCTCTAAAGTTAAAGCCTTTAATTGACTTGCCAGATTTCACAATATCACCATCTGATGCGTTTGAAGTATTACCTGCATCAGGCTGCTCACCATTTTTCCTTTTTGCTAAGGCCACTTCCACCTCTGTCATGCCACGACCATAAGCAACTCCCCCTATCGAGCATTTAACAAACTCCATTGAGTTGCAAGTCAAAGTACCAGTCTTGTCAGACAGAATCGTATCAACCTGACCCAGTTCTTCATTCAAATTTGATGTTCGAGCACGAGCAGGCCTGTTTGTTTCTTCATGGTACATGTCCATATCTTGATTTATAAATATGCTCTGCAACACTTTTACCATCTCAATGGAAACATACAATGATATCGGGATCAAATAGCCATACAACATAAGGCCTGTAAAGAAATGTAGAAAAGCAGCTAGAAACGGCCTTCGCGGGTCATAAAGAGCATTTGTGCGACTAGGTTCTAGATACCACCTTCTATAACTCCCATGGTCCAAGTCTCTACTTGTTCTTAATCCGAAAAAGATAGACCCGATAAAAGATATCGAAATCAAAGTGCTGAAAAGGATGTAGATTATCCTGTCCATTCTTCTTTCTATCTTACTTCTTTTGGAAGGAGGATCGGTAGCATTCTGTATGACCTTAGTATCATGCCCCGTAAAAATTGCAACTCCATAAATATAATCGGTGTTTCTTAACTTTGAATCTCTTAACAGAAGCTGCTGAAGTGAAAGTGATTTCTGCTGACCGTCGTAGTCCAAGCTCCCAACAAATGAGTACAGGTCTTCATTTGGATCCTCACACTTGACCACTGCCTTGAATTGGTGAAAGGAGTCGTCATCGTGTAAGGAAGCCGTGACATCCAATGCATGCTTTAACTTCAAATTAGTCTCTCCATCCAGATTCATTGTCTCAACATAACAAATCCCGTCTGGATAGCTTGATGAAAGGAGAAGAAGATCTGCTGGAAAATACTCATCTTTGCAAACTTTAACAAGATCACCAACACGCAAATCTTTCCATTTGCTTGCAGAAAATGATTTATCTCTGTACACATGGGTCTTTCGATTGTTGGCCTTTATGTCCTGAAACCAATTAAACATGAATGACCACTTGCAATTTTGTTTAAGTAATTTAAACCACTTGGCAAGAAATTTGAAAAGTAAACTAAACCACTTGGCAAGAAATCGAGCATGGAAACTTACACCCAACCACCCACAAACACATACAAAACAAATTTGGGTTGTAATAACAATAAATGATTTATCTTATTGTATAGAGGTGATGTCTGAAATTGGAACCAACTCCTCATTTAAAAAACATTAATTGGTGAAACAGCTTAGGTTCTGGTTCTTTTCTCTGGTTGGCGTGGGATATGCCGTATCATGTCGTCAATTAATCAGGATAAAATTATACACATACTCTTAAATAAATGTGCATTAATGGTTGAAGCTTCAAACCAAATCAATGTACCAAAAAAATAAAAATTAAAATACTGCTATATCAAACCCTTCTGCGTTACATGGTTTACTCCTTAAAACAAGCTCTTAGATCAAAGGTGAATCCAGAAATTTTATGATGGGGCGTAAATGCACAAATTAACTACAGTTTCTCAATTTCTTTTTGAGATACCAAAATTACTAAATCTAAATTTTTTTACTAAAACAACTTCACACATCTGCTAATTACAAGCAATATAGACTTATTGCAGATCACGAAAATAATAATCATAATAATAACAATAAACTTAAGAGAGAAGCATCTGTATACCTGTTTTCGACGCCTCCAATCTTCAATCCCTTCCTTAGCCATAGTCGCCCCAATCACCAACAACAAAGGAAAAAGTATACTAGAAGCTCTAAAAGGAGCCAACGGACTAAACGAAACAAACGCCACAACCAAAAAGTAAATATTCGCAACTCGCCTAAACTGCTCAAACAAACTCTTGGGTATAAAATTAACCGCAGTATACTTAGTTGTCGAAACATAATTCCCTCTATACCTCAACTGACCCACTTCTAAATTCTCAGGATCATTACAATACACAACTCTAGAATACCCTTTCAGCCCTATTTGACCATGTTCCTCACTTGTCGAAGGCCGAAAACACGAAAACGAATATAGTTTACTAAACTGCACCTTCTCATGTCTACCAAGCACCATCTTATAAATATATCCTTAAAAACAACCTTAATCCACCAGAAACTTGATCTTAATAACACACATTACTATTATCAACAAAACATAATGCATTGATCATGAACACAATACATATTACAAAGTTAGAAAACTTATAACTAACATTAAACTTAACTATATATAGATCTAGCTGAGAAGGTGATCTTCAAGTATAGCTAAGTTTCTAAAAATAGAAAGTGATTGTGAGGGATGAAAACCCAAGAACAAGGATGAAATTAATTCCTTACTTTGAACAGAAGGTGCAGAGATGTCTTACTTCCAACATTAATTCACTATTGGTTTTAATGTTTGTTTGATATATATATATATATATATATATAGTTGCACATGATGGTTATATAGTATATGTATATGTTTGTGTGTGTGTCTTGTGTAGATATATATATTTTACTAGAAGATTATAGATATATATGTAATATATGTATATGTTTGTAGAGGAGTGGTTAGCTTGCTGAGGTATTGCCATTTCTACAAGCAAACAAAACATAAAACGATATGTTTATTTTACTTTTTGATTATTAAGCTTTTTTTTTGGGGTTTATTGTATCAAAGGTTTGATTAACTTTTATAAAAGTGTCATTATATTAGTGTGTAAGATTTTTAGATTGGACCAAAATATTCGGTCTCCATATTTATGTCCTGTGGTATACTATTTGAACAGTTACAAGCGTGTGAGATATATGTATTGTAAATTTGTAATATGTCAAACTGAAAAAACAAATATGACCTGATAACATTAAAGTTATCAAAAAATGTTGTCGCATCAGTATATACCAATAAAAATAATATTAAACTCATCATCTACTCGCAATGGTAAGATTAAAGTCGGGACCTCCTAATAAAACACACATATACGCGGCATAGCATTTACATCATCGAAATAAAATTGGACAATCACTACAACAACAAGTCAACAACACGGAAACTTGTGTAGTAACTTCGATGTTATTTACCGAAAACCTTTGAATAACATTATCACACCCGACGCTTATATTAACATCGAACTTTTATATTAACGTTTCGCGAATAAAGTGTCACTGTAATGTCTATATGGTGCCTTTAATTTATAGCTAGTCAAGTATGTGACGCACGAATTTAATTGTGTGGGATCTTAACGTCTATATATAGAAGAAAGATAAATGTGATTTATTGCAAGCCACGATTGTGTATGAAATTAGTTCATTAATTGGAACCATTTTATATTTCTATTTTATTGGGAGTATCTTATACTATTTTGTTTTAATTTTATTGTTTTGATCATTAAAAACCAAAGCATCGTGGTTAGCACCAAGTTTATACAATATTTAAGCTTAATTCATGCTACCTCAAAAGAATATGTAAATTAAAATATCCGATAGTTAAAGGCAACTTGTTTAAGAAAAATTGTTGTTAAATATTAGTAGACAAAGTGGAATGTGCTACTTGGATTCATATTTATAATTGGAAGTAACAAACATAATTCAACTAGAATTCATAATAATTGGTAAATTTAAAGTAGAAACTGGTAAAAGAAATTTGTTATTGAGATGAATTGTTCAGTTAAATTTACAAAGAAGAAAAGAAATTAAATCAAAGCTAAATGAAAGTGAAATAGGTACAAGTATTTAAACATGAAAAGGGTGGAAAAAGCAAGTGTGAGTTTGTTTTGTCTGTTTGACGTGCTCACGTGCCTTGCACGTGTGTTGTGTTTCTTTAAACTCGTTAACACATAACAATGCATCCTCCTTTCAAAGATCATTGTCTTCAAGGATCTTACACAAATGAAGGAAATCATTTGACAATGTCCGATAGATCTTCCCATGTAGCATCTTCTTCATTTTGATTCTGTTGTTTGACTATTTTTCTTTCCAATAGTTTAACTGGTTCAGTAGTTAGTAACCCTTGAGCATCACATTCAAGGAAGGTTCCCATTGTAATAGTAGGTGATAAACACTTCTTTAACTGTGACAAACGGAACACAGGATGTACTTTAGCATTATCTGGCAACTTCAACTTGTATGCCACCTTCCCAGCCTTTTTTTTTTTTTTTTTTTTTTTTTTTTAAAGGGGAGTAATCTTGCACCCTGGTAAATATATTAACCAAAAACATTTAAGGAATCACTTGAAATGGACCAAAAAACTTTAAGGGCAACTTGTGGTGTTTACGTTGCCTAAAATATAGGTTGCAACTTCAAATAAACCAATCATTGAGTGCAAACTCTATGTCTGAACTATTCTTGTCTGCTTAGGACTTCATCCTGTCTTGGGCCTTCTTCAAATTAAACTTAAACATTTCAATTGCTCTTTCTCTTGCCTGCAATTTTCAATACAGCAACTCTATCCAGCTATCTTTAGCCACCTATGGAATATTAAAAGAAGGAGGCTGACCATACACAATCTCAAAAGGAGTATTCTTTGTAGCACTGTAGTAATTGGTATTGTACTAATATTCTGCAAGAGGTAACCACATTGACCAGTCTTTTGGGCTTTCACCAGATATATATATCTCAAATAACACTCTAGACACTTATTTACCACCTCTGTTTGTCCATCAGTCTGTGGGTGGTAAGCTGTAGACATCTTCAATTAAACTGGCAGCAATTTGAATTAGCACTGCTAAGATAAGCTCCTAAACACCTTGTCCATGTCACTTACAATGGACTTTGGAAGACCATAAAGCTTGTAAATGTGACCTAAAAACAACTAGGCAATTCTTTGCAGTATAAGGATGAGTTACTGCAATAAAATGTTCATACTTGCTTAGCCTATCCACAATCACCAAAAACTCTTACCATGAGACACTGGTAAGCAGTCTACAAAATCCATGAAATATCATTCCATATCTGAGTTGGAATTGGCAAAGGTTGCTATAGACCAGGGTATGATGACAAGTCAACTTTGTTTCTTTAGCATACATCATAAGTTCTCACTGTCTCCTTAACCAGTTTTCTCATTCCCTTTCAATAGAAAAATGCACCAATCCTCTTAAGGTAGCATGCACCCCACTATGTCCTCCTATAGCTGAAGTGTGAAATTAAGTGAACATAAACTTCTTCAATTCCTCATTTGATCTAACTACCCATTTTCCTTTTGTTGGGTCACTGAATTCCCCAAGCTTCCTTTTAACTTGGATTTGCACATAAAATAACCTAAGTGTCTATTATTCGTATATACAAACAAGTCACTGAGTGAACAGTACCTCAGTGAGTCATCTTCAGGATGCTTGGAGCGAGTCTATGTCGAAAGGTTCACCATTCAGTGAGGCGGAACTCAGTGAGTGGAATCTAAGCCAAGAAGAAGATGATGGGTTCAGTGAGGATGACAATAACTCACTGAACCCCCAGGACTCCTAAACAACAACTACATACTGAAGGCCTGAGGACTGAAGTATGGGCGGGACAAGGCGGGAAAAGTTTGAACGGATCAACAGGTGACCTCATCTACCTGAAGTCAAACTTTCCCTGAAAGGCATCATGTCAGGGTGGTGTCATTACTGTGCATTGGAAAGACACACTGTCTTTTACCCAAAATAGTCTAATGTAACAGAGACAAAAATATGTAAGTATTTTTGTCTCTACTAGTTAGGTCATCTTTTTTCTTTATCAGTAAAGTTGTAAATCAATTGTGTATAAATAGGTAGCATAAGTGAGGAGTAAAAGTGACAAGTTTGTGCATTTAATGCGAAGCATTCACAAACCACTTTTACTCCTTCAAAGAACAACACAGTACCTGAGATAGCTCAGTGAGACCTTATAGTTGTCACTCAACTTAGTTTGAGTTTAGTGAGGAGTCCACACCATACTTGTCGTTTCAATCCCAAGTGTTATTCCGCAAACACTTGGGTATAATTCTTTTGATTAACTTCTAATAAGAATTAAACGTTGAAAAACCTTGTGTCTCTTTCTTTACGTTTTATCTTTGTTGTTAATCATATTTATCTGAGTTTAATGTCACGGAACTTGGTTAGGTTAACTCATTAGTTAACTATTAACTTAGTAAACGGGACCAACAAGTGGTATCAGAGCCTCTGGTTTATAAAACTTTTTCCTTAACCTGTTTTCAAAACAAAGAGTGCTCAAAGTTTTTAAAATCAAGATCCCACCATGGCTGACTCAGATGTTCCCCAACTTGTCGATAAAAAGGGTGGAAGTTACTCAGCTACTGCCCTTCGACTTGAGGTTGGAAAATTCAATAAGTGGAAAAAGCGATTGCTTTGCTACTTAACTGGGATGGAACCATACTACATTAAGTTAATTAATGATGGTCCATATATCCCAACAACTGCTTAGGGTTTAGTCAAACCTGAAGCTCAGTGGACCCAAGATGAGAGGAGGGTGGTCAATCAAGACCAGCGCCTAAAAAGCATCATTATATCCTGTCTTCCTAGCGATATAATGGAATCAGTGATCAACTGTCCTACTGCCAAGCAGACTTGGACTGACCTGGTTCATAGCTATGAAGGCCCTTCTGATACCAAGGAGAATAGAATCATGGACCTGAAACTTGAATACAATACCTTCAGGGCCAAGGATTCTGAAAGTCTCTCTGAGACCTATACTCGGTATAAGACCCTCCTGAATGAACTGACCAATGATGGTGTCACCCTGTCCAAACATGAGATAAATGTTGGCTTTGTCAACAGTCTCCCTGAGAAGTGGTTAAACTTCTCTCAGGGTCTTAGAAATGCCAATCATATCCAGAATCTTGAGCTCCCTGAAATTTATGGGAAGTTTGTCTATGAGGACAACCTGATCACCAGGAGATACCCTAGTAAAGCTCAAGAGGTAAAGAAGACCCTGACTACTCCACCCATATCAACTGCTTTCTATTCTAACAGTGTTGTGCAGGATTTCCAAGATGGTTCAGATGATGAGGTTGATACAAGAACCAGTGAGGAGTACATGAATGATCTTCAGATTGAATTTCAGGAAAGGGCACTCCTTGCTAACTCAAGAAGGTTCATTAAAAGAAACAAAAAAATTTCTAACTCAAAAGCAAATGACAATTCTGAATGTTTTAAATCTGGCAAAAAGGGTCATTTTGCAAAAGATTGTTTCTCAAAAACAACCTCAGAACCATCTTACAAATTTTCTAGAAACAACTTTTCTTCAGGAACTAGCAAGTTTCAGCCTAAACTACTTCAATCAAATCAAGTTGTTCAAAATAAAATTGAAAAAATTCCTCAAAAAGATTTTGAAGCTAAGTATAAAAAGGCCAAGGCAAAACTTGCACTTCTTGAGTCTGCTTCCTCAGTCATTCAGTCTCCTCAGGCTCCTAAACAAGCTCATACTAAAAACAATGGGCTAGTTGCTGAAACTTATGACTGGGATGAGGTTGAGGTGTCTTCAGATGATGATGAAGTTCATATCAGTGCCTTGATGTCCCTTTCTGAAGATAACAAGCTTGCAGTGGAAAAGAGTCATGCAAAGAATGGTGAATGGGTCAACATCACAATGAGAAAGGTAAATATTTTACTTTCTATGGATGATGATGCTGATTGGAAATCATACTTAGATTATATCAATGTTGATCTTAAGTTTGTTGAAGAGCAAAGGTTAAACTTGTTTTCAAAATTTAACAAACTAAGTTTTGAGTTAAATCAATGTAGGGATGAACTCCTTACTTTAAAACAGGCCAAACTTGAAAGTGTCACTTTTCAAATTCAGAATTCCGAACTTGTAAAACAAAACCAAGCTCTTCAGGAAGAACTTAAGAAAGAAAAGGCCATTATTTGGAAATGGACTCAAAAGAATCCCAAACTCTATGAATCAATGAGTCTCACACCCAGCAACAAAAAGGCTTGTCTGGGTGAAGACCAACTCACTGAAGAGTCTGGGGAGAGTAGTCATCCAAAACCCTTTCTGTCAGCAAACATGCTCACTAGCAATGAACTAGCTCCTAAGCCCAGTGACTGGATTGAAAGAGTCAATCCTGATAGTAAATTGCCTAATTTCAACACTGGAAGAATACTTGAGCCTGAAAGTCAGGCTATTAAGGAGTTGCTTGGAGTCACTGATGAACCAAGTCCTACTGAGTCCATCACTGAGTCTAAGTCTGATGCACAAGCACCACTCCCTCCACTGAAACATCTTCAGGGGGCAGCACCTAGTACAGAACTTGCACCACCTGTTTATCAACCTCATTCTCCAAAGGAGAAAGCAAATTCAGGGATAACCATCCTGAAGAGACCAACTGTGCCTTCTGAAAACAAACACCGTCAGTATCCACTGAAGCAAAACCTGAAAGCCCTGATTCAAAATTTGATCAGTTGGCTGAACTTGTCAGGAAGCTGAGTAAAAAGATTGAGTCCACTGATAAACACACTGGCTCAAAATCTAAACAACCATCAGCTTCCTCAAGTACCTCCAAACCAAAAACATCCAGACCTGTGAGATGTGAATTGTGCAATCAGTCTAATCACCCCACTGATAAATGCTACAGAGTCCTCTTTTGCATGATTTACAAGCAGGAAGACCACAGAACCTATGATCACATCTCTCACGCCGCTTCTACAAAAGCACAAGGTCAATATAGCACTCAAGGCTATCAGTATGCCACATCTTCAAAACAGAGACTGAAGGCTAAGCCTTTCTTGCCATGTCCTCAATGTGGTTTCAATGATCATCTTCCTGATGATTGTATGATGAAAGACTGTTGTGACATCTGTGGAGATCCCTCCCATGAAACCAAAGGGCATGACAAAATTATTCAGTCTAGAAGGAACACCTCTCAGTCTATTGAGTCTTTATCAACCACTAAATGCAATACATGTGGAAGCTCAGTACACTCCACTTCTGAGCATGACTCACTGACTAAGTTTAAGAAGTCCCTGAGGACTAAGTCTACTAGAAAGTGGACCAACAAGAAAAACTAACCCCTACTTGGTATTTGTGCAGAAACACATCAGGGATCCTGCTTGGGACCTCGATAGTGGATGCTCAAGAAGTATGACTGGTGTGAAGAGTTATCTGCACAAATATGTTTAAGAACTAGGACCCAAGGTAGTTTTTGGTGATAATCCATCAGCTACCACTGAAGGTTATGGTTCTGTCAACTGTAATGGGATAGTTTTTACAAGAATTGCTTATGTCAATGGTCTGAAGTACAATCTTATAAGTGTCTCTCAACTATGTGATGCAAAATACATAGTTCAGTTTGATGATAAGAGAGGGACCATCTTCAATGCCAACAAGGAAGTTGTGTTATTGCACCCAGGAGGGATGATGTTTATGTACTTGACATGTCATCCCTCACTCAAAATAGGACTTGTCTATTCTCTAAGGCAAGTGAGACAATCAACTGGCTTTGGCATAGAAGACTCTCTCATCTCAATTTCAAAAACATTAACAACTTGGCCAAACAGAACAAAGTTCTTGGCCTTCCATCCCTGGTGTATACCAAAGACAAGCCTTGTTCTGCTTGTGAGAAAGGAAAACACCATAGGGCATCTTTCAAAACTAAACAATCATTCTCCATCAAAAGCTGCCCGCATCTTCTCCATATGGACTTATTTGGACCTATCAGTCCCATGTCCATTTATCATGAGAAATATACTCTAGTCATTGTAGATGAATATTCAAGATACACTTGGGTTTACTTCCTGACCAAAAAGAGTCAGGCAGCTGACACAATCATGTCATTTGTCAGGAACATTGAAAATCAAAATGATGTCAAAGTTAAACAAATCAAAACTAACAATGGCACTGAATTCAAAAACCATGACCTTGAGTGTTTCTGTGATGAGAAATGAATCTCTCAAAATTTCGCTTCTCCCTATACTCCTGAGCAAAATGGAGTAGCTGAAAGGAGAAATAGAACACTCATTGAGGCAGCAAGGACAATGTTGAATGGCTCAGTCCTCTCAAAACACTTTTGGACTGAGGCAGTCAAAACAGCATGCTACACTCAAAACAGGTCCATTATTGTGAAAAGACATAATAAGACTCCCTATGAGGTATTCAAAGGAAGGATCCCTGACATCAGCTACTTTCATGTATTTGGGTGTCCTGTGTTTATTCATAATCACAAGGATCACCTAGGTAAATTTGATGCCAAAGCTGATGATGGATACTTCCTGGGATACTCTCTGTCTTCAAAAGCCTACAGGGTTTTTAACACTAGGAGACAACAAACTGAGAAAACTTATCATATTACTGTTGATGAGAGCACTGAATCCATCAGGTTCTCCAATTCCTCAGTTGAAGAAATTGGTATTCATATAGGTATCCTACTGATGAGTATCTCCCTGAGAATCATACTTCAACCCAATACCAAGCTGATGCTGATGTCTCCTACTACATCATTCCTCACAATCTACCCCAACCAACTGTCAGTGAAGTCACTGAAACTCAACCTGCCTCCAATGAGATAGCACCCACTGAATCAATTGTTCAGGAACCCTCAGAGCAAACTGTTCCCTCTAATGTCATTGAAGCACATAATCTTGAGTTACCTCATGTTCCTATAATTGAACCTACTTCTCAAGTTAATCAGGCTTCTACAAGCTCTAACTCCTATCCTAAACCTCAGGATAGTTGGACTAGATTCAAAGTGATTGAGCTTGTGAACATTATTGGTGAGCCCACTGAAGGCATGCTTACCAGAAGCATGGCTGCTAAACTTAAGGCAGCCACAGCCAATATTTGCCATTATGCTGACTATCTCTCAGAAATTGAGCCTAAGAATATCAAAGAAGCCTTGACATATGAAAGTTGGGTTCAGGCCATGAGAGATGAACTGGAACAGTTTGACAGAAATGATGTCATGACCCTTGTTGAATGCCCTAATGGAGTTCTTGTCATTGGCATGAAATGGGTTTTCAAAAACAAGACTGATGAGAATGGCACTGTCATAAAAAACAAAGCAAGACTTGTTGCCAAAGGATATAACCAACAGGAAGGGATAGACTATGAGGGAACCTTTGCACCTATTGCTAGAATGGAAGCCATCAGGATCTTCTTAGCCTATGCAACTTACATGAACTTTAAAGTTTACCAAATGGATGTCAAAAGTGCATTCCTGAATGGTAACATTAAAGAAGATGTCTATGTGCAACAACCTCCTGGCTTTGAAAGTAGTGAATTCCCACACCATGTCTACAAGCCTAACAAAGCCCTTTATGGACTGAAACAAGCACCCAGGGCATGGTATGAAACACTTTCAGCCTTCCTGATCTAAAACAAATTTGTCAGAGGAAAGATTGACAACACTCTGTTCATCTACAGAACAAAAAGTGATGTCATCCTGGTTCAAGTGTATGTTAATGACATCATCTTTGGCTCAACAAGTTACAAACTTTGCAAACAGTTTGAAAAACTGATGACCACAAAGTTTGAAATGAGCATGATGGGTGAACTCACTTACTTTCTTGGACTACAAATCAAACAAACTGACAGAGCGATATCCATTTGTCAAGAAAAATACCTAAAGAACCTACTGAAGAAGTTTGAGCTTACTGACTGCTCTTCAGTGAAGACTCCTATGGTTCCTCCAAACAACCTTGGCCCTGATCTCACTAGATAATCAGTGAACCAAACCCAATACAGGGGAATGATAGGGTCCCTGATGTACTTACTTGCATCCCGGCCTGATATCCAATTCTCAGTCTGTTTGTGTGCCAGATATCAGGCTGATCCTAAAGAGTCTCATCTCACTGCTGTTAAGAGAATCTTTAGGTACCTGAAGGGTACACTAAACCTTGGTTTGTATTACCCAAAGTGCTCAGGATTTGATCTCAAAGGGTACACTGACTCTGACTATGCAGGATGCAATATGGACAGAAAAGTACCTTAGGATCCTATCAATTTCTTGGTGGTAAACTTGCGTGTTGGAGTACAAAGAAACAACAATCAGTGGCCATGTCCTCAGCTGAAGCTGAATATATGGCTGCAGCAGGATACTGTGCAAATGTACTCTGGATGAAGAGCCAACTAAGTGACTATGGCATTCAGTACAAGATGGTACCCATATTTTGTGATAACAAAAGTGCCATAGCCATCTCAAACAACCCAGTGCTTCATCAAAGAACCAAACACATTGACATCAGATACCATTTCATCAGGGACCACATCATGAATGGAGAAATTGAATTATATTTCATCCCCACTGAGTATTAGTTAGCTGATATCTTCACCAAACCCTTGGATGAGCCCACTTTAACAAGACTGAAAGCTGAGTTGGGCATGTTGGATATTAACTCAGGCAACTAATCAAAGTTATTCCAACCTAATGTAAATTCTCTTAGGTCCCTGATTAAAACCAATGTCTCAGTGATAATCACCTCTTCACTGATCATCAACATACTGAATGATAAACTCATTCAGGGAGCTCATGATATCTTATGACATTAATACCCTAACTAAATGCTCCAAGTACTTAGTTAGTAAATGTCCCAGGTAGGTAACTGATTCCTATTTAATATAGGAATATATGTTGCTTATACAACTGGCATCCACATCATGGGCCCCCACTTTTCTCACTAATACCACTGAGCATTAAATGCTCTCCCTCTCACACAAATACTTGTGTGATGACATCACTCTGCAAAAGCGTCTTTTGCAGAGCCACGTAACCATCTTTCTAATCATGTTGAGAGAAAAATGGGTAATGGGAATCGTGCCAGTTAATGCGGATTTCAAACACACTTTAAATTACCGTTTTGAATTAATACCAAAATGTTTGTTATCCGCAACGGCACAACCCTAGTTTTTTCCCTATAAATACCCCCATAAAATTAAACACATACATGCTTTCAAATCTTAACAAAACTCTTGCCAAATTTACTCAAGAATATCTTCGGCTTTCAAATCTGTGTGTGTTTCAATTTTATCAAAACCTTTTTCTCAAAACTAGACCTATTCTCACAAATGGCTTCATCTAAAGTCATCAAATACGCTCCAAATGTGGATTTCCAAGTTGAGAGCGTAGACCTAACCAAAAATAATGTGGTGGGAAACTTCGCCTACCCACAAGGGTTCCCTGAATACAGGGATGTGGTGAAGTACCTTTAAAATTGCTTCCTTACTACCACATTTACTAAAATCCCCTCAGTCGTCTACCATGACTATCTGAGGGAATTTTGGTGCACAGCGGTGGTTGAAAACCCTGATGCACCAAAGGAGGCCAAAATAAGGTTCTCAGTAAAGAATGGAACTAAGTTCCTAACTCTTGACTACAAGACCTTCGTCAAAGCAGCTGGCTTGACCATACTGAGACCTTCACTACCCAGCCCACTGAAAAAGATGTGAAGGAACTCCTTCTGGAACTGGGGCCCTATGACAAAAATCACCCTGAGGTGACACCAGGGGCCCTTCTCTCCAAAGCCCCTATCATCAAAACTTGGTTTCCAGCTCCCTGGAGGATTCTGGTGACCTTTGTCATTTAGGTCCTTTGGGGAAACAAGTCCTCCACAGAGCAACTAAACACTACTCAAGCAATGATAGTGTACTGTCTATTAGAGAGTACAAAAATAGACCTTGGAGAAATTATCTTTAGGGACCTCATTGCAAAATTTGGTGGGAAATATAGACAAAAACTAATGTCTTATCCTAGATTCATTTCCTGCGCCCTGCAAGACTTGCTTGGGTCTGAGTATATAAGGCCTGAAGCCATTGGCTTTGAACCTGATGTTCTACATAAGGATAATTACTCTCGTGACCCTCTTGAGGTTACACCTTTCGCCCTGACCACTGATACGTGGGAATTGCACCAGGCTTTACCTCTCGAGGGATCTCGAGAAGCTTACAACCCCCACCAGGTAGTGTACCTGATCGTTGTAGTATAGTATAGTGACAAGTACCGGGGGATTGATCGTTCAACTCAGGAATAGTGTTGCTAGGATTAGAAAACATAAAAACTAGGTCTAGAGGTGAGGGATGATTCTTTTTGTATTTTTATATATTTTATGAAAGCAATTAAAAATCTCGATTTTTGGAAGAGTAGGCGGAATTAGTTGCTAATCAACTAAACCAATAACTAAGATGCAATCAAAATAAAATAACAGAAATGAAAATTAAGCTAATTACTAATGTGGTGTGAACAATAATGGGGAGAATTGTGTTTACTTAGGTTTCATTACTCCCTAGATATCTTTTACAGGTTGATAGTTTGTTACAATTGCATGGATGACGGGTTATATTCCTTAATACCATTCGTGGGGTGGCTTACGTACTTCACCAACTCTATAAGCTCCTACTTCACTCCTATGTCGAGCCGTTAAATGCTCCTAACATGGGATCATTAGAATTCGCTCATGCATTAAATACAACCATAATTACGTAGTACGCATTGGTTCATGTTTCTTAAGACGTTTAAGCATGTTACCATATGGAAGTCTGCCAGTTTTCTTAAGCCTAACATCGAATACAATCATCCGTAACAACTATAAACAAGCGTAAGATATATTCAAGCAACACATAGGCATATTGATTGAATTGAAAGAGTACTTATCTCAAATTGACATGAAAGAATTCAAAGGGTAAAAACCCTTGAAAAAACAGTAAAATTCGTGCTAGGGTTTCTCCAAAGTTACACCCTACTTGTCCCTCTGTTTGAATAAAAATTGCAAAACTATATATAGATTTTACAGGGTGACGGCGTCAAGAAGGAATTTCTGACGCCGTCAACTCGCCGCTCATAATGAGACCGGATTACCTAGATCCAGATTTGATGCCGTCATGTGTAATTTTACTCTGGGCCGTCACCATATCTTGAACCTTGACGGCCATACGTGACGCCGTCACGTTTTCTCTAGACCGTCACCACTTCCAACTCTTTTTTTACTCTTGACGCCGTCACATGAAGACTCTTGACGCCGTCAGGTACTGTTCCAAGCAAGGAAAATTAAGACTTTGCCGTTTTCTTCACTTTTAGGCACCAAAAACGTCCAAAATGCTTCCTTTTCCAGGATTCACTCCAAAAGTACCTAAAATGACAAAAGGAACGATTTAGGGCAATATTTGATCAAATAAATTCAAATTCGGGCTTAAATGACCCCCTAAAAATGGTTCATTTTTCGCCTCATCGTATACCCTTACACTTGAGATTTGCTTGTCCTCATGCAAATGCGCTTTTATTCTAATCAAAATACAAGTTAGGGGTCATTTAACACTAATATAAAAGTAATTGCAACAAATAATCGTTCCACTAAAGACCAAAGACAAGCACGGAGGTCATATACTAGCACCTCACAAATAGTGTTTAGATACTCACATCTCTTGGGTGTAATAAAGTATATATCACAATATGGAAATGGAAAACATCTCTCACTACCTGTCATAGCAAAATAGATTACCATAGGCTAGGGAAAGGATCAAACCTCCACCACATGGCGTAAGCACCTAGGATAAACTATCAAAGAGGTCTTTCAAAGGGTTATAACGTTAGGTGTAGGGATATGGAATACACGGTTTTGTTGGATAAAGGCAATCTTTACTGGTGGCGAGTTAATCATCTTGGTTAATTACATGTACAAAATGGCGTTGCTAAGCCAAGACTAGACTCGACTTAAGCTAATAAATGAAAAATAACAAAACCATAAAACAAACATAGAATGAAACGGGATGATAGTCCGTATGTTTTTTTTTTCTCTTTTCTTTTTTTTTTATAATTTTTTTTCGATTTTTTTTTCATACACTCTTACCCTACCATCCAAAATAATACATCATAGGGAATGAACATTCCCCTTACACTTGAATTTTTACATACTTTACAACAAACTAATCTAATGACTCGAATCAAGATAATCAAAACACTTGGAGTACTTTTAAGATTAACGCACATATAGGGGTAAGATATGATGTTCTTCCCCATTACTCCATAACATTAGTACTATACCCATGAGTCCCAATCGTCCCAAAACAATATGTACAAGATATGACTCGACTTAGCAACCATGTAATCAATTAGATAATTAACAGGGGTTTAAACAAATAACAATAATGCACTAGAGATGAGTGCATATACGGAAGGCTAAGGCGATTTGGTTGTACATTTAAATGGGTTGTAACAAATTCTTCCTTTAAGTAAGATGCTTAAAGTTAGAAACAAAAAGATAGGCTCGGAGGGGTGTACTAGGGGTTTCGTGTACTAAAACTGTGTACAACGCTAAGGTGTGGGAAAAATTAGTTGACTTTACTAGCCAAGTAATATGACTTAAATGGTCAAGTAATTATGATACGAACACAAGGATGATCCTAATGCCTCTTATCATGTAGTAAATCCTACTACACGAATGTAGTCTCACTAGCGGTCTCGGGATGCATCACTAACGCAAGTTCTAGAATCTAAATGCTACCGGTACACTCGATCATAAGCACTAATAGTAAATGCTTTTCCTATCAAATCTAAAGGCGAACCTCACATATTTTGGTGGGAAATTTTTCTGAATGATACGGTTTTGTGCTAGTCATACAACTCCTATCCATGAGACGCTTGCTAAGGCTAAAGTTTCACTCCTAAATGTTGTAAAAAAATTTAAATTTGGCGCTAAAATTACACTAACAAGTATTTCTCATAGTTTTATTACACACCTACCATCAAACAAAGAAACTCAAGTGCAAGTGTATCCTATAAGGTATCATCATTTACCCTCCCCTTACACTTAGGATGAACATTGTCCCCAATGTTCAATTAAAGAATGTAAAAGTGAAATAGGTAAAAGAATGAAATCAAATACTCCCCTGATTCGTTCGGTGTGGATAGTGTGGTAACAAGGTTAGATCTTCCTCCAAGAAAATGAACGATCAAAGCTTCCCTTCCAGAAAAATAAATCATCTTCTTATCATATATAACCTGTTAAACCTGAGAAAACAAACAAGGCAACCTCGCGTAAAATTGGCGGCAATGTATATATACTAACAAATCCTAGAAAACAAATTAAGATATAATGCTTGTGGAATGAATGTTTGCAGATTTTCTGGAGTTTATAAAACTAAAGAATTAACAAAAACTTTAAGACTCCGTTTGAAAAACAAAACTAGCAAAATTTCTAGAATTTTACACATGACGCCGTCAGGAGTTAACTCATGACGCCGTCAGAAGTGACCTGCGGAAATCTTTACGTTAAGTTTCCGGAAAATTTCTGGAAAAACTTATATCCTACTTCCTGGAAAATCCTGCAAAACATCATTATGACTCGATACAAGCATTTGACTCTAACAAATACTAATATATATGTCCGTTTAATATTGTGGAGAATCATGATCAATTTTGTTTCTTAAAAACATATTTGGGGTTTCCCCTTACACTTATCTTTTGCGAAATACCTTTGTATGAAGTTAAGACGAAGTCAAACGACAAAATAAAGTATTTTCACAATTTTATTTTGAAACATGATCTACCAACAATAAAAATAAAACATGCATACGGAAACAAATAACAATCAAACAAATAAAAATCACACAAAACATGGGTTGCCTCCCAAGAAGCGCTTTTCTTTATTTACGAGTCTTGTAGCTAGACTCAAGGTCATGGGCTATTACGTGACCTAATCGTTGGTCTCATTGTCTAGGTCATCTCCAATATTAGTTTTGTATTCCGGACCTAGTTGCAAGCATTCTTTGTAGAAACCAAGTATTCTATTCATAACATATTCTACTCCTCTACGTCTATCCTCATCATTCCTATTGTAAACCGCTTGTTTGTGTTCCTTTTCTATGTTTGATAGGAGGCGGTATTGTTCAATCTTATAGGGCATTTGGTAAGCAATCTCATCATTCTCCTCCTTGAATCTAACTATCCCTAGGATTGGATCATAACTCATCTTAGAGGCCTCAACAAACGGTTTTCCGAACACTGCTTTTCCCTGGCAACGGTGCCAAAAACTTGATACGTGGGAATCGCACCAGGCTTTACCTCTCGAGGGATCTCGAGAAGCTTACAACCCCCACCAGGCAGTGTACCTGATCATTGTAGTATAGTATAGTGACAAGTACCGGGGGATTGATCGTTCAACTCAGGAATAGTGTCGCTAGGATTAGAAAACCTAAAAACTAGGTCTAGAGGTGAGGGATGATTCTTTTTGTATTTTTATATATTTTATGAAAGCAATTAAAAATCTCGGTTTTTGGAAGAGTGGGCGGAATTAGTTGCTAATCAACTAACCCAATAACTAAGATGCAATCAAAATAAAATAACAGAAATGAAAATTAAGCTAATTACTAATGTGGTGTGAACAATAATGGGGAGAATTGTGTTTACTTAGGTTTCATTACTCCCTAGATATCTTTTACAGGTTGATAGTTTGTTACAATTGCATGGATGACGGGTTATATTCCTTAATACCATTCGTGGGGTGGCGTACGTACATCCCCAACTCTATAAGCTCCTACTTCACTCCTATGTCAAGCCGTTAAAAGCTCCTAACATGGGATCATTAGAATTCGCTCATGCATTAAATACAACCATAATTACCTAGTACGCATTGGTTCATGTTTTTTAAGACGTTAAAGCATGTTACCATATGGAAGTCTGCCAGTTTTCTTAAGCCTAACATCGAATACAATCATCCGTAACAACTATAAACAAACAATCAACCCATAATTAACATCTAGGTTTCACTACATCTAAGCAAACACACAAGAGATCTAGCCTAGCATGTTAAATTCAAGACAAGCGTAAGATATATTCAAACAAACATAGGCATATTGATTGGATTGAAAGAGTACTTATCTCAAATAGTCAAATTGACATGAAAGGTTTCAAAGGGTAAAAACCCTTGAAAAAACAGTAAAATTCGTGCTAGGGTTTCTCCAAAGTTACACCCTACTTGTCCCTCTGTTTGAATGAAAATTGCAAAACTATATATAGATTTTATAGGGTGACGGCATCAAGAAGAAATTTCTGACGCCGTCAACTCGCCGCCCATAATGAGATCGGATTGCCTAGATCCAGATTTGACGCCGTCATGTGTAATTTTACTCTGGGCCGTCACCATATCTTGAACCTTGACGGCCATACGGACGCCGTTACGTTTTCTCTGGACCGTCACCACTTCCAACTCTTGTTTTACTCTTGACGCCGTCACATGAAGACTCTTGACGCCGTCAGGTACTGTTCCCAGCAAGGAAAATTAAGACTTTGCCGTTTTCTTTACTTTTATGCTCCAAAAATGTCCAAAATGCTTCCTTTTCCAGAATTCACTCCAAAAGTACCTAAAATGACAAAAGGAACGATTTAGGACAATATTTGATCAAATAAATTCAAATCCGGGCTTAAATGACCCCCTAAAAATGGTTCATTTTTCGCCTTATCAACCACTTACATGTTGACTGCTATCCAGGGTGACAACAAGATTTCACCAGTTCTCTCTCCCACCAAGATGGTGAAAGGGAAAAAGGGACAAGGGTCCAGGAAGGTGGTTAGACCCAAATCACTCACCACTGGTACTTCAGTCCCCGTGCCTAGCCAAACGGGGCAACAACTGACCATGACTGCTGACACCCTCAGGATTATTACCCAGTCATTGTGTTAGAATCGTATTTTTATTTATAAAAAGTGTCGGTCATTAACGTATAGTTATAGGTTGCTTTAGAATATCATTATGATGAAGTTTATGTGTAGTACTCATGTTTTGTAAAAGTCTAAGGGCTATTAGTGTAATAATCTAAAAGATTAGAGAAGCCCTCAACTATGAGTATAAATACTCTTGTAAACCTCATTTGTGAGGTTGGTTCTCTTAGTGATTCTCTTAGTATTAACAAGGTTATTATTCCACACACTAGAGTTCCCACTCACTCTCTCTCTCTCTCTACTTACTTTCTCTCTCTAGGTTTAAGCTTGATTCAATAGTGATTTAGGTTGTTCTACGGTCCTACAAGTGGTATCAATCACCTAGGGATAATATAGGTTGTTTTAGGTTTGATTTGGTTGAAAAACTTGGTTTAAAAGTGATTTTTTATCATCAGGTTACTATTCATCGTATTCTTGTGAGCTTGGTCAGATTTTTTGCGAGTTTGGCTTAACTTTGCGAGTTAGAACTGTTTTTTGCGAGTTAGCATATTTCTATCGAGTTAGGTTTTGGTCTTATCGAGTTTGGAGCCTACATACCGAGTTAGAAATTTTCTGGTTATTGAGTTAGGGCAGTGTACCGAGTTAGGATTAAGTCTTTATCGAGTTAGGATAAAAACTTACCGAGTTAGGGTTTCTATCGAGTTGGGTTCTATAAGTTTCTTATCGAGTTTGGACTTTGGCGAGTTAGCCTTTCTTACCTAATCGTTTATCGAGTTAGGTTTTGTGTGGCAACCTTCTAGGCGAAACTCTGCTAAAATTTCATCTACTTATCGAGTTAGACTTCTTCTCAGAACTTATCGAGTTTGGAACATCTCTAAACTTATCGAGTTTGGAACAACTCAAAACTTATCGAGTTTGGAACATCTCAAATCTTATCGAGTTTGATAATTTGTCAAGACTTACCGAGTTTTATTGTGTTACCGAGTTTGAACCATTTTCAGAACATACCGAGTTACAAGTTTTCTGAGGTTACCTAGTTTCAAAAGCTTATTGAGTTAGAGTAGCAAGAATCCTATCGAGTTTTTTGGCGGGAAAATTTGAGTAAAATTTATTTTTCACATGAGACTTAACATTCAATTTTTACGCGAGATTCAAATTTTGGTATAACGTTGAAAATTTTGGCCCGAAATTCAAATTTTTAGGCCGAAATTCAAATTTTTTCGGTACATTTTGGCGTAAAAATTTTCAAAACTCAAATTTTTCTGGTAACCTTAGAATTGTATTTCTTTGTGTTTTTCAAATTTTGAGAAAGAAAATTTTCGTATTCATTTTTTGGAGGGAAAATTTGAAATCACAAAAAATTCAACCGAGAACGTTTTTCATCTTCACCAAAACATCTAATCTACAACAACAACCTTTGTTATCTTTCAAAAGATCCTAAGAACAACGTTTCACTTTGAATTGAATCAATGGCATCTCACCATGACAGTATCACGAGTACTTTGTCCAATGGTTTTGCATCAGTCTTCAATGCATTAAACATCCAAAGACACAACAACAATCAGCAAGGATATGCTTCGAGTATACAGATGGGGAATCAGATGCAATATGCAGGGCAGTATGTAGGAAATCAGATGGATCAGATTGCGAATCAGAATGTGCTTAATCAAAATGGGATTGATTGTTTCATGACTTCGATTCAGAAACCTACATCAGCAAGTCACAGCAGAAACAATGTCAATGCAATGACGCAGGTAGAAAAGATCCAGTATTTATTGATGCTAGCCAATAAAGAAGAATCGGGAATACCGTTAACTGCTGAGGAACATGAGTTTAGAGCTACAACAAGAATTAATGACAATTCAGTAGATCTTAATAAAACCTACAACTTTATGGCAAATCAGCAGGCAACAACATCAAGCAGTGATTCTGATCTTCCTCCTACTTATGATTCAGATCCATTCCATGAGGTACCAAATTATGGTAACAATACTACTTCGTTTGCTCATAAGAAGCCACATTCTGTGCCATCTTAACCTAATTATGATACATATGTGGGGGAACAAGTTAATAGCAATGTTAACTATGAAACTCCAGATATCGATCCTAATGGAGTTTAAGCTGCACATAATAGTGCTAATGATGAGGAAACCCGTGCTTTCTTTGAATCTTTATTGAATAATTGCAACATTGAAATTGAGAAAGTGAAAAAGGTAAATCGCGATGTTAAAGCCGCGAATGTTAAATTCATCGCTGAGCTTGAGAGTTACCAGAAAAACGCTAATGCTTTTGAATTTCATAACAAAAGATTGTCTGAATTAGAAACTGGTTATCAAAATTCCGTTTCAAGGGAAAAACAATTGCAACTCAAGTTTGATACACTTGATGTTAACTCTTTCAAAAAGATAAAAGCTTTAAACGCGAAAATTTCTGATTTACAAAACCAACTTTCTAAACAAAAAACAGCTTATACCAATCTTGAAAAAGAAAGGGATGAGTTGAAAAAGGATTTTGCAAAGAAAGAAGACAAACTTTTGGCCGAAATCGTAGAGTCAGAACACATGATTGCACATTTAGAAGAATTAGTGGTTAAGTCGGGTCAGTCAAGTCAAACAATGAAAATGATTTCAAATCAAACTAATCCGATTTACCATACGAAACATAAAGTGGCTCTTGGTAACAACACCCCCAGTAATCTCAAGAAAGCTCAGCAAGAACAGAATGTTTTGTATAATGGTAATGTGATTTACACTAAACATGATCCTCCCGTCGTTCGGGATTCTGTGCAAACGATAGAACATGTCGAAGAGAGCATAAATAAAATGAAACAAAAGGATTTGAAACCCATTGATTACAACAAATTGAACAAACTTTCGGGAATTACTTTTGTTCCACAAAAAGAACCTTCTGTGTTTTCCATAAAACGTCCATTCACGAAATTCTTTTCTAAAAAAATAGTTGTTTCTAAATCTCTTTCAAAAATAGAACAAATGTCCTCTAACAACACTTTTAACACAAGTAAGGCTAGAGACATTCTAGATGACGTTAAAAAGAGAATTCAAGAACTTCAAAATATTGTTGAATCTAAAACTTCAATCAATATTAACAACTGGCATTCTAGTTTTCATATCGAACAGAAAAAGGTGTTTGAAAACGAAATTACTATCCCACTAAATAACATCAGTGCGAGGGTAATCCATTTTGAACGAGCTTTCTTAAAAGAAACGGCCGACTTTGTCAAGGACCACAAATCCCTGGTAAACGAAGCTAATGATACTCGTGAAAACATGAATGTTTTGGAAAACCTTAATGATTCTCTCTTCGAAGCTGTTATGACTACTGATATCATGTCCAACATTTTACAAACATATTCTGTTCAAGACGATGAAAGACTGAGAGCTGAGACCTCCGCAATTGTTTCAAAATATGAAAATGCTCTTATAAAGCTTGAAAAAGAAAATGTGTCATGTTTTAAACAACTTGATCGAAAAAAAGAAGAATGCAAGTATGACAAATTGTCGTATGAGCGTGCCTTCAAGAACATGAAAGAGCAAAATGATCTTTTGAGGGCTCAGCTTGAAAATCAAAAAGGGAAGGGTGAGGAAACTAAGTTTGCAAAACCATCGACTTTGGAGAAACCAAATGTTTCAAACACGGTTCAAAAACCAAAAATGTCAATTTCACGGTTTGCTCCAAAAGTCGATGAGAAAAATGATTTGTCAAAACCAGTCACTCCACCACCCTTGCCCAAGGAAAAGGTAATGCAAAAGATTGTTGATAAACAAAATTTGTTTGTTGAAAGAAACAAAAATGTGATTTCACCTGGCTCTTCTAAGTATAGTACACCAAATAAGACAACAAAAACTGTTAATGAGTCTGTTGGTTCTAATGACATGGTCCTCAATCATCATCTAGAAGAAGCTAGAAAAAAGGCACAACATCGAAAAAACGGAATTTTAGGTGCAAAACCTAGTGTGATGAATTCTACAAGATTCCAAAGCACCGCTAGTAGTAGTAAACCATTACCTAGGAACTTTCAACAAAATACTAGGGATTGGCTTGCATCTAAGAGTAGTGGCACAAATAAGAATTCTAGGAAAGTAGAATGCAACACAAAGAATTCCAAATCAAGTGTCAAGACCCAATCCACTAAGACACCAAATCAAAACAAACCCATTGATAAGAAGCAAGAGGTTAAGAAACCTAATAGGTGGATATCTAAAGAATGTAGTTTTTCCAAGACTGAGACTTCCGCTGCATCTGATAAGAAAACTATATCTAGATCTTACCTTAGGTGGATTCCCACAGGAAAAGTTTTTAAAACAGTTGGTCTTAGATGGATTCCCACAGGAAAGATTTTTGATAGTTGCACCAACACAAATAATAGTGATAATCATCAGGAAAAGGAAGTAGAAACCATTACACCCGTTGATAGTCAACACCCGCAGAGTGATGCTTCATGTACTTCTAACACTGTTATTTGTGAAACCTCTTCGTCTTTGGTTGCAGGTGCTTCAACTATCTCAGAACGTAGTTCTTCAGAGGGTTCAAATTCTGTAAATTCTATAAAATCATTCTTTCAATCTTCTATTTTTGATTTTCCATTTCTTTTATAAAAACAAAAACAAAATACAAAAATATAAAATTTCAAAAAATACAAAAACAATATAAAATCAAAAAATCAAAAAATATTCTTCTCACGACATGTCTCTCGTATAAATCAATATTCTGTACGTTTCTAGAAATGTCATTCAACAATGATATGGACATGTACAGATGCTTGAACGGGAGTTCTTTAATATTTTTTTTAAAACATGTCGTTTCTCAAAAAGTTTCTTCACAATGGCTTGTAAGTTCTTCAGCTTACAACCCGTGCTTCAAAGTGAAATCTTTTCAAAACTTAAGTCCGGGTATAACAACTCGAAAAGATTTCAAATAAGGACTTAATCAAATGGCTTTTGGATACATCAGTTCAGGACCCGCGCTTCAAAGATAGGAAAGTGCTTAATCATACAAAGATTTCAAATATTTGTTGAGCACTTATCCTAAAACGAAAACCACACACTTATCTGGCTTGAGTTTTCTTAGAAAAACTTTCAAAATCTTTAAGCTCAAGACCATGATTGTTGATCTAATGATAAATTAGATTTTCAAAATTCTCTTACATTTTGAGCACCACCTTTTCAAGATTTTTCAATAAGATTTTCAAAATCTATCAAAATCGGTGCTCATCATCAAGATGACTTGTGTACACCTTTCAGTGCACAACTCAAGTTTTCAAAGAAAGGAAAGTGTTACGCTAAAATGATTTTCATCAACAAAGTGCACTTATCCTAAAAATGGACACTGTTGTACGCCTCAGTGCGACATCCCTATTCAAACTAAGAGAAGTCTTTGTTTTTCATAAAACCTTGATGCAAAATTCAACAAATCTGAAACTTCTTTCTCTTTCAGAATTTTGCTTCAAGACAACTCCTTCCCTCTAAACTTTATGTGAGTTTTGAGGGGGAGTATTTCTAAAATAAAATAGTTCCGAATTCATGCAACAACAAATCTGTCTATCTCTCCAAAAAGCTTTTTCTTAATCAGTTGATATCAAAAATATCACGATATGCTATTTTTGAGGGGGAGAAGACATGATTAAAATGTGATGAAAGATGTTTAAAGAGTGTGACTGAATCTCAAAAGAGCTCGACTCAGAAAGTACCAATGAATTGACGAAACTTAATATGTCAGTAATCGAAAAGACTTGTCCTGGACGGGTAATAATTTCAAGCTTGTCTAACTAGTGATGTAAGCGTGTCTCGAATAGGACTTGTCTGAGTAGAATGTACCATATCGAGAGACTTTCTTTGGATTTGACCAGGACGGGTAATAACTTCAAGCTAGTCTAACTAGTGATGTAAGTGTGTCTCAAATCGGTCATGTTCACTGAAAGTGGATCAATTCAAAAAGTGCAAACTCCTCACGCATGTGCAAATTTCTTAAAAATCCATGAGCACATGTGAAGGGGGAGTCCTTCAAAAGAAACAAAAACTCTCAAAAGTGTCAACAAAAATGTGTTTATATTTATAAACACTTTGAGAGATTTTCAATCAAAGGTTTCATGGCAATTATAGGATTCATGGAGTTATAAGGTGACTAAGGTTAGGGAAAACCGTCCTATGATCCGCCAGAGCCGGAGGGATCTACCCAAGGACAATTCCAATAGAAGAGAATTAGAAGTCCTTAGGTATGATTGAAAAAAAGGAGAAAATGAGAAAGGAGAAAGAAGGGGTTGAAGAATTAAAAGGAAAAGTTATGAAAAAGGGTGAAAAGAAATAGCCCTCCATATGTTCAACCTTAGGGCAGACACCGGGTTCAATTCGTATGCTACTGGTTGTTCCTAAGGTGACACCGGTATTGAAGATAAAGACGTCATGGACCCAGTGACGCACTGCACTAAACCTTCTAGCCACTCAAGTTCTCTTAAAAGAGCTTGTTTCATTCTCACGGGGAACCGGTGTAATCTATCGACCTGTCTCATAGAGATGGTTGATATTGAAGCAGGAGACCTCTCCCTAATCTCCGCATAGAAAACCAAATGTGCACTTATCGAGTCTAGAGCCCCGAGATTCATCAAAAGATCTCATAGGAACACATAATATTCCTACACTGGTTGTTCATCATTAAGGACGCCAGACGTAAACTTAAGAGTCCTACGCAGATCTTAGCAATCTGCCAGAACATTTATGAGAGGATTCACATTTGTGATTCTCAATGATTGAATGGAAATTCCTGCCAAGGTCAACATCAAGCAGCCCTGACAGCAGGTCACTTCGGTAATTCTTTATGGGTTACGCTTAGTGTTCGCGGTGGTTTCAAACGGTCTACAGTCGTGGAGTGATCCCCAGCAACTCACCCAGTCATTGAGCTACTTAGTAGGTCTTGTAAGCTCTTTCGGGAGTATCTGATATGGGAACGGCCATGGTAAGGGTTAGAAGGAGTCTTCACACTATGCTGTTGACGATCTCTAATTCCTTATCTGTAAGTACCGGTTGTTTATTGCTAACTGTTTACCTGCAGCTATACATCATCTCCATGGCGAAAGATTCCACATGCTCATACATGCATCACAAAGTCAAAGGAAAGTTCTCACAAAGATCAAAGGATAGCAACAGTCAAAGAAAGATTCTACGCCAAAAAGAAGAATCTACAAAGTAAAGTGACAAAGATCAAAGTGAAAGAATGGAAACAACAAATGCATGTATCACAAAGACTTAAGACGTATGAGCATGTTGGAATGACAGACAACCACCACAAACACAGAAGTGACGAAAGGCAGATGACATCATCGGATCACTTCAACAACAATGAAGCATGATGAACTGGAACTATGATTCATCTAGTGATTCTTAAAGACGTCAAGAGCTATGAATGTTAAAGTTAAAAGACAAAGATGATGACGTCGCGCAACCTCAATGACCAACACTTAGGGGGAGATTGTTAGAATCGTATTTTTATTTATAAAAAGTGTCGGTCATTAACGTATAGTTATAGGTTGCTTTAGAATATCATTATGATGAAGTTTATGTGTAGTACTCATGTTTTGTAAAAGTCTAAGGGCTATTAGTGTAATAATCTAAAAGATTAGAGAAGCCCTAGACTATGAGTATAAATACTCTTGTAAACCTCATTTGTGAGGTTGGTTCTCTTAGTGATTCTCTTAGTATTAACAAGGTTATTATTCCACACACTAGAGTTCCCACTCACTCTCTCTCTCTCTACTTACTTTCTCTCTCTAGGTTTAAGCTTGATTCAATAGTGATTTAGGTTGTTCTACGGTCCTACAAGAGTATTCTACAACCAACACCGGTCTACCAACAACAGTTCTACCCACAACAACAACAAGTTATTCCACAACAGCAACACCCACAATTCCAAGAATCGGAATTCACTGACAATGATGAAGCTACTGCAGCATTGTCCCAAGCGTTTGCTTTTCTGTCAAAGGCATTCCAAGGACGTTATTCTACACCAACAAACAACAACCAAAGGATCTCATCGAACACTCGCAACAAGCAGTTTGCTCAGCCGAGTTTCAATATGGGCAATGAAGGCCAAATGGTTGGAGTTTATGGGAATCAACAGGGATATCAGAATATGCAGAATGCAGGTCAGTTTGTAGGGAATCAGTATGGTCAGTATGCAGGGAATCAGTTGGGCCAGTTTGTTAGAAATCAGAGGGGTCAGAATGTTGGTAATCAGGCAATGGGTAATCAGAATAGAAATGTTGCAGCTCCAGTAGTTGGGAATTTGGGAAATATGAATCAGGGAAATCCGGTAAAGTGTTTCAACTGTCAGGGTGTAGGTCATATGGCAAGGAACTGTCCTACTAAGCCAAACAAGAAAGATCTAGCGTACTTGCAGAAAGCAGTGATGTTGGCACAAAAGGCAGAGGCAGGATTTCAGTTGAACGCAGAGGAAAATGATTTTATGGCTCTTATGGATGAAATGGAAGATAGAGAGGATATCGATGCGAACTGCATTTTTATGGCAAATCTTTAGGAGGCAAAGTATGACACAGATTCTGACACACCTCCGGTCTATGACATCAATGCAGTCTCTGAGGTATCAAACTTCAACACATGTCACAATAATGATATATTTGATATGTCTCCTCAAGAGGAACAACATTCTGAGAAGCTAGCATCTAATTATGATAAATATCTGGACACGCCAAGTAGTAGCAATACTCCTTCAGCAACTCCAGATGTGAGTCATAATGGAGACTTTGTTTCACAGCATGCTGTGAATGATGAGGAAACACGTGCTTTATTTGAATCATTATTAAATAATTGTGGTATTGAAATCGAAAAAGTGAAAAAGGTCAATCGCGATGTTAAGGCCGCGAATGTTAAATTGACCGCTGAGCTTGAGAGTTACAAGGAAAACGCTAAAGCTTTTGAGTTTCATAACAAAAGATTGACTGAATTAGAAACTGGTTATCAAAATTCCGTTTCAAGGGAACAACAATTGCAACTCAAGTTTGATACACTTGATGTTAATTCTTTCAAAAAGATAAAATCTTTAAACGCGGAAATTTCTGATTTACATAACCAACTTTCTAAACAAAAAACAGCTTATACCAATCTTGAAAAAGAAAGGGATGAGTTGAAAAAGGACTTTGCAAAGAAAGAAGACAAACTTTTGGCCGAAATCGTAGAGTCAGAACACATGATTGCTCATTTAGAAGAATTAGTGGTTAAGTCGGGTCAGTCAAGTCAAACAGTGAAAATGATTTCAAATCAAACTAATCCGATTTACCATACGAAACATAAAGTGGCTCTTGGTAACAACACCCCCAGTAATCTCAAGAAAGGTCAGCAAGAACAGAATGTTTTGTATAATGGTAATGTGATTTACACTAAACATGATCCTCCCGTCGTTCGGGATTCTATGCAAACGATAGAACATGTCGAAGAGAGCATAAATAAAATGAAACAAAAGGATTTGAAACCCATTGATTACAACAAATTGAATAAACTTTCGGGAATTACTTTTGTTCCACAAAAAGAACCATCTGTGTTTTCCATAAAACGACCATTCTCAAAAATGTTTTCTAAGAAAGTAATTGTTTCCAAATCTCTTTCAAAAATGGAACAAATGTCTTCTAACAACACTTTTAGTACAAGTGAGGCTAGAAACATTCTAGATGACGTTAAAAAGAGAATTCAAGAACTTCAAAATATTGTTGCTTCTAAAACTACAATCGATATTAACAACTGGCATTCCAGTTTTCATATTGAGCAGAAAAAAGTTTTTGAAAACGAAATTACTATCCCACTGAATAACATCAGTGCGAGGGTAATCCATTTTGAAAAAGCTTTCTTAAAAGAAACGGCCGACTTTGTCAAGGACCACAAATCCCTGGTAAACGAAGCTAATGATACTCGTGAAAACATGAATGTTTTGGAAAACCTAAATGATTCTTTCTTCGAAGCTGTTATGACCACTGACATTATGTCCATCATTTTACAAACATACTCTGTTCAAGACGATGAAAGACTGAGAGCTGAGACCTCCGAAATTGTTTCCAAATATGAAAATGCTCTTATAAAGCTTGAAAAAAAAATGTGTCATGTTTTAAACAACTTGATCGAAAAAAGGAAGAATGCAAGTATGACAAACTGTCGTATGAGCGTGCTTTCAAGAACATGAAAGAGCAAAATGATCTTTTGAGGGCTCAGCTTGAAAGTCAAAAAAGGAAGGGTGAGGAAACTAAGTTTGCAAAACCATCGACTTCGGAGAAATCAAATATTCCAAATATGGTTCAAAAACCAAAAATGTCAATTTCACGATTTGCTCCAAAAGTCGATGAGAAAAGGGATTTGACAAAACCAGTCACTCCAACACCCTTGCCTAAGATAAGTGAAAATGAAAAGATTGTTGATAAAGGAAAAGCGGTTGTCGAAACACCAAAAGTGATAGCACCTGGCCTTTTTAGGATTAGTCCCACTAATGCGTCTGCCTCCACATCTAAGACTTATGAGGGCAAAAAGGATAATTCTAAAGATTCTAGTGTTGCTAAAAAGGACAACAATATAAATCCTAATGCGTGTGCCTCAACTTCTACAGGATTAGACAGCACCTCTAGGAGCAGCAGACTAAAGCCTAGGAGCAATACAAGGAACAATAGAGTCTCGCCTGCCTCTAAGAGTAGTTGCACGAATAAAGTTGAAGAAGTAGAAGAACACCCTAGGAATTTATCGCTTTCTAATAAGAGACATATTTCATCTGAATGTAATGTCGAGAGTACTGGTTCTAATGCATGTAATGACACTGTTTGTTTAATATCCAAGAAATGTTTAATTAATGATGTTCATGATGAATGTGTTTCTAAGAATGTGAATGTTACGCCTGAACAGAAGAGCGTTTCGAAAGGTCCTAGTGCAAAATCTAGATTTGTTGGAAACCTAATTCAAAGAATTAGGAACACCACTAATAGTCGCACACCTAGGAACTATCTTAAGCATTGTGTTTGGATTCCAACGGGTAGAGAATTTATACTCAAGGATGGCAAATTAGAAATACTTCAAGCTAAACAAGTAGCAACTGTCCATGAGTGTGATTTTGATTGTACCCCTAACCCCATGGAACCAAATTCAAAACGGTTTCCAAATACAAACTCTTCTGTTATTGGCAGGTTATCGAAATATGTCTTTGGATCGTCGACTCGGGTTGCTCCAAGCACATGACCGGGAATTTAAAGCTGCTGATCAATTTCATCTGGAAATTCATGGGAACTGTACGCTTTGGAAATGATCATGTAGCAGCTATCCTGGGTTTTGGAGATCTTCAGTTTGGGAATTTTTTAATCACTCGAGTTTACTACGTCGAAGGGTTGGGACACAACTTGTTTTCAGTCGGGCAGTTTTGTGATGCAGATTTAGAAGTTGCATTCAGGAGAAACACGGTTTTTATTAGAAATTTGGTTGGTGATGATCTCTTAACTGGTAATCAGAGTACAAACTTGTATGCTATCGACATCAACCAAATGGCTTCTACGTCACCAATTTGTCTCATGACAAGGGCAACCGAAACTAAGTCCTGGCTGTGGCATAGAAGATTATCCCATCTCAATTTCGACACGATCAACAAGTTAGCCAAAGACAACATCGTCACCGGACTTCCCAAGTTCAAATACACCAAGGAACACCTTTGTCCATCATGCGAACAAGGAAAAAGTAAAAGAGCATCATATAAACCCAAAACCGTACCTAGTTCGGAAGCAAGGTTACACTTGTTGCACATGGACTTATGTGGCCCAATGAGAGTTGAAAGCATTAATGGGAAGAAGTATATTCTCGTTATTGTTGATGATTATTCAAGATATACTTGGGTAAAGTTTTTGAGATCAAAAGACGAAGCACCAGGTACCATCATCACCTTTCTGAAGCGAATCCAAATTCTACTTCACACTCAAAACAAAGGCAAACGGAGGGCACTGAGACATCACACTCAGTGTCCTCGGGCACACCCATTCCCAAAGGCTCTGCTAACATAAACAAGTCAGTGGAGTTGGAATCAAACCAACTTCCACATCCTGCTAAAGGCTCTGGTAAATCGCAATCAGAGTCTTATGGAGTTAAGGGTCCTATATCCTCGGTGGGGCAGCACTACTCCACTGAGAAGGGGACCCACACCACTTCACATCCTGCTAAAGGCTCGGGTAAATCACAACCCAAGCATCAGGGCTAAATCTTCGACAGGCCAGCACAAGCCTGTTGGAAAGGAGGCAAACCCACTCAGGTGCCTGATGAGGACATTCGCAGCTTAAAGCTTTTGTTTGAGAGCACAACCACTTTTCCCAAAGACTCAGGGGGCCTTATACAACCCACTAATAGGGACAAAACTTTCACAGCTCCTCATGATGGCACTGGGAAACACCCATCAGTGTCTGAAGGGGTCAAGGGGGACAAAGATTCAGAGGGAATGAAACCACCCGCTGATATGGAACCCAAACCCACTCCCGGAGGTGCGCATAACTTGGGAACTGACATTGAGGACCAGGTAGATAAAACCCAGTCTGCTGGATTTGAGAGGTCAGGACCTGGCCATAACGAAGGCAAATCTTCTTTTGAAGAGGAGCCGGATAACCTCCTTTTGCAGATTCAATCCATGGCAGATGTTCAGGCTGCTTTGTTCTCTGATGATGATTTTCACAGTGATGAGGAGATTTTTGAAGCAGGATAAGATATGGAAATTGAGGAGACAGTCCCTGAACCAATTCTTCAGTCTCCTCAATCTTCCAACCATGATGATGCAGAAACCCACTCCCTATCAGAGTCCTCAGATGATGAAGAGACTCCTCTCACTGTGAAGGTTTTCAATAAATTCATCAAGAAGGCTACCAATGCCTTGTTCAGGGGGGTCACTGACAAAGTATTTGACATGCACACTAAGCAAGCAGTTCACTACTTCAACCTGAAGAGCTCTGTTGAAGAATTCAATGAAGATGTCTGGGAGCAGAATTCCTCTGTCAACTACTCCCTGGCACAAATGGTCGCTCGCCTCAACCAATTCCTTGAATCACTTAACAATCTGAACATAGGGGTTCAATCCATTCAAGAATCGGTTAAAGATGATCCTGAACTTACAAAGAAGCTTCTTCAGGCTTCCGAGATCTACCAGCTCAACTCTGTGCATATCACTGAGTTACTCAACCTGATGAAGTCCGTTAATCTTCAGGCTCTCAGTAGCTCAGTGGAGTCATCCACAACCTCCCTTGCAACTTTGGATCAATTGGTGACAGCTCAGTCCAAAAAGTCAGAAGCTCTTGCTTGGAGATTCGGTTCCCATTTGTCTGCTATGGAATTGCTCAGGCATCTCTTGACGCTAAAGTATCAACCATCCAAAGGGACACCTCAGACATCAAATCCATGATGACTGAGATATTTCAGGCCTTCAAGGGAACATCCCCCTCTGCATCAGTCACTCCAACTCTTGCCATAACTTTAGCTCCAGCAACAGTTGAGGTGGAGAATATCACTGATGCTCCTCACACTGAAGTCCCATATGAAGCTGCTCCCTTTCACACTGAGGGGGAGCAAGTCACTGAAGCCACTCCCATCTCATGTGCTCAACCTAATGAAGCAATTGTCCAACCATCAGTCACTCAGAAGGACAAAGGCAAAGGCATTGCTACAACCTCTGAACCATCACCAGTACTAAAGCCGGCCTCTACCATCGTCAGACAGGATCCTGATGAACCAATTAGGGTCCCTTTTGAAATCAATGGGGTAATTCATCATCTCACAAATGAAGAAATTCAAGTTCATATGGAAAGAGATGAGGCACTAAAGAAGGTGGCTGAGGAGGAAAGAATAAGCAAGTCCGCACTTATAAAGGTTGTTCATGAGGAAGCGGATTAAATAAGGTTGGATACTGAGAAACTGGCCACTGAGCAAGCAAGGGCTGTTTTCAAAGAGGCTTATGAGGAGGAATTAAGTGCCCTAAAGATGCAAAGAGAAGCTAAGCTCAGGAAGGACGCTCAGATCAGGAAGACTAGGATTGTGAGGTACACTTGGGTGATGAAAGAAAGGTTGAAGCCTGAAACCATCACTGATGTGAAAATCCATCACAACACCAAGCCTGCTATTGTCACTGTCTTCAGGGGCAAGATAAATGAGTAATGGATACCCATAATCCATTCAAGTTTGCTGACTTTGGTATCTCTGAGCTGGATGAACTTCGACCAATCATAAACAAGAAGTCAAATGTGGTGGTCCCTAATCTCTTGAAATCACTAGAGCTCAGATACAAAGGACTGATGGAAATGCCAAAATCTCTTGGAATCCCCTCTCTACTTCCTGCTCCATCTACTCAAGATGCCCCTCCTAAGGTCTCCAAAAGAAAGAGGAAGCATATTGAATCAGAACCTGAGATCAAGGTCCCTGGACTGGACTGTGACAGATCTCTTCCTGAGGGAATCACCTTCATGAACAATGTGGTGTTTGAAATTCCTGAGAGGGGTATGTGCTTCACTGACGAGTATGGAAACCCTGCTTTCCAGAGATGGTCTGACATTGACAAGGCAGGGATCAAAGCGATGCTTATGTACCTGATGCTGGCTTCTCCTGTCAGATGTGCTGAAAACATAAGGTTCTGTCAAGACCTCAAAGCTAAGATTGAAGAGCACCCTGAAAGACACCTCCTGAGATCCAAAAAGGCAAAGCTTGAAGCTCTTGGTTACCAACTGAACATCTGAATCTGCACCAACTATCTTTCTTTTGTGTTTTTGTAATTTTTCTTAGGATTTGTAATATTTATTAATGAACAATGATGTTTCTTTTAAGTTACAAGTGTCCTAAGTTAATTACATCAACACTCAGTGAAGAGAAGAAGAACCCTGACTACTCACACTGAATCAATACACACTTAGGCTATTTGTATATCCAAATAGGGGGAGACTATTGGGTCACCGAATTCCCCAAGCTTCCTTTTAACTTAGATTTGAACATAAAATAACCTAAGTGTCTATTATCCGTATATACAAACAAGTCACTGAGTGAACAGTACCTCAGTGAGTCATCTTCAGGATGCTTGGAGCGAGTCTATGTCTAAAGGCTCACCATTCAGTGAGGCGAAACTAAGTGAGTGGAATCTAAGCCAAGAAGAAGATGATGGGTTCAGTGAGGATGACAGTAACTCACTGAACCCCCAGGACTCCTCAACAACAACTACATACTGAAGAATGAAGACTGAAGGCCTGAGGACTGAAGTATGGGCGGGACAAGGCGGGAAAAGTTTGAACGGATCAACAGGTGACCTCATCCACCTGAAGTCAAACTTTCCCTAAAAGGCATCATGTCAGGGTGGTGTCATTACTGTGCATTGGAACGGCACATTGTCTTTTACCCAAAATAGTCTAATGTAACAGAGACAAAAATATGTAACTATTTTTGTCTCTACTAGTTAGGTCATCTTTTGTCTTTATCAGTAAAGTTGTAAATCACTTGTGTATAAATAGGTAGCATAAGTGAGGAGTAAAAGTGACAAGTTTGTGCATTTAATGCGAAGCATTCACAAACCACTTTTACTCCTCCAAAGAACAACACAGTCCCTGAGATAGCTCAGTGAGACCTTATATTTGTCACTCAACGTAGTTTGAGTTTAGTGAGGAGTCCACACCATACTTGTCATTTCAATCCCAAGTGTTATTCCACAAACACTTGGGGTATAATTCTTTTGATTAACTTCTAATAAGAATTAAACATTGAAAAACCTTGTGTCTCTTTCTTTACGTTTTATCTTTGTTGTTAATCTTATTTATCTGAGTTTAATGTCATGGAACTTGGTTAGGTTAACTCATTAGTTAACTATTAACTTAGTAAACAGGACCAACACCTTTCCTTCTCAACTACTGATCATGCCAAGTATACTTAGTATTCATTGTAGTGCCTTCTTGTAACTCTTTAACAACTTTACTTAACACAGGATCAGTGGACCATAACAATGTCACTACATCCATAAACTCATTCGAAGTAACTGACGAGGCGAAAAATGAACCACTTTTACGGGGTCATTTAAGCCCGGAATTGAATTTATTTGATCAAATATTGCCCTAAATCGTTCCTTTTGTGATTTTAGGTACTTTGGGAGTGAATTCTGGAAAAGGAAGCATTTTGGACGTTTTTGGAGCATAAAAGTGAATAAAACGACAAAGACTTAGTTTTCCATGCTGAGAACAGTACTTGATGGAGTCAAGAAGAAAAACCTGACAGCGACAAGAGTAAAATCCGTGACGACCCAGTGAAAACTTGAAGGCGTCAAGAGAAGAGCGTCAAGAGTTAATATGGTGAGGGCCTGCATAAGGAGTACACATGACGGCGTCAAACCCAGATCTAGGCAGTCTGAGAAATTATTTGGCGGCGAGATGACGGCGTCAGCAATTTGTTCTTGACGCCGTCACCTATCAGAACTATATATACTTTTCTATTTTTCATTCATTAAGAGAGGAACTTGTGTGGAGAATACTAGGGTCGAACCTAATAAACCCTAGGTCATTTTTTACTGTATTTTCAAGGGTTTTCACCCCTTGAAACCTTTCATGTTCAATTGAGATAAGTCCTCTTTCAATTCATTCAATATGTCTATGTGTTGTTTGAATATATCTTATGCATGTCTTGATTTCAACATGCTAGGCTAGATCTATCATGTGTTTGTTTAGATGTAATGAAACCTAGATGTTAATTATAGGTTGATTGCTTGTTTATAGTTGTATTGGATGAATGATTTCAATGTTAGGCTTAAGAAAACTGGCAGATCTCCATTGTGTAACATGCTTGAACGTCTTAAGAAACATGAACCGATGTGTACTAGGTTTTATTGGTTGTATTTAATGCATGAGCAAATTCTAGTGATCCCATGTTAGGAGCTTCTTAGCCGGCTCGACATAGGAGTGAAGTAGGCGCTTATAGGATTGGGGAAGTAAGTACGCCACCCCATGAATGGTATTAAGGAATACAACCTGTCATCCACGCAACTGTAACACGTAATTAACCTGTAAAAGATATCTAGGGAGTAGTGAAATCTAAGTAAACACAATTCTCCCATATATTGCTCACAACTCTAGTTAATTTAGTTTTATTTCATTTTTAGTATTTTATTTTGATTGCATCTTAGTAATTGGGTTAGTTGACTAGCAACTAATTCCGCCCAACTCCTTCAAAACCGAGATTTTTATTTACTTTTATAAAAACTAAAAAATACAAAAGAATCATCCCTCATCTCTAGACCTAGTCTTTAGGTTTTCTAATCCTAGCGACACTATTCCTAGCTGAACGATCAATCCCCCGGTACTTGTCATTATACTATACTACATCGATCAGGTACACTTCCTGGTGGGGGTTGTAAGCTTCTCGAGATCCCTCGAGAGGTAAAGCCTGGTGCAATCCCTACGTACCAAGTTTTTGGCGCCGCAGCCCGTTGAATAGTTATTATCTAGGTTAGAATATCTTTTTATTAGGTCTACTTGCTAGATTCCTTTCTAGTAGGATTTTATTTTTATTTTTAGGTTCTCTTTAGTCTATCTTATTTCTTCGTGTTTTTGTTCGTAACTCTTCGCCATCCGACATCATGGACGATGGTAACATCTTTGAACCCATCATCCCACCACAACAAGACCACCAACAAAACCCACCACTTGCTAACCAACCTCTTAGGCCCCGAACCCTAGGAGAGTATTCCCGACCTAGCCACCAAGGCTACCGAAACACCATTGAGCTCACCCAAGGAGCCAATGTGACCCCCTTGCGATCCGACACCATCCGGTTGGTGCAAAGCGGATGTGCATTCCATGGACTTCGTTCCGAAGATCCAAATCAACATCTCAAGGACTTCCTTAAAATTGTAGATTCTATAGACCTTGATGTTACAACTAGAGAGTCAACCAGATTACGCCTATTCCAATTCTCTCTACGTGATCAAGCTAGTCAATGGCTTGAGCGTTTACCCACGGGATCCATCACCTCATGGGATGATCTCACCACTCGTTTCCTTGCTCAATTTTTCCCACCGGGGAGAACTACCAAGTTTAGAAATGATATCTTGATGTTCCAACAACGTCAAGGTGAAACTCTATATGAAGCATGGACTCGATTCAAGGACTTACTCCAAAAAGTCCCTCATCATGGCATAGATCTTTGGCTCAAAGTCCAAATCTTCTATGACCATATCGATCTCTCCACAAGGCGAGCCATTGACCAATCGGCCGGTGGTAAGCTACGTGATCTAAGTGCGGAACAATCATGGGAACTTATAGAAGATCTTGCTCTCTATGACAACGAAAGTTGGAATGATCCCCATGATTTGAACAAAATGGTCAAGGCAATATCTTTACCTTCGAACAATTCTAGCACTCCCGACCGTAGGATCATAGAACTTGAGGACCAAGTCAAGTTTCTCATAAAATCTTACGAAGCTCCTAAGCCTTCAAGCCAAGTGAACAAAATCACTTCTTCATGCGAATTATGTAGTGGTCCCCATGACACTCGTGATTGTGTGGAACTCCCCGGAACAGCTTTTGCGGACTACGCATCCTCGCGTACCGACGAAGCGGGAGATAAGTGGTACACTTTCAAACCCGAGCCAAACCCTTATGGTGATTCCTACAACCCTTCTTGGAAAAATCACCCAAACCTTAGGTGGAAACAAAATCAAGCCAATTCTTCTAACCCGCCTAACCGTTACCAACCAAACGGTCCACCCTCCAACCGTACTTTCAACAACAATCCTTCTAACAACTATGGTAGTACCAACAATCTTGAAGGATTGATGTCTAAGTTCATGGCATCTCAAGAGGCTCGCATAGCTAGGTTTGAAACCGAATTCAACCAACAACAAACAGAGATGACCAACAAGATTGACAACTTGTTGAAAGCCCTCAACAACCAAGCGTTAACTACACCTAGGAAGGACACTAGGGATGCCAATAACGGAATCCTAATTAAGGACCCCTCATCATCCAAACATGTCCACTTTGTCAATGTTGTCACCATTAAGCCAAAAGATAAGGATATAGAAGAAAGTGACAAAGATGAAGTTGAAGTAGAAACCGAGACTAGGGATGAAATTAGGGAGGTTGAGGTTAATGAGGGAAAAGTGTTAGAGGAAGTAGAGACCGTAGAAGAGTATTTTGATAAGTTGCCCACCAAGGAAGAACGGGAGTATCATAAGGATTTATTCGATATTCCCGAGACACCATATATCCTTGGCACACCCCTTATCAAAATGGGAGACCCCTCTAACATCAACATACCATGCAACATCAGGCATATGCATATATGGAAAGCTTATATCGATCCTAGATCTCCTATAAACATCATGACTAGGACTTATTATAATTGGGTGATGAAGAAACAACTTGGTTATAGGATGATGCCCAATAAGAATTTGATAAGTAATTTTGTAGGAAGAGTGAAGGGATTGCATGTGATTATAGGTAATTTCACTTATGAGATCGATTTTATGATAGTAGAAGATACTCGTCCGGTGATAGATGATTGCCTAAGTCAAGTAGGTTTCGGAAAACCATTCATTGAGGCCACTAAGATGAGTTATGATCCGACTTTGGGGATAGTTAGGTTCAAGGAAGAGAATGATGAGATTGCCTACCAAATGCCCTATAAGATTGAGCAATACTGCCTCCTATCTAATATAGAAAAGGAACACAAACAAGCGGCTTATTATAGGAATGATGAGGATAGACGTAAAGGAGTAGAGTATGTGAAGAATAGGATGCTTGGTTTTTACAAAGAATGCTTGCAACTAGGTCCGGAATATAAAACTGGTATAGGAGATGACCTAGAGAGTGAAACCAACGATGAGGTCACGTAGTAACCCATGACCTCGAGTCTAGCTACAAGACTCGTAAATAAAGAAAAGCACTTCTTGGGAGGCGACCCATGTTTTGTGTGATTTTTATTTTTGTTTGTTTGTTATTTGCTTCCGTATGCATGCTTTATTTTTATTGTTGGTAGATCATGTTTCAAAACTAAAATAGTGAAAATACTTTATTTTGTTGTTTAGCTTAGTCTTAACTTCATCCAAAGGTATTTTTGCAAAAGATAAGTGTAAAGGGAAACCCCAAATATGTTTTTATGAAACAAAACCGATCATGATTCTCCACAATATTAAGTGAACATGTATATTCGTATTTGTTAGATTCAAATGCTTGTATCGAGTCATAATGATGTTTTGCAGGATTTTCCAGGAAGTAGGACGAAGTTTTTCCAGAAATTTTCCGGAAACTTAACATAAGAATTTCTGCAGGTCACTTCTGACGGCGTCATGAGTTTACTCTTGACGGCGTCGTGTGTAAAAATCTAAAAATTTTACCAGTTTTGTTTTTCTAACGGAGTTTTAAAGTTTTTGTTGAATCATTAATTTTATAATCTCCAGGAAATCTGCAAACATCATTCCACAAGCATTATATCTTATTTTGTTTTCTAGGTTTTATTAGCATATGTAGATTGCTGCCGATTTTATGCGAGGTTGCCTTGTCTGTTTTCTCAGGTTTTACAGGTTATGTATGACAAGAAGATGATTTATATTCTGGAAGGGAAGCTTTGATTGTTCATTTTCTTGGAGGAAGATCTAACCTGGCCACCTTATTATCCATACCGAGCGAATCAGGGGAGTATTTGATTTCATTCGTTTTACTTATTTCACTTTTACATTCTTTACTTGAACATTGGGGACAATGTTCATCCTAAGTGTAAGGGGAGGGTAAAATGATGATACCTTACAGATACACTTTCGCTTGAGTTTGTTTGTTTGATGGTAGATGTGTAATAAAACTATGAGAAATACTTGTTAGTGCAATTTTAGCGCCAAATTTAAAATTTTTTACAACATTTAAGAGTGAAACTTTAGCCATAGCAAGCGTCTCATGGATAGGAGATTGTATGACTAGCACAAAACCGTACTATTCAGAAAAATTTTCCACCCAAATATGTGAGGTTCGCCTTTAGATTTGATAGGAAAAACATTTACTATTAGTGCTTATGAGTGTACCGGTAGCATTTAGATTCTAGAACTTGCATTAGTGATGCATCCCGAGACTGCTAGTGAGACTACATTCGTGTAGTAGGATTTACTACATGATAAGAGGCATTAAGATCACCCTTGTGTTAAACCCGTATCATAATTACTTGACCATTTAAGTCATATTACTTGGCTAGTTAAGTCAATTAATTTTTCCCACACCTTTAGCGTTGTACTCATTTTTAGTACACGAAACCCCTAGTACACCCCTCCGAGCCTATCTTTTCGTTTCTAACTTTAAGCATCTTACTTAAAGGAAGAATTTGTTACACCCCACGTAAATGTACAACCAAATCGCCTTAGCCTTCCGTGTATGCACTCATCTTTAGTGCATTATTGTTATTTGTTAAACCCTAAGTTAATTATCTAATTGATTACATGGTTGCTAAGTCGAGTCATATTCTTGTACATATTGTTTTGGGACGATTGGGACTCATGGGTAAAGTACTTATTTTATGGAGTAATGGGGAAGAACGTCATATTATTACCCCCATATGTATGTTAATCTTAAAAATACTCCAAGTGTTTTGATTTTCTTAATTCGAGTCATTAGATTAGTTTATTGTAAAGTATGTAAAAATTCAAGTGTAAGGGGAATTTTCATTCCCTATGATGTATTATTTCGGATGGTAGGGTAAGAGTGTATGCAAAAAAAAAAAAAAAAAGAAAAAAAGAAAAAAAAACGGACTACCATTTCTTTTCATTCTATGTTCATTTTATGTTTTTGTTATTTTTGATTTATTAGCTTAAGTCGAGTCTAGTCTTGGCTTAGCAACGCCATATGGTACATGTAATTAACCAAGATTGTTAACTCGCCACCAGTAAAGACTGCCTATATCCAACAAAACCGTGTATTCCATATCCCTACACCTAACGTTACAACCCTTTAAAAGACCTCTTTGATAGTTTATCCTAGGTGCTTACGCCATGTGGTGGAGGTTTGATCCTTTTCCAAGCCTATGGTAATCTATTTTGTTATGACAGGTAGTGAGAGATGTTTTCCATTTCCATATTGTGATATATACTTTATAACACCCGAGAGATGTGAGTATCTAAACACTATTTGTGAGGTGCTAGTATATGACCTCCGTGCTTGTCTTTGGTCTTTAGTGGAACGATTATTTGTTGTAATTACTTTTATATTAGTGTTAAATGACCCCTAACTTGTATTTTGATTAGAATAAAAGCGCATTTGCTTGAGGACAAGCAAATCTCAAGTGTAAGGGTATATGATGAGGCGAAAAATGAACCACTTTTAAGGGGTCATTTAAGCCCGAAATTGAATTTATTTGATCAAATATTGCCTTAATCGTTCCTTTTGTGATTTTAGGTACTTTGGGAGTGAATTCTGGAAAATGAAGCATTTTGGACGTTTTTGGAGCATAAAAGTGAAGAAAACGGCAAAGACTTAATTTTCCATGCTGAGAACAGTACCTGACGGCGTCAAGAAGAAAAACCTGACGGCGTCAAGAGTAAAATCCGTGACAACCCAGTGAAAACCTGAAGGCGTCAAGAGAAGAGCATCAAGAGTTAATATGGTGACGGCCTGCATAAGGAATACACATGACGGCGTCAAACCCAGATCTAGGCAGTCCGAGAAATTATTTGGCGGCGAGATGACGGCGTCAGCAATTTGTTCTTGACGCCGTCACCTATCAGAATCTATATATACTTTTCTATTTTTCATTCATTAAGAGAGGAACTTGTGTGGAGAATACTAGGGTAGAAACTAATAAACCCTAGGTCGTTTTCTACTGTATTTTCAAGGGTTTTCACCCCTTGAAACCTTTCATGTTCAATTGAGATAAGTCCTCTTTCAATTCTTTCAATATGTCTATGTGTTGTTTGAATATATCTTATGCTTGTCTTGATTTCAACATGCTAGGCTAGATCTATCATGTGTTTGCTTTGATGTAATGTAACCTAGATGTTAATTATAGGTTGATTGCTTGTTTATAGTTGTATTAGATGAATGATTTCAATGTTAGGCTTAAGACTGGCAGATCTCCATTGTGTAACATGCTTGAACGTCTTAAGAAACATGAACCGATGTGTACTAGGTTTTATTGGTTGTATTTAATGCATGACCAAATTCTAGTGATCCCATGTTAGGAGCTTCTTAGCCGGCTCGACATAGGAGTGAAGTAGGCGCTTATAGGATTGGGAAAGTAAGTACGCCACCCTATGAATGGTATTAAGGAATACAACCCGTCATCCACGCAACTGTAACAAGTAATTAACATGTAAAAGATGTCTAGGGAGTAGTGAAATCTAAGTAAACACAATTCTACCATATATTGCTCACAACTCTAGTTAATTTAGTTTTTTTTCATTTTTAGTATTTTATTTTGATTGCATCTTAGTAATTGGGTTAGTTGACTAGCAACTAATTCTGCCCAACTCCTTCAAAACCGAGATTTTTATTTGCTTTTATAAAAACTAAAAAATACAAAAGAATCATCCCTCATCTCTAGACCTAGTCTTTAGGTTTTCTAATCCTAGCGACACTATTCCTAGCTGAACGATCAATCCCCCGGTACTTGTCATTATACTATACTACATCGATCAGGTACACTGCCTGGTGGGGGTTGTAAGCTTCTCGAGATCCCTCGAGAGGTAAAGCCTGGTGCAATCCCTACGTACCAGTAACAACAGTCAAAAGAGCAAACAGTTCCCCCTGTCTTTGAATTCTTGAAAGTGCATTAGCTACAACATTTTCCTTCCCTTTCTTAACTTCTATTTCATAGTCAAAGCCCAATAGTTTGGATAGCCACTTATATTAGAAAAGAGTAGTGATTCTTTGATCTAAAACATACCTAAGGCTGAAGTGGTCTACCTTAATTTTGAAATGCATGTCAAGAAGACAACCCCTTCATTTCTGCAATGCTAAAACTACTGTCGACAACTCTTTTTTCATATGCAAATAATAACTGGTGTTTTGGGGCTAATGTCTTGCTTAATAATGTTATAGGGTGACCATTTTGTTGAAGTACTGCACCTATATCATACCCTGATACATCAGTCTCAATAGTGAATTCCTCATTAAAGTTAGGTAAAGCAATAACTAGAGCTTCTGTCATAGCTTGTTGCAGTTTCTCAAAAGCAGTCTGTACCTTTTGAGTCCATAAGAAAGCATTCTGCTTTAGTGAAACAGTCAAAGGTTGACTAACACTTGCATAACCTTTGATGAATCTCCTATAGTATCCAGTAAGCCCCAAAAAAGCCTTTAATTTGCTTAATTGTTGTAGGAACTTGCCACATTTTCATTGTTTGTATCTTTTTTAGATTGGTTGCTATTCCCTGAACTGAAATCAAATGTCCCAGATACTCCACTTGAGTTATGCCAAACACACATTTACTCTGCTTTACATATATAGTATTTTCTCTAATGACTTGCAAAACTTGTCTCAAATGATCCACATGAGCTGTCACAGAGGGACTATAAACCAGAATATCATCAAAAAAACATTAGGGTGAATTTCCTGTAAACAAATGTTTAAATATTGTGTTTAATAGTGCTTGAAAAGTAGAAGGTGCATTGGGAAGATCAAATGGCATAACCACAAACTCACAATGGCCTTCATGGGACTTGAATTATATGAAAGGTATATGGAATTTATCTTTAATTGTATTCTTATTAAGTTGCATGTAATCTATGCACATTATCCAATATCCATCATTCTTTTTACCATAACAATAGGAGAAGAGAAGGGAATGTGGCTTGGTGTCACCACTCTTGTTTCTAACAACTCTTTAACCATTGCTTCTATAGCATCTTTTTGGTTTGGGGGAGGTGGTGTATACTTGTAAGGCCTGATATTGATTGCAACAAATTCATCTTTCAAACGAATTATATGGTCAAAACTTCTCTGAAAAAAATGAGTATAATGGACCGCAAACATATCATCAAACTCTTGTAATAATACCTTCAATTCAGGGTCAATCTCATTGCTTTTCACCTCTGCAATCTGCATCAACTTTAAGGTTGCATATGGCTAAATGCAACTAATGGAAGGTAAATAAGCACCATTATCCCCTGCTATTTGCTTATTTAATTTATTCCCACTCATCCATTGTAATTCAGATCGTTTAGTCCCCCCTTAAACACACTTTCTTTCCCTTATAAGCAAACTTCATAACTAAGTCTTGGAAATTCCATTTATTGGTGCCTTGTGTAGAAAACCATTGGATCCCAAAGACCAATTCACAATCCCCCCCTAATGGAAGAAGCATAACATCTGTCTTAAACACTTGGCCCTAAATTGTCCACTGAAATCCATAAACTATGTATTTACTTACCAATATGTTCCCACCAACCATTGTGACCTGTAAAGGGCATGTCTTTTTCATCTTACAACCCAACTTCTTTGTAGTGTAAATGTTTAAGAAATTATGAGTGCTTCCAGTGTCCAAAAGCAAATGCAACAAGTGCTTATCTAGATTACTCTTGACTGTCAAAGTATTAAAAGTTGGAATTCCAGATAAAAAAATTCAAAGAAATTTGAGGACTAGTATGATTATAAGGATCCTCCATTGTCTAGTTCTTCATCCCCCAATTGTTCAGTATCACTGTTTCCAAATCATAATCTTCTTTCACCATGGTTAACTGATTGATGCTAAACAGTCAACTTAAATTGACCAAGTAGATGGTCAACAAAGTCAAACTCTCTAGACCAATACTCCGGTGATAGTATAGTGTTTCCCCGGGTCGTTATGTCCCAGCGAGGTTGAAATGGTGCTTCGGGAATCATTTATGAGAGAGTGGCACTGAGGACAGTAGCCCAGATGATATGGAATTGATATTGCTACTGTTATTTTGGTATTGGTACACAGATATAATATTCACAAAAATCAGATACCAGATATATGCACGTATTCACAATTCAGATTTACACAATCGGACTGAAAATGTAGGATTTTGGTATTTAACAAACTACAGGGGGTGCTTTTGACACTTTTTGAAACTTAAATATTAAAAATGAAAATGAAATTATGAAAATGATTAAAATATTATTTAAATATTATTTAATTAATAAAACTATTTAAAATCTAGATTAAAACCTAATTTAAATTAACTAATAATTATAACTACTACAATTTAAACTAAAAATTTGTAAAAATAATTTCTAAACTTAAATTAGAACTTGAAGAAAGTATAAAAAATAAAAATAAATATTTTTGTCTTTTAATGGGTTTTTTATAAATTAAAAACTAGTTAACTTAATTAAACTAATTAAACTACTATTAATACTAAATTAACTTAGAAAATTATAAGAAAATTTATAAAATTACTTAACCATCACTGGAATCCTACAAAATTATAAAAACTCTAAAAATTATGTTTTAAGATTAATCCACTAATTATTTACCTTTTAATTAACTTAAGTCTAATTTAAACAATTAAAATAACAAAAATGTAAAATGAACAGTAGAAATTCAAAATATATTTTCTAAAAGTCTATTATATTATATAAGAGCTATAAAAAATATAAAAACTAGGTTATGCTTTATAAAAACTAAATATGCTATTTAATACTTAATTATTAACTAATTACTAATAAAAATTAAAATTAAATCTAATAAATACTAAATGATAATATAAAAATCTGAAAAATTTACTAAAATTACTTTACTATATAAGGTATTTAATAAAAATATAAAATTGACAAGTACTTTATAAAAATCTAAAAATGCAAAATAAAATTTAAATTACATTAAATAGAAACTATCACTTAAAATTAAATTAACTTTTTTTGGATTTTTCTTTTGGAAACTTGATTTATACCTAAAAACAAAAACTTTTTGTGAAACCAAACTTTTTATAACTTGAAAATAAGCTGTATACACCCCCTTTGCCTTAACAGTTTGACTTTTAGGAGAAAACAGCCTTGGTGGGGTCCATGATGAGGCGAAAAATGATCCGTTTTTAGGGGGTCATTTAAGCCCGAATCCAAATTTATTTGATCAAATATTGCCCTAAATCGTTCCTTTTGTGATTTTAGGTGTTTGGAGAGTGAATTCTGGAAAAAAAGCCATTTTGGACGTTTTTGGAGCATAAAAGTGAAGAAAACGGCAAAGTACCAAATTTCCATGCTGAAGATACAAGGTGACGGCGTCAAGAGTAATATCTTGATGGCGTCAGACATGAAGATTAAAATACCGAAGGTGGTGACGGCGTCAAACGCCTTCATGACGGCGTCAAAGTGGCAAGAATAAAATACCGTGGTCGGTGACGGCGTCACATAGGCCGTCATAAGTAGATCAAGGCCGTCAGAGGAAGTATATGGCGGCGAGGTGACGGCGTCACATGTAACTCTTGACGCCGTCAGCCTACTTTTCCTATATATAGTTTTCTAGTTTTTTCATTAAAAAGAGAGAAGTTTTGGTGAAACCCTAAAGACGAATTTGGTGCCTCTTTTACAGGTTTTTCAAGGGTTCCAAACCCTTGATACCTTGCATTGTAATTGAGATAAGTGTTCTTCTAATTCAATCAATATGTCTATGCGTTGGTTGTTTATCTCTTGTTCTTGTCTCAATTCAATTATGCTAGGCTAGATCTCTCTTGTGTTTGCTTAGATCTAATGAAACCTAGATGTTGATTATGTGTTGATTACTTGTCTATTCTTGTTTTGGATGAATGATATTATATGTTAGGCTTAAGAAAACTGGCAGATCTCCAAATGGTAACATGCTTGAACGTCTTAAGAAACATGAACCGAGGCGTACTAGGTCTTTATTGGTTGTATTTAATGCATGAGCCACTGTTTACAATCCCTATAGTTGTGCTGAGTCATGGTGTAGGAGGAGATAAGAGCTCATAGAGTTGGGGAGTTATGTATGCCACCCCACGAATGATATTAAGGAATACTGATTGAGCCCGAACCACCTGATTATTATTGACCAAGGTCAACAAGTCAAAGATAGCCTAGAATCAATGCTCCGTGGAAGTGTAGGGTTTCCCCGGGTCGTTATGTCCCGACGAGGTGTGGATGGTATTAAAACGGTTTCGTGATCGGGTGAATTTGGATGAAAATGGATATAAGTGAGTGGTGATGATTACACTACTGGAATATGAAAGAAAACAGCTTAAATACACTATATTAACAATACTGGAAAGGCAGGAAAACTAGAAACGATTAAAACCTAAAAACGCGTATGTTACGTTTAAATAAACGTAGACGTACAAAATAAAACGTGAAATCTGAATTCTGAAAACACCCAGGGGGTGAAAATGACTTTTTTACAAACCTAAGGGTAAAAGAAAATTTTTAGAAAATTAAAATAAATTTTAACCCTAATTAATTATTTAATATTAATTAAATACTAATTATTACTAATTATTAATAATTAAAATACTTAAATATAATTTAATACTAATTAAATTCTTAGAAAAATTAAAATAAAATTTCTAAAATTATAAAATAACTAAAAATAAGTTTTAAAAATAAAAATAAGTGTTTTTGTCTTTTTGTGGATTTTCTATTAAGTAATTACTAATTAAACATTAATTAACTAATTAATGTAATTTAAATTAAGAAAACTACTAAATGAACAGTAAAAATTCTAATAAAATTTCTAAAATTACTTTATAACATATAAAAGCTATAAAAAATATAAAAACAAGGTTTTGATTAATAAAAACTAATTATGCTAATTTAAACTAATTATTAATTAATTTCTAATATAACTAATATTAATTCTAATAAATACCAAATGGTAAAATAAAAATCTGAAAAATTTATTATAACTAATTTAACCTAAGATGAAATTATTAAAAATATAAAAACACAACTTACTTAATAAAAATGTAAAAATGGAAATTAAAATTAAATTTAATTAAATAGAAACTATCACTTAATTTTATATTTGTTTTTCTTGATTTTTATTTTACAAACCTATATTATACATAAAAATAAACAACTTTTATAAAAATAAACTTTTTGGAAACTTGAAAATAAGCTGGAATAAGCCAAAATGTCAAGACAGTTGACTTTGGTCAACTGTGGGAGGAAATGAGCTCAAATTGGCTTGGGTGGGACCCACAACAGCTAAACCTGGTTCCAATAAGCTAATAAGACAATAATAAGCTGGAAAAGGTGCAAGGAGACCACAGAATAAGCTAAAAAGCTAAAATTAAGCACAATGAAACTTGCTAACACTCAGAAGCTGGGACAGATTTGGTGGCCTTATTTAGGTGGGACCCAGTGGTATTGAGGTCAAATCAAGGGTCAAAAGTTGAACTCTACCAGGAGGGGGGTTGCTAGGAACCAAGGTGGTGGCCTGGGGTCCACTGGGTTGCTCAGAAAACCACCACCAAGTGGTGGTGGTGGGCATGTATCTGTGCAGCAGGGCACACAGATGAGCCTGCAGCCTAGTTTAGGCCATGGTTTAAGCTCTAAATAAAAATCACAAAAATCATACAATGGCAGATTCCTAGAGACTAGCTGGGGGTGTTCAACTCCTAAAAGTTTTAGACCTTGAAACCAAACACAAAAATCAAAAGAATTCTTACCATTTTTGCATTTCTGACAAAGAGTGAGTTTTGACTTTTTCACTTTTTACACTAATTTGACTATTTTGAGATTCTATAACTCCTAATCCACTGAACATGTAATAATAAGCTGAAATGAGAATGAAATATGATGAAATAACAACTTATGAGCTACTATGACTGATATGGAACTCTAAATCCTAAACAGTGCACTCCTAAGGTGGAATTTAGAGTGACATTGACTTTTTTCACACTAAGACCTCTGAAGTTGATGCCTAATTTACACTATTTGAACCTAATGGAAGTTGTTTAAACCATGAGTCACCACTGGAATACAGGGAACAGTGGCCAAAACCACTTATCCAAACACTCCCTTAAATATCAAACTACACTAAAGCTTTTTAATTTAAAACTACAATTACCAATGTTAAGTTAAAAACAGTTTAACTAAACTATATTAAGGCTGTTTAAACCAAAAATATGCCACAGAAACAATAATACTAAATTATGCAAAGATTGAGATTTGCTTACAATTATTGCCCAGGCTTGAAACAAAGAGAAACAAGGATCCAATCTACAACCTAATAGCTTCCCAACAAGCTTTTTAAACCAGCAATCCAACTTGAGCCCTGCTCCAATTCTTTTTCACCTTCTTTTCTGAATTTCTTTTTATTTTCTCACTATTTAAATTATTATTTTTGGTATTTTTTATTTATGATCTAAACAGAAAATTAAGGCTTTATGAAACTTATTTTAGCTTTGTCAGAGCTTATATAAGCTTATTAGATACCTCAATAACAATAAACAACAACAGTTGAACTTTTTGATATTTTTGGAAATAAGGAAAATTTGCATAAACTAAATGTCACCAAGTAACCTGAAATTTATTGTTACAAGAGTTTAAGGATACACTGAAATAACTTACTTGATCACTAAGAAGCTTAAAATTACATTGAAAGATTAAAATTACAATAATCGACACTAAAACTACACTAAAACTAAAACTAATATCACTTCCATACTGCTTCTTTTCTCTATTTGTAGCATCCAAGCAAGTATGTGGGACCCACAGGTCAAATCCCACCACTCTAATCATCAAGTGGATGACCTTGCTTCTTGATTCGAATTTGGCAGGAAAAATGGCTTTTAAGCCAATTGGGACTGAGGCATGGCCCTAGGGGGGGGTTGAGGTGATGGGTGTATTGGGAGGTGTGAGGGGAAGGATAAGGGTGCAAGTGGTGGAGAACAGTGGTGCAAGAGGGGGGGGGGAATGGTGGTTTTCTGGTTTGGGAAGGAAGACGGGGTGGTATGGTGGTTTGTGTTTGACCGGGGTCAAACAAGGGTGGAAGTGGACTGGGCTAATTTCTTTTGGGCTTGGGAGGGCTTAGGTTAGGGAGTGGGTAATGGTTGGACTTGGTTTATTTTTTTGTTTTGGGTTATAGTAATTTAGGATCCGGTTGGTTTTGGTTATTAAATCACAAGGACCAAATTTGTAATTAGGTAAAAGTTGAGGGTCTGAAATGGCAGGTTTCCAAAAGATAGTACAAGAACTAAACTTGCCATGTGTGATAAACCAAAGAACCTTAAATGTTATTTTTCTAATTTAAACCACCCGGGGACCTTTTCTGTCAATTCCCAAACTCCAGGGACCATTCTTGTAATTTTCTGAATCTTGAAGGGTTTAACCTGTAAATTCTCAAAAGATACCACAAGGACCAATTATGTCATTAATGAATAGTACAAGGTTTGTTTTTAATATTTTTCAATTTTTAAAACCTGAGGACTAACTTTGACATTTTCAAAACTTGGGGGACCAAAGTTGTAATTTCACAATTTTAGACTTTAAAGGACTATTTATGACAACTTGTGAATCCCCAAGGACCTTTATGATATTTGAACAAGTTTTGATTTACCAGGGACTAGTTTTGCAAATTTATGAAACTTGAGGGACTGAAACTGCCAATTATGCAAACTTTGTACGTTTTTCATTTGTTTTTGCATATTTTGTGTTTGAAACATATAAAACACACCTCTAAGATATTTTAAGCATTTTGATACATATTTGGGTGTTTTTGTATGTTTTGGCAGTTCATATAAGACAAAAATGATGAGTATTTACACACTCATCAATCCCCCACACTAAACTATTGCTAGTCCCTAGCAATCTTATGAGAAAATTTAATGGATTTTAAACTCTTTACCAAAAGCCATCACTTCTGGAGTAGCCAGGTGTAAGAACTGTGGCACACCTGATAACCGTGTGATTTTGAGCAAACCACCAGCTGTCAACGGATTTGATTAGTCTTTACCAAAAGCCGTTTGCTTCTGGACTAGCCAACTCTTGATGGAATAGTCAACATCTTGGTGAGCTGATTACCAATTATGGTTTTTCCACGGCCTTTACCACAAGCCATAATCTTGCGGGCTAGCCAGCTCATTTGCTTATGAGGATGCGGGGGAGCTGAGGAACCATGCAATTTTGGGCAAATTGCAAGCCGTCAACGGATTTGAGATGTCTTTACCAAGAGCCGTTTGCTCCTGGACTAGCCAATCCCTTTTGTCGTTTAGACAAGGCGGATTGATTACCACAAAAAATTTTGAGCTCAAGTGAAAAATTTTTGAAAATTTCTGGTCAAAAACGGGGGTATAAGATAGTAAAATGTGATAAAATTCGCTAGAATAGCGAATACCCCCCCACACTAATCATGAATATTGTCCTCAATATTCAAAATCCCGGCTATTATGCCGACATTGAGAACGTAAAAGGGCAACATTACAAGCTAAGCGTGGAAAACATCATTTTGTATTTTCACTTCTGTAATCATAGCATGGGGGACTCCCCCACACTTAGGGTGAAAACCCTATAAGCATGCTCAGTTTTTGTTTATCGAGTCACGAGCTTGACTCGACCCCGAATTCATTAGTCCATGGGGAAGCATGATGTGGAAGAAACAATCTCACTCGGACTTTCATTCAAGATGTTTGGATAAACATTTGAAGCACGTGAAAGTTCCACACCGATGAGATATAATCCCGGCTCAAGATAATGATACATGAAGATGCCGGGATCAAAGATAATGTCTTCATTCCCGAAGGAATGAAGAACAGGAGAAGTCACCTTGTAGGTGAAGAAAAGGAAGAAAACCATGATGAAAATCATGACAAGATCTTCTTCCTCGAAGGCAGGCTCATTAGCCTGATTTTGGATTTCAAAGGTAAAGCTCGTAAACATCCCGGGAGGGTGGGTGGGAATTTGCAAACTCTCATGATTGAGAGCATCTCCCCCCGGGATATCAAACTCCGGAGGAGTCATGACATGAGTGAGTTCACAGGAGAACTCATCAAATGTGAATGAATCATATTCAGGATTGATGTGCGTGAGTTCACAGGAGAACTCATCGAAGGTAAATGATTCATAATCGGGGAGAGAATTATGAGAATGAAAAGTGGTACTGCCACTAATCTTCTCTCCCAAAGGATCAAAAGTAAAGGCTTCAAATTCCGGTATAGGGTCATCGGAGAGAATGTCACTATCCTTTATGGGGATAGGAGATGAAATAGGTTTCTCTTTGAAAGCCTCGATTTTAGAAATGAGGAGATTGACTTTCAATAATGTAGCACGAAGTGCTTCATCCTTAATTTCAGTGTCAATCTCATCATTCTCTTCTTCTAAGCTAACTAGCTCAAAAGGCAAACCTTCCACATGACTGATGTCTCCAGAAGATAAAGAATTTTCATCAGCATGGGAAGTACTAAGCTCGATGTTGGGATTAGAGTTTAAAAGATTTTCAGTTTCTCCCACATCGGCTTCAGAATCAAGGAGACCATCATCATTTCCCAAAGGAAGTGGATTGATGTGAGTAAGTTCGTTTGTGACTTCCTCAATAAGAGGGTCAACATCCGAATGAGGAAATGGTGCCTCCTCATACTCAACTTCTCCATAAGATGTGTAATCATCATTAAAATCGGAGAAGGTCTCAAAATGATCTTTTGGATTTTCAGGGTGAGAAGGTAGATCACACACATGATCCAAAGTCCCCTGTGACTCTCCTGGGATTGGGACAAGGATCTCAACACTAGACTTTATGAATTCGTCCGATTCCTTTGAAGGAACAGTGTCAAGATGCTCATCCCCCATGTTCGGAGAGTGAGTGGAAACCTCGGGTGTGATAGCAGTTGTTTGAGATGGAATCTCAACTGCTGGGATATCAACTGATGAACTTGATGAATCTTTTTGAATAATAACAATGTTATCTTCATCATCACTGTCATCATAGTCATCAAGTAGAGCAGTATTTCGAATATTAGCACGAAATTTAGCTGCTCGTTGCTCAGCCAATAACTCTTCCATGCTCTTTCCAGATTCTCGTTCTTCAGCAAGTAATTCTGCCATAGTTTTCCCACGAGAATTTGGAATGAAAGGAAATTGTGGGGATGTGGATGTGTCAAAACCGAAAGGTTGACATTGAAAATCACTATGAGGACCCCCACAATAAGCACAAGAAGAATTTGGAGTTTGGCGGAGTGAAATATTAGCTAACTCCTCCTTAAGTTCTTTAAATTTCTCAAGAACTTCTAAAAAGTCTTGCTGGATTTGAGGAGTTGCTAGGATAGTTTGACACTGTGGAGGTTGGTCTTGATACGAAGAGTCATAATCGTTACAAGGAAATTGATTCCTTGTTTGACAATCAGAGCTAACGTGTGGACCTCCACAGTAATCACAACAGTAAAACTGTTGAGGCTGTGAGTCGTACGTGCTAGAGTCTAAATTGTTATCAGGAAACTGCTCATAGACAAGCGTGTTTCCCGATTGACAATCAGAACTGTAGTGTGAACCACCACAGTACTCACAACAGTAAAACTGTTGAGTCTCATGGTGTGGTAACTGATGGAATGAATCAGTTGTGTCATGGTAGGAATAGGGATTCTGGTTATAGACAGACCCGTTTCCTGACTCTACCATGCCACAACTGGGGCAATCGCCACCATTATAAGGATTACCACACCACTGACAAATCAGAAAGTGTGGATGAGACATAGAAAGAATCAAAAGGTTTTAGAGGGTAAGAAATGGAGAATCAAAAAGGTAAGAGGGTAAAGATGGATATTTTTGGTGTTTTTGGAAAACATTTTATCAGAAAGAAAATCTTTTTGTGTTTTTTGTGTTTGTTGAAAACTAATTTTACAAAGTTTTCAGAAACAGTTTTGTTTTTTAAAATAAGAAAATATGAACAAGGGATGGTAAATATACAATGGATGTATATCCAGGTTCACTAATACGCAAAACCGTGTAGAATACGCGCACAACCTCCCCGGCAGCGGCGCCAAAAGTTGATTGAGCCCGAACCACCTGATTATTATTGACCAAGGTCAACAAGTCAAAGATAGCCTAGAATCAATGCTCCGTGGAAGTGTAGGGTTTCCCCGGGTCGTTATGTCCCGACGAGGTGTGGATGGTATTAAAACGGTTTCGTGATCGGGTGAATTTGGATGAAAATGGATATAAGTGAGTGGTGATGATTACACTACTGGAATATGAAAGAAAACAGCTTAAATACACTATATTAACAATACTGGAAAGGCAGGAAAACTAGAAACGATTAAAACCTAAAAACGCGTATGTTACGTTTAAATAAACGTAGACGTACAAAATAAAACGTGAAATCTGAATTCTGAAAACACCCAGGGGGTGAAAATGACTTTTTTACAAACCTAAGGGTAAAAGAAAATTTTTAGAAAATTAAAATAAATTTTAACCCTAATTAATTATTTAATATTAATTAAATACTAATTATTACTAATTATTAATAATTAAAATACTTAAATATAATTTAATACTAATTAAATTCTTAGAAAAATTAAAATAAAATTTCTAAAATTATAAAATAACTAAAAATAAGTTTTAAAAATAAAAATAAGTGTTTTTGTCTTTTTGTGGATTTTCTATTAAGTAATTACTAATTAAACATTAATTAACTAATTAATGTAATTTAAATTAAGAAAACTACTAAATGAACAGTAAAAATTCTAATAAAATTTCTAAAATTACTTTATAACATATAAAAGCTATAAAAAATATAAAAACAAGGTTTTGATTAATAAAAACTAATTATGCTAATTTAAACTAATTATTAATTAATTTCTAATATAACTAATATTAATTCTAATAAATACCAAATGGTAAAATAAAAATCTGAAAAATTTATTATAACTAATATAACCTAAGATGAAATTATTAAAAATATAAAAACACAACTTACTTAATAAAAATGTAAAAATGGAAATTAAAATTAAATTTAATTAAATAGAAACTATCACTTAATTTTATATTTGTTTTTCTTGATTTTTATTTTACAAACCTATATTATACATAAAAATAAACAACTTTTATAAAAATAAACTTTTTGGAAACTTGAAAATAAGCTGGAATAAGCCAAAATGTCAAGACAGTTGACTTTGGTCAACTGTGGGAGGAAATGAGCTCAAATTGGCTTGGGTGGGACCCACAACAGCTAAACCTGGTTCCAATAAGCTAATAAGACAATAATAAGCTGGAAAAGGTGCAAGGAGACCACAGAATAAGCTAAAAAGCTAAAATTAAGCACAATGAAACTTGCTAACACTCAGAAGCTGGGACAGATTTGGTGGCCTTATTTAGGTGGGACCCAGTGGTATTGAGGTCAAATCAAGGGTCAAAAGTTGAACTCTACCAGGAGGGGGGTTGCTAGGAACCAAGGTGGTGGCCTGGGGTCCACTGGGTTGCTCAGAAAACCACCACCAAGTGGTGGTGGTGGGCATGTATCTGTGCAGCAGGGCACACAGATGAGCCTGCAGCCTAGTTTAGGCCATGGTTTAAGCTCTAAATAAAAATCACAAAAATCATACAATGGCAGATTGCTAGAGACTAGCTGGGGGTGTTCAACTCCTAAAAGTTTTAGACCTTGAAACCAAACACAAAAATCAAAAGAATTCTTACCATTTTTGCATTTCTGACAAAGAGTGAGTTTTGACTTTTTCACTTTTTACACTAATTTGACTATTTTGAGATTCTATAACTCCTAATCCACTGAACATGTAATAATAAGCTGAAATGAGAATGAAATATGATGAAATAACAACTTATGAGCTACTATGACTGATATGGAACTCTAAATCCTAAACAGTGCACTCCTAAGGTGGAATTTAGAGTGACATTGAGTTTTTTCACACTAAGACCTCTGAAGTTGATGCCTAATTTACACTATTTGAACCTAATGGAAGTTGTTTAAACCATGAGTCACCACTGGAATACAGGGAACAGTGGCCAAAACCACTTATCCAAACACTCCCTTAAATATCAAACTACACTAAAGCTTTTTAATTTAAAACTACAATTACCAATGTTAAGTTAAAAACAGTTTAACTAAACTATATTAAGGCTGTTTAAACCAAAAATATGCCACAGAAACAATAATACTAAATTATGCAAAGATTGAGATTTGCTTACAATTATTGCCCAGGCTTGAAACAAAGAGAAACAAGGATCCAATCTACAACCTAATAGCTTCCCAACAAGCTTTTTAAACCAGCAATCCAACTTGAGCCCTGCTCCAATTCTTTTTCACCTTCTTTTCTGAATTTCTTTTTATTTTCTCACTATTTAAATTATTATTTTTGGTATTTTTTATTTATGATCTAAACAGAAAATTAAGGCTTTATGAAACTTATTTTAGCTTTGTCAGAGCTTATATAAGCTTATTAGATACCTCAATAACAATAAACAACAACAGTTGAACTTTTTGATATTTTTGGAAATAAGGAAAATTTGCATAAACTAAATGTCACCAAGTAACCTGAAATTTATTGTTACAAGAGTTTAAGGATACACTGAAATAACTTACTTGATCACTAAGAAGCTTAAAATTACATTGAAAGATTAAAATTACAATAATCGACACTAAAACTACACTAAAACTAAAACTAATATCACTTCCATACTGCTTCTTTTCTCTATTTGTAGCATCCAAGCAAGTATGTGGGACCCACAGGTCAAATCCCACCACTCTAATCATCAAGTGGATGACCTTGCTTCTTGATTCGAATTTGGCAGGAAAAATGGCTTTTAAGCCAATTGGGACTGAGGCATGGCCCTAGGGGGGGGTTGAGGTGATGGGTGTATTGGGAGGTGTGAGGGGAAGGATAAGGGTGCAAGTGGTGGAGAACAGTGGTGCAAGAGGGGGGGGGGGGGAAATGGTGGTTTTCTGGTTTGGGAAGGAAGACGGGGTGGTATGGTGGTTTGTGTTTGACCGGGGTCAAACAAGGGTGGAAGTGGACTGGGCTAATTTCTTTTGGGCTTGGGAGGGCTTAGGTTAGGGAGTGGGTAATGGTTGGACTTGGTTTATTTTTTTGTTTTGGGTTATAGTAATTTAGGATCCGGTTGGTTTTGGTTATTAAATCACAAGGACCAAATTTGTAATTAGGTGAAAGTTGAGGGTCTGAAATGGCAGGTTTCCAAAAGATAGTACAAGAACTAAACTTGCCATGTGTGATAAACCAAAGAACCTTAAATGTTATTTTTCTAATTTAAACCACCCGGGGACCTTTTCTGTCAATTCCCAAACTCCAGGGACCATTCTTGTAATTTTCTGAATCTTGAAGGGTTTAACCTGTAAATTCTCAAAAGATACCACAAGGACCAATTATGTCATTAATGAATAGTACAAGGTTTGTTTTTAATATTTTTCAATTTTTAAAACCTGAGGACTAACTTTGACATTTTCAAAACTTGGGGGACCAAAGTTGTAATTTCACAATTTTAGACTTTAAAGGACTATTTATGACAACTTGTGAATCCCCAAGGACCTTTATGATATTTGAACAAGTTTTGATTTACCAGGGACTAGTTTTGCAAATTTATGAAACTTGAGGGACTGAAACTGCCAATTATGCAAACTTTGTACGTTTTTCATTTGTTTTTGCATATTTTGTGTTTGAAACATATAAAACACACCTCTAAGATATTTTAAGCATTTTGATACATATTTGGGTGTTTTTGTATGTTTTGGCAGTTCATATAAGACAAAAATGATGAGTATTTACACACTCATCAAATACAATCCGTCATCCATACAAGTATAACAAGTAATTAACGTGTAAAAGATATCTAGGGAGTAGTGAAGTCTAAGTAAACACAATTTCTCCAATTACTGCTCACAACCTTTGTAATAATTAGTTTGTTTTCATTTTTATTATTTTATTTTGAATATATCTTAGCTTTGGGTTAGTTGACTAGCAACTAATTCCGCCCACTCCTTCAAAAACCGAGATTTTAATTGCTTTCATAAAAATATAAAAATTCAAAAAGAATTATCCCTCACCTCTAGAACTATTAATTAGGTTTTCTAATCCTAGCGACACTATTCCTAAGCTGAACGATCAATCCCCCGGTACTTGTCACTATACTATACTACAACGATCAGGTACACTGCCTGGTGGGGGTTGTAAGCTTCTTGAGATCCCTCGAGAGGTAAAGCAAGGTGCGATTCCCACGCATCAAGTTTTTGGCGCCGCAGCCCGGGGAATAGTTATTGTCTAGGTTAGGATTTCTTTTTATTAGGTCTACTTGCTAGATTCCTTTCTAGTAAGATTTTATTTTTTATTTTTAGGTCTTCTTTAGTCTATCTTATTTCTTCGTGCCTTTGTTCGTAACTCTTGACCATCCGACATCATGGAAGGTGGTAACATCTTTGAACCCATCATCCCACCACAACAAAACCCACCACTAGAACCCCTTAGGCCCCGAACCTTAGGAGAGTATTCCCGACCTAGCCACCAAGGCTACCGAAACACCATTGAGCTCACCGGAGACAATGTGACCCCCTTGCGATCCGACACCATCCGGTTGGTGCAAAGCGGATGTGCATTCCATGGACTTCGTTCCGAAGATCCAAACCAACACCTTAAGGACTTCCTCAAAATCGTAGATTCCATAGACCTAGGTGTTGAAACTAGAGAGACTACCCATTTACGCCTATTCCAATTCTCTCTACGGGATCAAGCTAGTCAATGGCTTGAGCGTTTACCCGCGGGATCCATCACCACATGGGATGATCTCACCACTCGTTTCCTTGCTCAATTTTTCCCACCGGGGAGAACTACTAAGCTTAGGAATGACATCTTGATGTTTCAACAACGTCAAAATGAATCTCTTTATGAAGCATGGACTCGTTTCAAGGACTTACTCCAAAAAGTCCCTCATCATGGCATAGATCTTTGGCTCCAAGTCCAAATCTTCTATGACCATATCGACATCTCCACGAGGCGAACCATTGACCAATCGGCCGGTGGTAAGCTACGTGATCTTAGTGCGGAACAATCATGGGAACTCATAGAAGATCTTGCTCTCTATGACAACGAAAGTTGGAATGATCCCCGTGACTTGAACAAAACGGTCAAGGCAATATCCTTGCCTTCGAACAATTCTAGCACTCCCGACCGTAGGATCATGGAACTTGAGGACCAAGTCAAGTTTCTCATGAAATCTTACGAAGCTCCGAAGCATTCAAGCCAAGTGAACAAAATCACTTCTTCATGCGAATTATGTAGTGGTCCCCATGACACTCGTGATTGTGTGGAACTCCCCGGAACAGCTTTTGCGGATTACGCATCCACGCGTACCGACGAAGCGGGAGATAAGTGGTACACTTTCAAGCCCGAGCCAAACACATACGGTGATTCATACAACCCCTCATGGAAAAATCACCCAAACCTTAGGTGGAAACAAAATCAACCCAATTCATCCAACCCACCTAATCGTTACCAACCAAACGGTCCACCATCCAACCGTATTTTCAACAACAATCCTTCTAACAACTATGGTAGTACCAACAATCTTGAAGGATTGATGTCAAAGTTCATGGCATCTCAAGAAGCCCGCATAGCTAGGTTCGAAACCGAATTCAACCAACAACAAACGGAGATGACCAACAAGATTGACAACTTGTTGAAAGCCCTCAACAACCAAACATTGATCACACCTAGGAAGGACACTAGGGACACCGATAGTGGAATCCAAACTAAGGACCCCTCATCATCCAAACATGTCCACTTTGTCAATGTTGTCACCATTAAGCCGATAGCTAAGGAGATAGAGGAGAGTGACAAGGATGAAGTTAGAGAAGAAGCCGATAGTGAGGATGAGAGTAGGGAAGTTGAGGTTAATAAGGATGAGGAATTAGAGGAGGTAGAACCTATAGAGGAATACTTTGATAAGTTTCCAACCGAGGAGGAACGGGAATACCATAAGGATTTATTCGATAGTCCCGAGAAAACATATATCTTTGGCGACCCCCTTATCAAAATGGGAGACCCCTCTAACATTAACATCCCATGCAATATTGGGCACATGCATATATAGAAAGCTTACATCGACCTTAGATCCCCCGTGAACATCATGACTAGGACTTTTTACAATTGGGTGATGAAGAAGCAACTCAACTTTAGGATGATGCCCGGTAAAAATTGGATAAGTAATTTTGTTGGGAGAGTTAAGGGATTACATGTTATCATAGGGAATCTTACCTATGAGATTGATTTTATGATAGTGGAAGACACTCGTCCGGTGATAGATGCTTGCCTAAGTCAAATAATATTTGGGAAACCATTTGTTGAGGCCACTAGGATGAGTTATGATCCGACCTTAGGGATAGTTAGATTCAAGGAAGAGAATGATGAGGTTGCTTATCAAATGCCCTACAAGATTGAGCAATACCACCTTCTCTCTAATTTCGAAAAGGAACGCAAGCAAGCGGCTTATTATAGGAATGATGAGGATAGACGTAGAGGAGTAGAGTATGTTAGAAATAGGATGCTTGGTTTCTACAAAGAATGCTTGCAACTAGGTCCGGAATACAAAACTGGTTTAGAAGACGACCTAGAGAGTGGAACCAATGATGAGATCACGTAGTAACCCATGACTTTGAGTCTAGCTACAAGACTCGTAAATAAAGAAAAGCGCTTCTTGGGAGGCAACCCAATGTTTTGTGTGATTTTATTTGTTTGATTGTTATTTACTTCCGTATGCATGTTTTATTTTTATTGTTGGTTGATCATGTTTCTCAATTAAAATGTGGAAGTACTTTATTATGTTGTTTGGCCTAGTCTTAACTCCAACCTAAAGGTATTTTTGCAAAAGATAAGTGTAAGGGGAAACCCCAAATATGTTTTCAAGAAACAAACCGATCATGATTCTCCGCAATTTTAAATGAACATGTATATTCGTATTTGTTAGAGTCAAATGCTTGTATTGAGTCATAATGAAGTTTTGCAGGATTTTCCAGGAAGTAGGACGAAGTTTTTCCAGAAATTTTCCGGAAACTTAACATAAGAATTTCTGCAGGTCCGTTCTGACGGCGTCAGAGTATTACTCTTGACGGTGTCAGGAGTTAAAAATCTGGAAATTTTACCGGTTTTGTTTTTCTAACGGAGTCTTATGGTTTTTGTGAATTATTAAGTTTTATAATCTCCAGGAAATCTGCAAACTTCATTCCACAAGCATTATATCTTATCTTGTTTTCTAGGACTTAGTAACTTATATAGGATGCCGCCGATTTTACGCGAGGTTGCCTTGTCTATTGTTGTCAGGATTTACAGGTTATGTTTGACAAGAAGATGATTTATATTCTGGAAGGGAAGCTTTGATTGTTCGTTTTCTTGGAAGAAGATTTAACCTGGTCAACCTAAAATCCATACCGAGCGAATCAGGGGAGTATTTGATTTCATTCTCTTTACTTTTTCGCTTTTACATTCTTTACTTGAACATTGGGGACAATGTTCATCTTAAGTGTAAGGGGAGGGTAAAAAGATGATACCTTACATATGCACTTTCGCTTGAGTTTGTTTTGTTTGATAGTAGATGTGTAATAAAACTATGAGAAATACTTGTTAGTGTAATTTTAGCGCCAAATTTAAAATTTTTTACAACATTTAGGAGTGAAACTTTAGCCATAGCAAGCGTCTCATGGATAGGAGGTTGTATGACTAGCACAAAACCGTATATTCAGAAAAATTTTCCACCAAAAAATGTGAGGTTCGCCTTTAGATTTGATAGGAAAAGCATTTACTATTAGTGCTTATGAGTGTACCGGTAGCATTTAGATTCTAGAACTTGCGTTAGTGATGCATCCCGAGACCGCTAGTGAGACTACATTTGTGTGGTAGGATTTACTACATGATAAGAGGCATTAGGATCACCCTTGTGTTAAACCCTTATTATAATTACTTGACCATTTAAGTCATATTACTTGGCTAGTTAAGTCAACTAATTTTTCCCACACCCTTAGCGTTGTACTCATTTTTAGTACACGATACCCCTAGTACACCCCTCCGAGCCTATCTTTTCGTTTCTAACTTTAAGCATCTTACTTAAAGAAAGAATTTGTTACACCCCACTTAAATGTACACCCAAATCGCCTTAGCCTTCCGTGTATGCGCTCATTTTTAGTGCATTATTGTTATTTGTTAAACCCTAAGTTAACTTTCTAATTGATTACATGGTTGCTAAGTCGAGTCATATCCTTGTACATATTGTTTTGGGACGATTGGGACTCATGGGTAAGTACTTATTTTATGGAGTAATGGGGAAGAACATCATTTATTACCCCCATATATACGTTAATCTTAAAAGTGCTCCAAGTGTTTTAATTTTCTTAATTCGAGTCATTAGATTAGTTAATTGTAAAGTATGTAAAGATTCAAGTGTAAGGGGAATTCTCATCCCCTGTGATGTATTATTTTGGATGGTAGGGTAAGAGTGTCTGCAAAAAAAAAAAAAAAAAAAAAAAAAAAAAAAAATCGAAAAAATCAAGAAAAAGAAAAAAAAATAGAAAAAGAAAAAGAGAAAAAACATACGGACTACCATCCCGTTTTTATTTTATGTTCATTTTATGTTTTTGTTATTTTCATTTATTAGCTTAAGTCGAGTCTAGTCTTGGCTTAGCAACGCCATCTTGTACATGTAATTAACCAAGATTGTTAACTCGCCACCAGTAAAACTTCCTTTATCCAACAAAACCGTGTAATTCATATCCCTATACCTAACGTTACAACCCTTTAAAAGACCTCTTTGATAGTTTATCCTAGGTGCTTACGCCATGTGGTGGAGGTTTGATCCTTTCCCAAGCCTATGATAATCTATTTTTCTATGACAGGTAGTGAGAGATATCTTCCATTTCCATAATGTTATATTACTTTATTACACCCGAGAGATGTGAGTATCTAAACACTATTTGTGAGGTGCTTGTGTATGACCTCCGTGCTTGTCTATTGGTCTTTAGTGGAACGATTATTTGTTGTAATTACTTTTATATTAGTGTTATATTACTTTATTACACCCGAGAGATGTGAGTATCTAAACACTATTTGTGAGGTGCTTGTGTATGACCTTCGTGCTTGTCTATTGGTCTTTAGTGGAACGATTATTTGTTGTAATTACTTTTATATTAGTGTTAAATGACCCCTAACTTGTCTTTCGAGTAGAATAAAAACGCATTTGCTTGAGGACAAGCAAATCTCAAGTGTAAGGGTATATGATGAGGCGAAAAATGATCCGTTTTTAGGGGGTCATTTAAGCCCGAATCCGAATTTATTTGATCAAATATTGCCCTAAATCGTTCCTTTTGTGATTTTAGGTGTTTGGAGAGTGAATTCTGGAAAAAAAGCCATTTTGGACGTTTTTGGAGCATAAAAGTGAAGAAAACAGCAAAGTACCAAATTTCCATGCTGAAGATACAAGGTGACGGCATCAAGAGTAATATCTTGACGGCGTCAGACATGAAGATTAGAATACCGAAGGTGGTGACGGCGTCAAACGCCTTCATGACGGCGTCAAAGTGGCAAGAATAAAATACCGTGGTCGGTGACGGCGTCACATAGGCCGTCATAAGTAGATCAAGGCCGTCCGAGGAAGTATATGGCGGCAAGGTGACGGCGTCACATGTAACTCTTGACGCCGTCAGCCTACTTTTCCTATATATAGTTTTCTAGTTTTTTCATTAAAAAGAGAGAAGTTTTGGTGAAACCCTAAAGACGAATTTGGTGCCTCTTTTACAGGTTTTTCAAGGGTTCCAAACCCTTGATACCTTGCATTGTAATTGAGATACGTGTTCTTCTAATTCAATCAATATGTCTATGTGTTGGTTGTTTATCTCTTGTTCTTGTCTCAATTCAATTATGCTAGGCTAGATCTCTCTTGTGTTTGCTTAGATCTAATGAAACCTAGATGTTGATTATGTGTTGATTACTTGTCTATTCTTGTTTTGGATGAATGATATTATATGTTAGGCTTAAGAAAACTGGCAGATCTCCAAATGGTAACATGCTTGAACGTCTTAAGAAACATGAACCGAGGCGTACTAGGTCTTTATTGGTTGTATTTAATGCATGAGCCACTGTTTACAATCCCTATAGTTGTGCTGGGTCATGGTGTAGGAGGAGATAAGAGCTCATAGAGTTGGGGAGTTATGTATGCCACCCCACGAATGGTATTAAGGAATACAATCCGTCATCCATACAAGTATAACAAGTAATTAACATGTAAAAGATATCTAGGGAGTAGTGAAGTCTAAGTAAACACAATTTCTCCAATTACTGCTCACAACCTTTGTAATAATTAGTTTGTTTTCATTTTTATTATTTTATTTTGAATATATCTTAGCTTTGGGTTAGTTGACTAGCAACTAATTCCGCCCACTCCTTCAAAAACCGAGATTTTAATTGCTTTCATAAAAATATAAAAATACAAAAAGAATTATCCCTCACCTCTAGAACTATTAATTAGGTTTTCTAATCCTAGCGACACTATTCCTAAGCTGAACGATCAATCCCCCGGTACTTGTCACTATACTATACTACAACGATCAGGTACACTGCCTGGTGGGGGTTGTAAGCTTCTCGAGATCCCTCGAGAGGTAAAGCAAGGTGTGATTCCCACGCATCAGTCCACAAGGGTGGAAAAAGGTACAAATAAGCTAAAAGTACTTAAATAAGCTAAAAACAACAAATGTTGATCACTGATAAGATAATAAGGTTGAAATAAGCACTTTGACATATCAATTTAAACACAGAACTGGGACAGAACTTGAGCCCTTATTCCAGGTGGGGTCCACTTGATCCTAGGTCAAAGTTTTGGTCAATTGTTGTTCCCTGGTAGGAGGGGGTTGGGAGAACCAAATTTGAAACACTAGGACCCACTAAGGTGGTCACAAACCACCACCAAAGGTGGTGTGGTGGCTGTGGTATCTGCTGCACAGAGCAGCCACTCAGCCCTGCAGCCCTCTTTGGAGGGTTGTGGGGCCCACAACAAAAATTGTAAAAATGAAAGGAAGTTGGAAAATCAAAGACAAGCTAGTAGAGAACAAATAACAACAAGTTTCACATCCTGAAAGCAATCACAAAAATCAATAATATTCCTTGAAGTTTTGAGATTTTCTGACTATGAAAATTTTGACTTTTGAAATTTTTAACTAATGTTGACTTATGTGAACTTAAGACCTAATTTAATGACTAAACTTAATGTAATAAACTAAAATAAGGCTAAATTAAGCTAATGTAACAGCTTATCCACTGATTTGGGTGGATTTGGATTCACCAAGACCCAACAGTGGTCTGTCAAGGGCTCTTGGGTGGTATTTTGACTTTTCTGCTATTGGAACTTGATTTTGAGGGTTTGCTAGACCTAATTTATCCTAAGGTAAATGGATTCAAACAAAAACAACAATAACAAACATCCTAAGCATGGTGGATTGGTATGAACCAAACACCCCCTTATACTAACTGTTTTTGTGATTACAAAGGGAATCTCAGATTTGACCCATACCACTGATGCACAAGGCTAAGAAATGATAAAATGAATCCCAAGAACTACAAAAACACAAGAATAAACAGTCACTACTCAAATGTCACTTAACTTGAACTTGGGCAGTCAAAATGGAACTATTAGTACAAACAGAAACTGATGATCAAGAACCATATATTAAGCTATATAATAACTAAGCAACCTATAATAAACATGAAAATACATAGATAAGCATCAAATAGGTATGTGAACAGTAAATAGCAAAAATACATAGAAAAGCTTACAAATTGTTCCAGTGAGATTCAAACCAAAAACCAAGGACAGAACAATCCTAATACTTCCCTTGAAGTTCTAGACCAGAATCCATCCAATATCCACCATATCCAAGCTTTAATCAGCAGTTACATTGATTTTTCATTTTTTACCTTTTTATTTAGTATTTTTGATTATTTTTTATTTTTAAACTAAAACTGGTTTAGAAGCTTTGTAAGCTTATAAAAGCTTATTAGGAGCTTGAATTAAGCTTAAGTGAACATACAACAACAACATTTAACCATTACCAGTGAAATTGAGAATTTGATAAACAAAAATTGCATAATCTGAAAATAGCTTGCACATTGAAGTTAAAGGTTTAAGATGATTCACAATACACTTAATTAACTAAAAACAACTTAATTTAACTGAAATTACAACTTTAAAATAAAATTAAACTACATTCGACATTGTTCTACACTACCTAAACTAATACTTCTTTTCCTCTGCTTCTCTTCTTCTTATAATTGATTTGCTGAGCTCAGTGGGTCCCATAGGTCAAATCCCACCACCCTTATCAGCCATTGGATGAGTTTTGTCTTACTTCTCAATTTGGCGGGAAATGGACTTTTTTACCACTTGGGGTCTGTAACAGATGCCATAGGGGGGAAATGATGTGATTTGCCCATTGGAAGGTGTGATTGGAGATAAGGGAGGTAATGGAGCAAGTGGGGGAGGAAAACTACCGGTGGTATTGGTCTGTGAGGAGGGGTGGTTTTGGGGGGAAGATGGTGGGGTTTGACTGGTATTTTGACCAGGGTCAAAGTTGACCCGTTTTTTATTATAAGGGTGTTGATGGGCTGGGGAATGGTTGGGCCCAAAGGGAGAGCTATTAGTTTGGATTTGGACTTTATAAATTAACAAGGGTCCGTATGGTTTGTTATGGTAATAAATCACAAGGACTTAAATTGTAATTTGGTAAATCTTGAGGGGCTGAGTTTGTGATTTCTCCAAGGTTTTCACAAGGATTAAACTTGCCATATCTCAATAGTACAAAGTCCAATTTGTAATTTTTTTTTCATTTTAATATATCCAGGGACCTTTTCTGTCATTTCACCAAACTTTAGGGACCAATTATGCAATTTTACCAAACTTCACACCAAGGCCCATTCCTGCAAAAGATTAGTAGCACAAGGACCAAAATTTATTTTTCTCAAAGTTTTAATATCCCAGGGACCATTTTTGTCAATTTTCAAAGTTCAGGGACTAAACTTGACATTTTGTGAAACTTTGCACCAAAGGACTATTTTTGTAACTTTTTGATTTAAAAGGACCTTTGGTGACTTTTTCAAGTTTTTAGAATAACCAGGGACTAGATTTGACAACTTTTGAAAGTTGAGGGACTGAAACTGCCAATTTTGCAAACTTTGTGCGTTTTTCATCTGTTTTTGATATTTTTGCATTTGAAATATGTAAAACACTTTTCTGGGATATTTTCAATATTTTGGTTCAATATTGAGTGTTTTTATATGTTTTGGCAGCTCAGAAATGGTAGAAATGATGAGTATTTACACACTCATCATTAACTTCTAAAGCATACATCGGTCCACTACACTTATGACCAGGCATGTACTTTTGATCACAGTAAAAACACAAGTTTTTAGCCCTCTTTTCAGCAAATTCCTTCTGAGTCAATTGTTTCCTAGGTGCAGCCAGTGCTGATGTAGTATGTTTAGTTATAGTTTGGGTGTTAGGGGCAGGCAAAGCAAAACTATTAGTGGTTTTGTTTGGGTAATTTTAGCTTTTAAACTGGTATTACTTTTGGGAGTTGGCAATAAAGGTGCATTCTTCTACCTAACAACAGCCAAGGTGGCTTCTTGTAAATTAGCCAGACTAAAAGCATCTGTTAATGATTTAGGCCTAAACATCATTGCATTTAATTCAATACGAGTAGGTAAACCAACAATAAACATGCTAATAGCCCGAGATTCAGTAATGTCTACATGAGTAATTGAATTTGATATTCCTTCATACTATTTTCATGCCTAAGGTTCTTGAGTTCATCCATTGAATCGTCAGTCACAGCCCAAATCTTTTCATGATATCATCCTCATACTCAGTCCAAGCAACATTTTCCTCATGAATCTTAATGAACTGTAAATGTCATGCTAGAGCCTTATCATGCAATTGAATTGACACAATCTTGACCTTATCTTCATCATGAACGCTAACAATGCTAAAAAACTGTTTGACTCTAAAGTCTAAACAACCCTTGAACATCATCACCATAAAAATTTAGGAATTATAATATGCTTATCCTAATAAACCTGCTACCACCTTCTATTCCTTTTAATCTATTCACATCAGTGACCAAATATTGCAATTGTAACATCATATCTTTCATACTGTTTGAAACCATATCTAACTTCTCATTAAAGCTATTAGACACAATATTCACTTGATCAATTACCCAATTCCAACACTTTCATCAACATGAACGTCTAAAGCATTGTTTATAGTATTGACCATCTTAATTGCTAACAAATGTAACTAACTAACTTAAGAACACTTGATTATTAACATAAGTAATCAAGAACCAAAAATAATTGTACAAAAGATCATATAAGGTCAAAATTAGATTAAAATTAAAAATATTTTGGATTGGGAAATGGACGAGTGAAACCTAATGATGTATTTATGATTGGAAAAATTTTGACTGGAAATTTTGATCGAAAAACAGAGCTGTACAGTTGTAACATAATTTTGTAGTGGTTGTAACAGAATTAATGGAGCCTTTCTTGGTAGCAAAGATCAAGCTCTGATACCAAATGGAATGTGCTACTTGGTTTAATATTTATAATCATAAGTAACAAACCGAATTCAACTTCATAGTACTCCGTCTGTCCCATATTAAATGTCCATGTTTGACTTTTCAAGTATTTCTTTATCAACTTTGACCTTAAATATTTTTACTTGTGTTATATAGTATTTGATAAAAATTATAAGCAATGAAAATACATTTAAAATTTAATCCATTCATATAATTTGTATCAAGTATTATATTACATAAACAAAAATATTTAAGGTCAAAGTTGAGAAAATAAGATCTTAAAAAGTCAAACAGGACATTTAATATGGGATGGAGAGAGTAATTGATAAATTCAAAACAGAAATTGGTAAAAGGGATTTGTTTATTGAATGATGAATTGTACAGTGAAGTTACAGAGAAGAAGAGAGATCAAATCAAAGCTAAAATGAAAGTGAAATGGTTACAAGTATTTAAACATGTAAAGGACTGAAAAAGCAGTTGTAGGTTTGTTTTGTCTGTTCGGCGTGCTCACGTGGCTTGCATGTGAGTTGTGTTTCTTTAAACTCTTCACACATATACAATGTTTTAGCTCATATATGATGACATGGGGGTGTTTTAGTTTGAGGATATGCACAAAAGGGAATGGCTTTCATTCTGATAGTAGTTGTTTGGTTAAAAGGTTTAGTAATTAAAAGCGAGAATCAAATATTCAACTTTAAGCATTTTATAAACTAATAATGGTGGGTTTATAAACCCATTATGATTGCAATACTCATAATTGTTCCCAACATAAACAAAAACAACCCTCTCCAACTTCATTAATTTGGATTCCACGTTTATGTATAGTGTATTTCAACTTCATTTAATTGTTTTTATGCAATATATGTAGAAATAAAGCTAACGAAGAGCTACTCTCAATATTAGATGTTGTTTATTTAGAAATGTTTTTTATTCGACCATAACTAGTCGCTAGAAAGTTTTATTTTTTATCACATTAAATCCATTTTTTTTCTTTTTTTTGTTCTTTGAAATGAAATTAATAAGGTATCACTCGATCAAAATAAAACTTTTTCTACCCATCTCAAGAACACGTGGCCAAACGATAACATTTGCCTTTTCGTTTCTGTTTTGCAAATTCTGGTAAAAACAAACTGACAGTTTGTGTTGAATAGCAACAAATGGAAGCAAGTGTCACACCACTTCTTTTCAAATATAACAAGATTATCAACATTTAAGAAAATAAAATGGTTTACTCCTATTATCTATCGTGAAAGGCCAATGTGTTTCTAGTAAAATAGTCAAAAAAATGTATTTTTAGTAAATCATCCTATGTAATGCAAGATGTAATTTCTTTAACCTAGCTAGCAAACTCAATTTTATCAACACAATATATAGTTAACAAATATATGGAAGAAAAAGTATCAAAAGCTCACTACTATTATCGCTAAAATGTGAAAATATATTATGTTTGGCACAAATATTCATTTAAGCATGTAAAGGCATTCGTCTCATGGGCGAAGCCAGATTTAGTAGAGCGGGATCAACCAAAGTGACCAAACAACAAACTTTTCTTCAAAATGAGTGTAATTTTGGTATAGTTTAATAATTATTTTAGCTTCAAAATCGTTAATCAACTTATTCAAAAACTGACTCTACTTTTGATGGTTCACCTAAGTTTTTTTTTTTTTTTTTTTTTTTTTCTGGCGATAATAAAAATGTAAGTTGTTTTGCGAAAATAATACAAAAAGGTAAAAAAGGAAAGGCCGTACAGATTGGTTCATGCAATGTGTGAGAAAAAGTGTTCGTCGGCTTTCAGTTTCTCGAACTCTTCGTCAACAAATACATCACAATCGTACACGTGTCACTCAACGTCAGGAACAAGAAAAGATGTTACTTTCCAAAAATAATGTCTTTTATCTCTGTAGGTGTCGTCCTCTATGCAATTGTTAAGATGTTTCCATCTTATTCATATGCCATATAATTGAAGCACTTGAAGTAAATTACATCAAAGTTGCATATACATTATGCTAATTAATTCGTATTAATATACAGTAGTATACTATATTTTTTACTTTAACATTCATATTGTTCGACTTATATATGTATACAACAACTTCATAAGTTTATCAAATGTTTAGGAGTCGAGGTAATATTGTATGAGAATATTTCTTAATTCAATGGATGTGGGTTTAAATTTATACTACATTATAATGCATTTAGAACTATTTTATAAATAGAAAAATTTAAATTCAGATTTTTTATTATAAAAAGATTTTAAATATTGATTGAAGAAATGATTTCAAACATTAACTGTAGAAAACTGAAAAACTGAAATACCGAAAACTGAAAATCTGGAAATTGGAAAACTAAAAACTGCAAAACAGCAAAACTGAAAAACTAAAAAACTAGAAAAACTAAAAACAGAAAACAAAAAACTGATAACAAAAAAATAAAAAAGTAAAAACAGAAAAGCAGAAAATCTCTACTTGTAAAGCATGAAGATAATTGTTGATACATAATCTGGCGCGGGCTGAATTTGACTACTCTCCCTGGGCTGTTCGTCGTCTTCTCGAGTCCTGAGTAAACCTGTCAACAAAGAGAACCAGTTAGGAGTGGACCCGAGGCCGTAGCCCCGGGATCCACCTCTGACGGTCAAGTTAGTCTCCATGCGATATAGCATATAAGAGTTAGGTTTAGGGTAACCTGTTGTGTTGTATCCCCTAAGAAGGGAATCCCAGCCCTATATTTATAAGGCATAGAATTATGGTTTAGGCGTAGAGTGGGTCGCTGTCTGCCGGGCATGTCCCATTCCTGGCCCAGTCCGGACTATACGTCCACAATAATTAAACGTGTAACCAACCGCAAAATTTAGTCACAGAGTACTCGTTATCGCATTGTCCGGGTACCGTTTTAGTATTACATAAAACACGTGAGATACATTTGTGATGTTATAGATATTATAAGATAGTTGTCTTTAAAAAAAATCACAGGTTTCAAAAATCATACTTTGTTAGTTACGTCTCGGTAAATTTTCTTTTGGATGGACATAGATCTTTGTATAAAAATTACGAAGCTAAAACGTTATTTGGAACGGATGGATAAGATCATATGAAATGATTTATATTGGACAGGGTAGTAGTCTATTGAAAGGCACTGTCGGTTGTACAAAAAGCTTTTTAGAACTCGCTTTCTAAACTGGACCATTTCATAAATCATAACATGCATACATTGACTCTTTTCACTTGTTTGGTAACATCTTTCAATCTTATTTCTTTCACCCTCTGAAAAGTGGTACTACAAATGTGTTATGCGTGCATGTGGCACCTTTTTGTTAAAGGGAAATAACGTTGTTAGCTTTTCATTTGGAAAAGAAATTAAAAAAATTGACGGGTAAGAACGCAAACAACAAAGCGTATATGCTAAGTTAAACTCTCTTTTCTATATACATTTAATTTCAACTCTTTTTATTCAATAGTTTAGAATGGAAATGGTACGATAATCACACTTAAAAAAAATAATAATAATAAAAAAAATGTATGATATTGCTTTAGACAAATTTTAACATTTTTTATTTAATGTTATGGTACAAAAAAGTTACTAAAGTTTGCCATAAATTTGTCCTAATGAAATATAGTTTCATTTCGTTCAACCAGGTTACCCATGTATACGGGTTTGTTAATTTGGTCATTATACGTGTAAACTGGCGACACTAAGGTTATTTAGTGGAAGGGTTACCGGGTATTAGCCCGTCACCCATGCCACGATGGCCTGACGAAACTTTCACCTTACAGAAAAGTTATTAAAGTTTCCAAAAAATTTGTCCTAAGGTAATACGCTTTCATTTTGTTCATACAGGTTACCCATTTTTACGGGTTTGTTAAATGTGTTACTGAACCTACGGTAATATAGTTTCAATTTTGTACATTTTTATACGTTTTCATCCGTTTTTATTCGTTTTCATATGTTTTTATTTTTTTATTCGTTTTCAACCATTGTTATACGTTTTCGTCCGTTTTTATATATTTTCGTCCGTTTTTCTTACGCTTTCATCCATATTTGTTTTCAACCGTTTTTATACGTTTTTATCCGTTTTTCTTATGTTTTCATCCATTGTTATACGTTTTTGTCCATTTTATATATTTTTTTGTTCATCTTTACGTATAAAAACGAATGAAAACATTAAAAGACGGACGAAAACGTATAAAAACAAACAAAAATATATAAAAACGGATAAAAACGTAAGAAAAACGGATGAAAACATATAAAAATAGACGAAAACGTATAAAAACAGTTGAAAACGGATTAAAACGTATAAAAACGGATAAATACATATAAAACATACGAAAACGTATAAAAGCAGACGAAAACATATAAAAAAGGATAAAAACGTAAGAAAAACATATGAAAATATATAAAACAGACGAAAACGTATAAAAACAGTTGCAAACAGATAAAACGTATAAAAACGGACAAAAACATATAAAAATAGATAAAAACGTATGAAAAAGTAAGAAAAACAGATGAAAATGTATAAAAACAACAAAAATGTATAAAAATGGATAAAAGTATGAAAATAAGAAAAACGAATGAAAACATATAAAAACGGACGAAAACATATAAAACGGATAAAAACGTATAAAATCGGATAAAACAGATAAAAACAGACGAAAATGTATAAAAGCAAACGAAAACGTATAAAAACAATTGAAAACGGATAAAAACATATAAAAACAGACGAAAACGTATAAAAACATATGAAAATGTAAGAAAAACGGATGAAAACATATAAAAACGGACGAAAACGTATAAAAACGGTTCAAAACGGGTAAAAAGTATGAAAACGGATAAAAATAGACGAAAACGTACAAAAACAGATTTAAAACGGTCAAACTAACATATATAGTGGTCTAGGGACTAAATCCGTGAAATGCGACAAACTACAAGGACCGTTTTGTGCTTAAAAAATAAGCCATATAGGATTTTTACCTGTTATATCCGTTTACCAAAAACATATTAATATTTGTAAACGGTTGTAAAAGTTGAGTAACCTGGATGAACGAAATGAAATTATATTTCCTTAAGACAAATTTATGGTAAACTTTAGTAACTTTTGTGTACCATAACCCTTTTATTTATAACTTAAGATTTTTAAGCTGATTAATCTACGAGCGTTAAGTTAACTGTCACATAAAATCAAACCATACATAGGTGGAATGGGAGGTCCCTTAAGATAACCGTAAACCAAATGTATTTTTCCTATGGTGGAAAATTGAGTAAATATCGACTTTTTATAAGTGCACACTAGTTATAATGCCCGCGCATGCGTGGGTTTTTTGAAATTTTTTGAATTATATATTTTTATTTATTAAAAAACAAATAATTTAATCTTTGTTTTGTTTGATTTATGATGTTTAATTATAGTTTTTTTATTATTAAAAATAATTATTTAAAAATTTTAGTCCTATTATTAATTGTATCTAATCTATATTTTTTGTATTTATCTTCTGTTAATTGTATCTTATCTATATTTTTTGTATTTATCTTCTACTTGTGTTATGAATAAATATAAAATAATGTTACCTAATAAGAAAATAATATTTTTTTTAAATACAATTATTACTAAATGAGGTATGAATTAATTTTTTTGAAATGGAAAATTTTCAATAGAGGTTTTGTTTTATTATATAAAAGATTTGTCCTACAAGTTTTGTGTTACTAGTTAATTTTCAATAAACGCATCCCATAAATTTTGATCTTTGGTACCAAGACTTTTTATAAGTGCACATCGTCCTACAAGTTTGTTGTTACTAGTTGATTTTCAATAAACACTCTCATAAATTTTGATCTTTGCTACCAGTTAAGCCGGGTGAAACTCTTTCTTTTAATGAGATTCCCATGAGTGATGATCACTCTCGAGTTGTTTTGAATCAAGTGAAGCTTTCTTTTTCATGAAGATGTGATGATAGTTAGAAGTCTTTTATTATTGGGCTGCTCAAAGTGGACGCGTAAAAGTAATTTTTAATAGTAGATTTACACAAATTGCTTATTCTTTTAATTTATAAATTTGTTTAATTTAAACTAGTTTTAGAAGCAGTGCACGAACGGGATTTGGGCAGATAGTTATAACGGGTGATAATTTTTTAATAACTTTGTTTTGAAGTTAGATATTGTGACAATTAATAAATTCATAATTTTGTAATGTTTAAGATTTTTAAAGTTATATTAAAATTTTAATATTTATATAGTTATAATACATGTGCACATACACAAGCTTTTACCTAAGTTTTTCGTTATGTGTTAATATCGATTAATATCTTTTATAGATTTTTGTTGCACAAAGAATTTAACTTTGTTTAACTGTCATGCTGTTTAGGTTGATCTTGTTTAAATTTAATTATTGATATCATGTTCTAGATATTATACATGTTTAGTAGCACATAATAACATTTGAAATAATATGTGTGGTTGTTATATGTATAATCACTTATTTATTTTCATTGCCCATTAATCCATGCGGTCGTGGGTTAATATTTATATTCCTGATAATAATAGTTTAAGCCGTATTTAATTTTTAAACATTGTACGGTTAAATATATAAACATAAAGCGTTATTGAATGCGAATGGTTAAAAAAAATACTTTCACGGAGTTCCTTAGTTAATCTCATAAAAAGAAATAACATAAGTTGTTCGTATATGTATAATCTCGTATATACATTTATATGTCACAGTAACTTGTGATTTCTTTTTTATATTTATAATTATATGCAATTACATTTATTTAATATATAATGATATAATATTTATAAATAACAACACATATATGTAATTTTTTTAATAATATATAAAGTATAGAGGTACAAAGTCAGAATGGTATTTATTAAATTTATAAAGTTAAAAAAATTAAAAAATAAAAAATAAAACATGAAAATTGATAAGTATATTTAAGTTCATACTATAATTTATTCAAAATTTAGCAATTAAAGTTTTATAATTACCATCTCATTTAAATTTCTTTTTTTACAAAATTGATATATGTGATTTTAAATATATTTATTTTGTTTGATGCGATTTAGATGAGTTTCACCAAATTAAAATCAATTTTAACTTTTATTCTCTAATAGAATTGTTTGATTTTGTCATGCAGTCAGAATTGGCCTCCCCGGTCTAATTTAGATTTTCAATTTTTTTTTTCCTTATTATATAAACGATGAGTATGTTGTTGTAGTTTCTTATCAAAAATGTTCTATCCGTTTAATAATTAAGAAAAACTAAGCAAATTATACAAGTCTAGAGTTTCATAGCTTAGTCATCCATTGTTAGTTGACTGTTGTACAAGTTATTCGAAGTCTAACTTTATTTCTTTTCAATAAATTTATAACGACCGTCGATGGCGACTCAGTATATGCATTAAACAAGCGAAAATTACTGGCATACCCCTGCACGGAGGGGTATGTCACAAAATACCCCATGTATCCGCCGTTTTCAAAAGTATCCCAGCATTCCCCTTAAATCCATACGCGACACAAGGGGAGGACATGTGTCAAGCATCTAGCTCGGGCAAAAAAAAAATAATAATAAATTATGCATGTCGCGTACACGTGTACGCGAGACCACACGTGTCAAGAAGCTAGCTCGGGAAAAAAAAATTATATAGCATGTCGCGTACAACCATACGCGAGACCCAGTTTTCCATACGCGACACCCATAAATTTTGTATGGGGAATGGGAAAAGTATGTTACGTCTTATTATTAGGCTTTAGGGTTTCAGTTTTAGGGTTTAGTAGGTATCGTTCACTTTTTTGGGTCTATAAATAGGTATTGTTGTATGGTGCATACACACACAATTTACATACTAACTGAGTTTTCTTCCTCAAACACAATGTCAAACCATGCATCACCTGAAAATGATTCGTTTCACACACCACCTGGCACTCCACCACCATATCTGTTTCCGTTTTACCACGTAAATGACAACCCACCACAGCATCTACCACCTGCGTTTACACCACAAGAACTGTGGCAGTACTTCCAAGTGCATGACAACCCACCACCTGCCATTCCACCAGAACAGTATGAGCTGGATATGGAAGTGCTACAGGAGCATGAAGCTGAGCAGGCCCGTCAGAATATGGAGCGTGAGGCGTACCTCAAAGGAAAACGGGATCGGAGGAACAGAAGAGCCGAAAGGCGTTGGGCTCGGGGTCTTCCACCTGTGCCATCGAGTGAGGACGACTCAAGTGCCTCCTACTCGAGTCACGAGGGATATGTGTCGGATGATTCATTTAATTGAATCATAGTTTTATGTTTATTTATCGTATTGTTTTTTAGTTGTTTGAATTTATGTTTCTTAGTTATCGTATGTTATTGTTGTAGTTTTTGTTTCAAGTAATATAAATGTTATGGTTATTATACTTGCATTGACTACAATTTCACATTACATAAAAAACGGAACTGGTAGAATTAAAGAAGGTACTATTACAATCAAGGAGTAAAAAGTAGCTACCATACGATACATTAAATAAAAACCAGGTTACAACATACTAAAATATTACAAACACCATAATCATCAAACTTTCACTCCAACCGGCTAGAACCAGAGCTCTCTTCCCTGCTTGCATCCCTTTTCGTCTCATCCTTTGTTTCTTTCAATAGTTCATAGTAAATGTTAAGAGCCCTAATCCTACTTACGAAATTCAACATTTCATGCCGCTCTATAGGCTTTGAGACTTGTTCCTCCACCAAGCTATCCAAAAACCTTTTTCGCTGCTCCTTCGTCATGTTTTGCTGATGCGTCTCTACAATGTTACTTTGCTGCTCAACCAAGTTTTGCTGATGCACCACGTGATTTTTATCATCCCTCTTGTTACCTGGTGAATTGTTAAGTGTGGAATGTTGGTGATTAATTTATAGTGGTATCACTACAAAATACCTGAAAAAGACTTTAGAAGCAAATGGAAAAGCTTACTCATATTTCGTACACGACATTGTCAGTGACTTATCATTTCAAAGTGTCATATTTCGTGTAAACTTTTATGCGTACACGACATTGTCAGTGACTTGTCATTTCAATGTGTCATATTTCGTGTAAACTTTTAAGCGTACACGACATTGTCAGTGACTTTTCATCTCAAAGTGTCATAACCTTTAAACTTTTAAGCGTACACGACATTGTCAGTGACTTGTCATTTCAAAGTGTCATATTTCGTGTAAACTTTTAAGCGTACACGACATTGTCAGTGACTTGTCATTTCAAAGTGTCATAACCTTTAAAAAATTGTCTGACCTCAATTGCTTTATAATGTAGCTATGATTTGGTATATACACATAATTGTTACTTCTCTTTACAGTATCCATGGATTCGAACATTTTGAAGTTTAAATGTGTGTTACATTATGATGATCAGCATCGAGGTGTCATTATGTATAATGATTTGACGTACTCAGGGTTAGTTGGGTTGGTGTTGAAGAAATTCAATTTAGATCCAAATATTCCGATTAATTTGTCCTGTAAGTTGGCTTCGTTTAATTATCGTATTGACGTTACTGAGGATGATGAGGTAATGTTTTTTGTTGAATGTGCTTGTGATACTACTGCTGGGGTGGCACAATTGTATGTTGTTCAACCCAACAAATAAGACGATTGAGCTTATCTAGTTTTATGTTAAGTGGTTTGTATTTTGTTAATGAACGTTTGTACTCTTATTTGAATAAATTTTTTAATTTGGATACTTATGGCAATGTTTATTGAATCACTGATAAAACGGATCATATATAGATGACATTCTTAAGGCATACAACACACTTATTGATTGATATTCTTAATAATTGAAACAATTCTTCCATAGGGCTTTATGACGTTCATCTGCTTTAGCTTCCTCATTTTGAAAGTGTTCTTGTTCCGCCCATTCAACCATTTGATCTAAAGTGTAATCCGATTGTTGTATGATTTTTCTTCCGTCTTCGTTTTCATTTGGGTAGTCTGTTATCACATGATCCATCATTTTTGCTAAAGTAGCATTTGGGCATACATACTTTTCAATAATAAAATTGACACCGCAATTGTCAACGTAAACTTGCAACTGGCCGCCTTGTGATGCTGAAATATCAAACATCACATGCATATCATAGTTGTTTCTTAGCTTGACGGTGATTGAATACCCAGTGTGCGGAACTTCATAATAAAGAGCATGAATCTTCGTATCGAGAATGTTAGACAAGTATTGTTTCAGCTCATCGAGCTTCATTCTTGGAATGTTGATGTTCATCTTCCAACCATTTACATACTCTATATTTCCTTCATTGCAAACCAGATGACCATTATTGTGAACAATAAAATTGAAAATGGTTTGTGAATACGGCGAGGTAGGTTTTTTTTTTTTTTTTTTTTTTTTTTTTTTTTTTTTTTTTTTTTTTTTCTGTCGTTCAATGTTAAACCGGACACGCTCTTCACGTTTGTTTTTTTTTCTCTACCATTTCATGTAGATATCGGACACGCTCTTCACGTTTAAATTTTGTTTCTTCTGAAATTACACATGCAAATGATTCTTCCAAACAACCATCATCTGGAATCAATATTGTTGTTAGATCTTCGCGATTTTCGGAAACAAAAATTTGGATCTTTCCTGCCACTTTTGCGAAGTCATACATAACATCAATATCATAATCGCCTTTGATTGCTTTCATACCATTTAATGTGTCGTTTTGTGGCAACACGTAATATAGATTTTGGACCATGGATGGTAATTTTCTCTTCAGATATGTAACCATATCTTGAAAACCAAATTGTGGGACAACAATATTCATGTGTGAACCATCTTCATATGTTAGTGGGTTAAGTATAAATTTTCCATTGTAGTTGATAGTGAATTCAAATGTATGGTGATTAGACGTTGACATTTGGTGAATGAAAGAAGACACAATTGGTTTTGATAACTTGAAACCACATACCACAAGTATATATATATATATATATATATATATATATATATATATATATATATATATATATATATATATATATATATATATATATAGTCATTTATTTGTGAGTAGTGGAGTTACCATAAAGGTGAGTAGTCATATCTATGTCAGAAGTGTTTTAAGATTAATCAATTTAATATTATTTTGTACAAACTAGTTATTTTATTAGGCTTTTCGGGAAATAAAGGCTATAATTAAAAAAGAAATTTATTACAAGCTTTGTAACAAATGTTACAAAATTACTACAATTACAGTGAAATACATAAGTAACAAGTGCAAACTAGTTATTATCCAAAGAAATTAAACCAACTATTATTAGACTGTTGAGTGTTATGATCATTTAAATGTTGTGACGGGTATGGTTGAGAGGGATTTGGTTGGGAGTTATATTGCTCATAGCCGTGTGCCGGGTTATGATGACCATGCTGTTCATGACTTGCTTGCCCTTGGTCATATTGTCCTGTTGCGTACAAATTTTGATTATATGGTTGTGTTGGGAATGTGTTATGTCCAAACACATGAGATGGGTATGTATCATAAGTAGGAACGGTGTGATGATGTGTTTGAGTTGGGTGTGACTCGAATAACTGAGGTGTTTGTTGTTGATCGTTAACGGGTTTTTTCTTTCTGGGATACTGTTTTCTTTTGGTTAACATTTCCTCAGGGACGAATGGTTGCTTGCATTGGCCACGATTGTGTCCAGCTTCACCGCACCTATCACAATGTGATCAATTACAAATAATGACGAATTCTAAAAATAATAATCGTAAAATAATATGTTACCTGGATGTCAGCAGCATCGTTAGGGCGGGAAGATGGACCAGCCTGGTGATCAATGGGAGTGGCAAACGCGGCGAAACCCATTGGTGTACGGGTAGCAGCATGTCCGGTTGATGGAAAAGAGGATGTAAACCTAGACACAACGGGCGGTGTAGGAAGGTCTTCAAAGAAAGACTCATCTGGTGGACCACTAAATGGACGGTGGGATTGGGGGAATCCCTATATATTAAATCATAACGTAATATTAGTATATAACCATTTCGTCATTAAAAATTACTAAACACAAAAAAAAAAAAAAAAAAAAAAAAAAAAAAAAAAAAAAAACCTGTGTGTTTTGAATCACACTATAGTCACTAAAACCAATATTTTCATCTGCAACAAAACTTGCTCATCTATGTACTCCTTGTTTATTGCGGAGTTGGTTTTGCTGCATTAAAAATGTTAATGAAACAATTAACAACCTTTCAATAATATTTATACATAAACTCAAAAGAAATTGATGTCAAACTGTTTACCATTTTTTCAATCGCGTCTAGCTTTAGCTGATATTCTTTAATCTTCTCATCATAATAATCAAACTTTTGTGCCACAGCCGGAGGTATTTCATAATCCATGTTTGCTTGTGGCTGTATAACCGGGGGTGCGACCGGATGCCCTTGGAAATACGCGTTACTATCACGCCACCACTCGGATAATTCCTCGTACTCATCCGGTGTAAGCCTAGGCAACGGTGTTCTTACCTTTAATAAAACATAGGAAATACACATGACATTAAAAAAATAAAACAATATTAAATTCATAATAGTTGAAAAAAAATTGAATATCTCAAACTCACCCTCAATTGGTCGTCCAAAAACTTGTCAATACTTTTTCTAACGACCACTTTATTATAACTCCATGCAACGGACCGGGGATGCAACACTTGATGATGACGGAAAAAATAAGGGCTAGCACCCCTGGGGAACATCTCCAATATCCAAATCTAAAAAAAAAAATTAAAAAAAATAAAAATAAAAAAGTTAATTCGTTAAAATAACCACAATTATATGTATACATGAACTGTATAAATAGATTAATGGCATACCTTAAAAGCCCATAGAAATCCATTCAACGTGTACTTAGGAGGTTTAGTAGGGTCCCTGTCGGCGGAAAAGTGCTTATCCCTACGCTTAAATACTGCATCCCGGAGATGATTGTACAATGTTGGCCATACATACGACCCCCACGGAAAGACATTCCACATATCTAAATCCTCAACTAGCCTAAACAAAAATCCGTCTACTATATTCCCATGCTCAGTACCTTCCAACACCAACATCAAAACAGCTAACAAACAAAGTCGAACCCCATCTTTGTCGCTCAACTTTTTAAACACGTCTTTGTTTATCATTGCTAACAAATCTCTAACGTATATAGGTCTGGAATCAATAGTAGAAGGGAACACACGTCTCCTAAATAAGTTAGCACCTTCCATATATGACTCCCTAAAATCAACCCCAAACCTTAAACCCGTGACTAGACAAGAGTACGTACACGATATCTTAGTGGAACTGTGTTTGTGTCTCCCTCTTGGCAAGCAACTTGGTGGCATAAAAAATAGTGTACTAACACCCCGCTCTCTTGCATATTCGGAATGTCTAACATCCAACCAAAACATGTTTCTCTAAACATTTTTTCCTTAGGGGTGTTCAATATCAGTTTTCTAATGTCCTGCATTAAAGACAACCTACTCCTACATGTAACTTGCGCAGGATAATCCTAAAATAACCAAAAAACATAACAAATATATATTTACAAAACATATACGTAACAAATAAACAATAATTATAATGACAAAAAAAATTATATTTCAGAATTACCGGATATTCCGCCATTATGACAAACTACTCAACGACAACAGCCACTAACACAAGAAGACCACTAGCAACAACTACAGCACTACCCCACCAACACAACAAGACCACCAGCAACAACCACACCACCACCACAGACCACTACCAAAACACCACCACTGCACCAGCAACAAATGTTAAACCACAACTCCACACCACCAAGAATACTGCACCACCACTGAACCACCACTGCACCACCACTGAACCACCACTGCACCACCAATAATACACCACCGGTAACAACCAAACAATACCAAAACCAAACAACAATACACCACCGTATGGAAGTTTTTTTTTTTTTAGGTTATGTGTATCAACATACACGACATGCCCATATATCCTTCAAATTCACTAGTTCCGTCCCATCAATGCTACTTTTCCGGTCAAAACATTCATTCCCCATGCAAAATATCATTCCCCATGCAAATGCTCCTTTCCCATGCAAAAATTAATGGCTGTCGCGTAGGTATTAAAGGGTCTCGCGTACACGTGTACGCGACATGCATAATTTATTTTATTTTTTTTGGCCCGAGCTAGATGCTTGACACGTGTCCTCCCCTTGTGTCGCGTATGGATTTAAGGGGAATGTTGGGGTACTTTTGAAAACGGCGGATACATGAGGTATTTTGTGACATACCCCTCCGTGCAGGGGTATGTCAGTAATTTTCGCATTAAACAAACACATGTGTCCAAACACTGTTTCAAACCTTTTGTCCAAATATGTATAAAAACACCTGGAACAATTAAATAAAACATCTTTCTCCAAACATATAGATGAGACGAAACTTTGGGGTTGTTGCGAGTTTGCGTCACCATTTGGACAATTAGTCGCAAGTTTAGGTATATCCTCGCTTTTGCTGAACTCAGCTGCACAAACATATCCTCTTGTCAACTGGAAATGCCAGTAGGATCGATGTCGGTAATAATAATTAGATATAAACAGATGCATATCTTTTATGAGACGAAACTTTGGGGTCGTTGAGAGTTTAGCTCACCATTTGGACAATTAGTCGCTTATGCAGATATATCCTCTTGTCAGCTATGCATGGAAATACTTTGCCGACTGGAATAAGCATCGGTTCTTGAAAGATGCTCCTGTAATTGTCGACATTCAAAGTCAAAATGAATATGAACAAACATATGCATGAGGACTTTTTGTGACTTTTTCTTCTTTTGAAACAAAACTGTGAAGCCATTTCAGTTGTGATCGATAACAAAAACGACGCTGAGCAGCCGCAGCGTTGGTTTATACTCTTTCATCTGGAAGCTGATAGATTTGGAGTTGATATTATTTTTCTGCGTAATTTCTTGTTTGTTTATACTTACTGAATTCAGGATCGACATATGTTAAGCAGATTCATAAATGCGGAAGTCCTCAATTGCGGTTGCAATTAAAAGTCATCTTTCTAATAATAAATGTGAAGCCTAATTGCATAAAATAAAAATAAGTCTTTAGTGTGTGATCATGCCTTCGTTATTGTGTAAGGAGTATTTGCTACCATTTTGGTTTCTTCATAAAATGCTACAAACACACGTGTATATCATCCATGATATTAATGTCGCATTCTACTGGCAACTAGTAGGCTAAGTATATTTCACAAGGAATGTTCAAAGGGTAACACCTACCTATCCTATGCAGGATTCAACTATTAAAATTGTCATTGACATATTTTGTGTTTTGAATCAATCTCCATTCATGTGAGGGATTGTTGGAAAAGTTGGTGAATAACTCACTTCTCACAACTTGAGTGTAAGGAAATATTGAGTCTCAAAGTAAGATATTGGAACCGAAAGGCAGGTGCTTCAATTGACGAAGTCAAAGATGTAACAACAAAATAAATTCTGCAAAAAATCTCGTTAATGTCCATTAATTCAGATTAATTGCTAGAAATTAAGTTGTTAATGGTCAGTTTAATTGCTGTTAATTGCATGTAACTTTCATTTTCTTGAACCGACTATAAAAGGAATACCTTAGTTCCAAAAAGAGTGATAGACGAAAGTAATACACATATTACCTATACACTAACAAATTTCCACAAACACAAGTTTTGGTTTGATGAGAATTTGAGGCATAAGATCACTTTCGGCAGTACAACTGCTTGAATCAGACACCAAATAGATACGAATCTGTTTTAAATGAAGCGTGTCAAGCCCGTGCCTCGATCATTTTCTTGCATTCGGTTTCATCTACAATATGGTTTCATCTTCTTATAAACTTTTATGTTCACATTTTTCGTTTATGAATTTTGTTTACCTAATTACGCTTGATTGTATTGTATCCTTCTTGTGATTTCGATTACGGATAGTTTTTCCCTACAATCAATCAGGGCCCTTAAAATGTTGTTTCATCATACAAGGAATTAGAACCTTGGGCATTATGTGTAGTTTGTTATAACTAAGTTTCTTCAAATATTCTAAAGGATCTATGTAGAAATTATTGAGTTCTGACTTCATAGTCTTGCATGATTATTGCATCACACAACTTAAATCAAATGTAAACAAATTTTTTAACTAGTAAAATGTTTTGTATGATTAATAACAAAGAAATGCTAGTCAATATATATAGTCGACCACCTCACTTTTATAACTTAGATAATCATGCATACTTAACCTTCATTCAAGGGTTGTGCTACACCACATTTCACGTATAAAATGGATAGAGTACTTACAATCATGGACGGACCCACATGGGAGCCGGGTGTGGCACAAGTCACACTCAATTTTAGTTCATAAAGTGTAAATTGTTTACAAAATATGACTTCTCTTGGCTCGTGCAATACCCAATATTACCTAATAAATTCTTTATCGGACAACTTTAGTACTCATAGTTATAAAAAAAATATTTTGTGCAACAGCCTCTCAAAAATCCTGAATCCGTCCCTGCTTACAATTTAGTTTTTGAGTCTTTCACCACCTAATCTCCACGCAACATGATTTTTCTCTTGACAAGTCAAGTTTAACAGTCTAGATCAAGACTTAAATATTCTGAAGTTTAGTCTCATTTGAGGAGCTAAAAGAGATTGTTTGGTACATGACGGGGTGTAGCTCCATGCACTTGTTGACGCTTATATAAAACACTTTTGTCAATTAAAGAGTAATGCATTCTATAATTAGTTGTTAAAAAAATGCATTATAAAATTAGTTAGAAGTTATCAGCGCATCAGCATAACATTGAAAATAAAATTTGACTCACTTTACTCGCACTAAGTCACTAATATAACATTAGAATACACATGCAGACGCACACGCACACGCACTATACCACAATCTTAACCGAAGACTGAATGCTGCCACAACACCATGACGTCCTTGCTGTTTATAATTTGGGAGATGATTTGCACACTTCACTAAATGATTGAGACACTCATGTATAAGAATAACTGTTAGGGTATAAATGTCCATACACAATAATATTGGAGTGTCTCAATCATTTTTTTAAGTGTGCAAGTCACCTCTCTTATAATTTCTCTTATAATTTAGATTACTCATCGGTACTTATCTAAAGTTATAAAATTACACTAATGCGAACTGGATTAAACAAAACGAGCCGTTTGAGTTATGGCAAAAAGCTAGTCGCACACGTTTTAGTAGTTGAACCATGTACGTGTTTTGGGCCCCTACAATCAATCTTCGTTATATACGACCCTATCACACAACTACACACGAGCTGATTTCATTCATATTCCTATCATACTCGTACTCTTTTTTAAATTATATTTCCATCATTTGATTTTATAGATTTCAATTATTGTTTAGAATTTAATGTAACCGGCTAACTTGTACGTTAGGAGCAACAATGGACTTTTCTAATATGAGAACCATTAAGTCGCCACATCATTAGCTTTCAAATATCTCTAGGAATTAATTTGATATACACTCTGACACTCAAATATTAGAACACAAAAAAAAAGACAAAATAAGGCAAGCTAGTAATTAAAACACTAGCAAAACATTCTCAAAAACAAAGAACCCCAATACCCCATGTGTTTTGTGTGTCTGTTTGTATAATTGTGGTTCTGAACATTTCTTTGTTTTATGGGTTTTCAATATATCTTAATGAGTGATTTGTAGGCCATTGTGTTGGTTACTATATATTTGTCTAAGTACACCTTAAATCACTAGTAAAGTTAGGCTGGTGACAGTGGAATCGAAAAAATCGGTTGGCCAAATAGATCGACCGATTTACAAATCGGTTATGCTCATTGTGGGGTTTTGATTGGAGATCGGTCGCCGGAGGTTTTTTGAGGAGATCGGTTGCATTTTCGACCCATATTGACACTTGAATGTTTGTGCTATATTTACTTTTAAAGAAGAATAAAAAAACAACCGTTTGAAGTAAAAAAAAATTATTTAAATTTTACCACTTTTCATCATATAAATATTCAAATCAAACCCACTTTTAAACACACACTTTCAAACATAATTCAAATAACAAATCAAACACAAAAAATGGCTTGTAAACTTTCCCACACTGTCAAACAAGTTCAAAACTATGTCAAAAAACAAGTCGACATAGACGACAAGATGCAATTATCGAAGTTATTAAGAAGTTTGAGCTGGCAAACTTACGCAAACAACGCCTGAGAACACGATACACAGAGTGCAAAGATATCTCTGTCGACAGAAAATTTGTGATCGACCAGTTTTTGTACGATGAGTTTCGCAAAGACGCTGATGTTGTTGAAACATTGTGGGGTTGTGTGCAAAAGATAGAGAACGAAAAATCCAACAAGATACGTTGGACTTTTGAGGAAAATTGTGGCAGCTGCTGATGCACCACAACAACAACAACAACAATTTGTGCAAGGTGCATCAAGTTCATCTGCACCAAGAGTTGTTGAGCCACAACAACAGCAACATCATCTGGAGCACTTTCAGCTAAATTGTGAGGAAAATGTGCAAGCTGTAGTTGTTGAGCAACAACAACCTCATCTGGATCACTTTCAGCTAAGTTTTGAGAAAAATGTGCAAGCTGCTGATGATGTCTGGAACTTTGAGGATGAGCGGGAGCTGAGCAGGTTGGAAGCTTAGATAGACGAAGAAATGTTTGCGAGCTTTGATCCTTACGATGATGGTTATGACTCCAACAACTCTCAAACCTGGGATCACCTGGATCATTGAAGTTTAAGTTTTAAATTTAGTATTGTAATGTTTTAATTTCGTATCGTTTTGCATTTATATTTATGTAACGTTTATGTTTTTATTAATAAAATTAAAGTTTGTGTTAAAAAAAGGTTTTTTTTTTTTTTTTTTTTTTTTTTTTTTTTTTTTTTTTTTTAATGATGCAATATGGGTCATCACTGTGAAGAGAGAGGTGAATATGGGTTGAGGAGAGAGAAAGCTGAGTTGACGGCCAAAAAAATAATGCAATATGAGCCACGAGTTTCACTAGCCTTAAAGTCACTTAAAAATCAATTCATCAATCATATAATATAATACTTTTTGTAATATTGTTGGAAATACTTGTTATTTGTAAAAGCAAAATCAAATTAAATTTTTAGTGCGATTAATTTGTTCAATTAAATGCATGTTTGACATGAACTATTTCTAACTTTGTTAATAAAAATAATCGTATAAAAACATTATTCAAATTAATAATTTCTCTATGTTTTGTTAATGACAAATGTAAATTCGTATTACGTAAACATGTTTTAGACAATAGTTATCCTTTGCTGCAAATCACATATAAGGTATGAATATGAATTTCTAAACTAGTTTAATAATCAAAGATGTGCTCGCATACATAATGAATCAAAACACTTGCATTATTTTATAAACAAACTCTTGCATCATTTTGTAAACACTTCTATCACTTTTATTTACTTATTGTTAGCATTAAAAATATATACATAGAAGTGATGGTCATTCTCATATTATAACTTTGTATCGTTTGTTAAGATTAGTAATAGTTTAGTCATTGGGCTTTGGACTTGGTAAGCTAATATGTTATGTGCTATGTTACATAAGCCTTGTTATCTAATCAAGTAACCAAGTCCAAGCCCCAAGCCCATTGAAAGCCTTAGGGCATCTCATGTATCTTACTATATAAACACCTCAAAGGCTCATTTGAGGTGTGTGCTTGTGTGTGTATTGTGTGTGTTTTCTTGAATAAAAGTTCTCATCCTTTCATCTCTTTCTCTCCATATACACGACATACATATATACATATATCAAGTCACCATATTTCCATCTCTACTTCATCTTTGCTTCTATTGTTGTGATAAAGTTGTGTTATCTAAGGTCCTACAAGTGGCATCAATCGCCTAACAATGATTTATGAGTGTTGGGAGTTTGTTTGGTTCGTATTTTGCAAGCTATCTACACGAGTTTTTACAAAAAGTTTCTCACGTTTCTTGTTTTTCTTGGTTTTTAACATTTTTTTTTATTACAAACTAGTGTTATAAACCTTTTCTAACAAGAAAGTTTCAACCTTTTTGAAAGTTTTAACCTTAAAAATTCGATTCTTGATTTTGTACTTGTTTTCCAGATCACAAATTTTTTTTATAAAAATCATCAAGTTTGCAACTTTCTTTAAGTTTTGATGTTTTTATAACTAGAAGTACAAAAATCTTGAAATACAAACTTCATTTGGATGAGCTTTTAGCAAAATCAAAATTCAAGCAAACTTTCTAGATCACAAAAAATTTTCATAAAAATCATCAAGTTTGCAACTTTCTTTAAGTTTTGGTGTTTTTATAACTAGAAGTACAAGAATCTTGGAATACAAACTTCATTTGGGTGAGCTTTTAGCAAAATCAAAATTCTAGCAAACTTTCTAGAACACACTTGTACCATCTTTCTAAATCACAAAGTTTCTAAATCACGAAGTTTCGAGAACACACTTGCTCCCGTTCCTTACTCGGTGTTTCCCTTGCTTGTATAAGTGAGAAAACACTTCGACTCGTGGTATACTCTCTAAATTGTATAATTTAGAAAGTTTTTGTGCTAAGTTTCTAGAACACTGAAAAGTTTCTAAAACACTAAAAAGTTTCTAGAACACTGAAAAGTTTCTAAATCACTGAAAAGTTTCTAGAACACTGAAAAGTTTCTAAAACACTGAAAAGTTTCTAAAACACTAAAAAGTTTCTAGAACACTGAAAAGTTTCTAAAACACTGAAAAGTTTCTAGAACACTTAAAAGTTTCTAAAACACTGAAAAGTTTCCAAATTCTACTCCTATTTCGTTGGAACGATCCAAAAATCAACTTTATCCTATCTTTCTTTCTCTAAAAAAAAAAAAAAAAAAAAAAAAAAAAAAAAAAAAAAAACGGTTTTTACTTAAGCTTCAAGTTCATGGAACCTCTCAAAAAATTCTTTCCATCAATGGACATGGAACCTATTAATGGAAACTTCATCTTTATGGCAAATCATCAAGCAACAACATCAAGCAGTGATATTGGTAATAATTACAATGCCAATGCAATGACGAAGGTTGAAAAGATCTAGTATTTGTTGATGCTTGCCAATAAAGAAGAATCGGGAACACCGTTGACTGCTGAGGAAAACAACTTCATAGCTACTACAAGAGTTAATGAGAATTCAGCAAATCAGCAGGCAACAACATCAAGCAGTGATTCTGATCTTCCTCCTACTTATGATTCCGATCCATTCGATGAGGTACCAAATTATGGTAACAATGCTAATCCGTTTGCTCATGAGAAGCCACATTATGTGCCACCTGAACCTAATTACGATACATATGTGGGGGAACAAGTTAATAGCAATGTTAACTATGATACTCCATATATGAATCCTAATGGAGTTCAAGTTGCACAAAATGGTGCTAATGATGAGGAAACACGTGCTTTGTTTGAATCATTATTGAATAATTGTCGTATTGAAATTGAGAATGTGAAAAAGGTCAATCGCGATGTTAAGGCCGCGAATGTTAAATTGACCGCTGAGCTTGAGAGTTACAAAGAAAACGTTAAAGCTTTTGAATTTCATAACAAAAGATTGTCTGAATTAGAAACTGGTTATCAAAATTCCGTTTCAAGGGAAAAACAATTGCAACTCAAGTTTGATACACTTGATGTTAATTCTTTCAAAAAGATAAAATCTTTAAACGCGGAAATTTCTAAATTACAAAACCAACTTTCTAAACAAAAAATAGCTTATACCAATCTTGAAAAAGAAATGGATGAGTTGAAAAAGGACTTTGCAAAGAAAGAAGACAAACTTTTGGAAGAAATCGTAGAGTCAGAACACATGATTGCACATTTAGAAGAATTAGTGGTTAAGTCGGGTCAGTCAAGTCAAACAATGAAAATGATTTCAAATCAAACTAATCCGATTTACCATACGAAACATAAAGTGGCTCTTGGTAACAACACCCCTTGTAATCTCAAGAAAGCTCAAAGAACAGAATGTTTTGTATAATGGTAACGTGATTTACACAAAACATGATCCTCCCATCGTTCGGGATTCTGTGGAAACAATGGAACTTGTCGAAGAGAGCATTACTAAAATGAAACAAAAGGATTTGAAACCCATTGATTACAACAAATTGAACAAACTTTCGGGAATTACTTTTGTTCCACAAACAGAACCATCTGTGTTTTCCATAAAACGACCATTCGCGAAATTCTTTTCTAAAAAGACGGTTGTTTCCAAATCTCTTTCAAAAATAGAACAAATGTCCTCTAACAACACTTTTAATACAAGTGAGGCTAGAGACATTCTCGATGACGTTAAAAAGAGAATTCAAGAACTTCAAAATATTGTTGAATCTAAAACTACAATCAATATTAACAACTGGCATTCTAGTTTTCATATCGAACAGAAAAAGGTGTTTGAAAACGAAATTACTATCCCACTGTATAACATCAGTGCGAGGATAATATATTTTGAACAAGCTTTCTTAAAAGAAACGGCCGACTTTGTCAAGGACCATAAATCCCTGGTAAACGAAGCTAATGATACTCGTGAAAACATGAATGTTTTGGAAAGGTTAAATGATTCTCTCTTTGAAGCTGTCATGACTACTGATATAATGTCCATCATTTTACAAACATATTCGGTTCAAGACGATGAAAGACTGCGAGCTGAGATATCTAAAATTGTTTCCAAATATGAAAATGCTCTTGTAAAACTTGAAAAAGAAAACATGTCACTTTTCAAACAACTTGATCGAAAATCAGAGGAATGCAAGTATGAAAAATTGTCGTATGAACATGCCTACAAGGACATGAAAGAGCAAAATGATCTTTTGAGAGCTCAGCTTGTAAGTATAAAAGGGAAGGGTATGGAAACTAAGTTTGCAAAACCATCGACTTCGGAGAAACCAAATGTTTCAAACACGGTTCAAAACCAAAAATGTCAATTTCACGGTTTGCTCCAAAAGTCGATGAGAAAAAGGATTTGTCAAAACCAGTCACTCCACAACCCTTGCTCAAGAAAAAGGAAATGGAAAAGATTGTTGAAAAACGAAAATTGATTGTTAAAAGAAACACAAATGTGAGTGCACCTGGCTCTTTTAGGAATAGTACAACTAATGTGACTACAAAATCTGTAAAGGAATCTGTTGGTTCTAATGACATGGTCCAAAATCACCATCTAGAAGAAGCTAGGAAAAAGGCACAACGTCGTAAAAACAGAATTTTAGGCGCAAAACCTAGTGTGATGAATTCTACAAGATTCCAAAGCATTGCTAGTAGTAAACCATTACCTAGGAACTATCTTCAAACTACTAGGGATTGGCTTGCATCTAATAGTAGTGGCACAAAAGAGAATGCTAGGAACGTAGAATGCAACACAAAGAATTCCAAAGTCTCATCGAACAACAAACAATTTCCAAAAGACTGTAGTGACAAAATTAAAATTGCTGTGTTAAACAAGAATGTTGAATTTGTCTGTCCTACATGTCAAAAATGAGTTTTTTCAGCTAATCACGATGCATGTATTGCACAATTTCTCAAAAAAGTAAAATCAAGTTGTGGAAAACTAGAAGGGGGTTGAATAGTTTACCACTTTTTAAATCCTTAATGTCATTTTTAACTTGAATATCTTTTAGAAAACTTTTACGTTTGCTTAAAGATATAAACACGACGTTATATGTTTGATTCTTAGAAAAGTTTTTTATGTAAATAACAATTCTAACTTTACTAGTTTCATACATTGAAAAGCTTTGCTTGTGATGATCCTAACTTTGCTTGTTTAGTTATTTGAAAAGCTTTACTTTTGTTTGAAGATATAAACACATCTTTACTTGTTTAGTTGTTTGAAAAGCTTTATATGTAACTAGCAATTCTAACTAAAGATTCACATGTAATAAGCAAAGATAAAGAAAGAAACGATCAAACCACAACACGATTGTTTATCGTGGTTCGGCTACAAGGACTCTTTTTCCTTGCCCTACATCCACGCCCCGAGTTTCCAACTCGAGAGTTATAAGCACTAATCAACAAGCTCCTTTCACCGGCGGAGAAAACTTTTACAACGTCGCTTACACTTTTATCGACACTAAGCTAGATGTCGAGTTCTTTTACACGGGTACAACCACTCCCATCGTCGCTTACACTTTTACCGACACTAAGCTAGATGTCGAGTTCTTTACCAAGGGTACAACCACTCCCGTTAGTTCTTTTACAAGGGTACAATAACTCCCTACACACTATGTATTTTGAGGCCTAAAATACTAACCAATCACTTCTACATACAAGACACAAATGAAGTATAAACTACCAAAGCTTCTACATGACCAAGCTACCAAGACTTGCAATTTTAGAGTTGAAGCTTGTAACTTCTTGAATGATATTGTGAAGTCCCTTGCTACATAAGAGAATTACACAAGACAAAATGTTACTGAGTTAGTTTAGAGAGTATGTGACAATATGTCCTAAAAGGGTGACTTAAAACTAACAAATGGTTTGGTATTTATAGCAAACTATTCTGCAGGTCTGGCGGATACGGCGGACCCCTCAGAAGGGTTCCGCCCATGTATCCCCAGGGTACCGCCAGGGCTGCAGTTGGTTTTTGCAATAAATCTTTCAAACCAAACAAGGTCACATCTCATTACTTCTTGCAAACCAAACAATGTCACATCTCATAATATCAAGTCAAACACTAAACTTGCAAGCAACCACTTAGTAAGTCAAACACACTTCTTACCATAAATGTATATTGACAAAGCTTGCCCTAATTGTGATGTGACCTTGTTATATTAAGAAATAAATGTAATGTGACAAGACACTTTCTAATTTAAGAAATAAAAACAATGTTTTGTTTAAAAGAGATGTAAACCTTAGTTTAAACAAGACTTAAACACTTAAAGTGATGATTTACTCCTAGCTAAAGTTCATACTTTTTTATTAACAAAACTTAGCAAAGATCGTAAAATATAAATAACGTTTTTAGGCGATATTTGTATTAACAATCTCCCCCTTTTTGTTGATGACAAAACATAAACTTTATGTATAAGTAAGTCACTAGTTTTAGTGTTAAGTCTTATAAAGTTAGTATAAAAACTTGTTTTTGCAAAGATGAGGTGATAAGCACAAGGTGATAAGCACACTAAGCACAACACAAGTTTATATAAATTCTTCCCCTTTTTGTCGAAACAAAAAGAAGAGTAGTGAAGCGGAAATAAGCACTTGCTCTCCCTTGGACGATACTCCCCCTAAATGGAGTGCCAAGAGAGGAGACATGGATTTTGAACCTACAAGAAAAAGGTTAGTTGTTGCACAAGACAAGTCATGAAAGCATTTCATGTTTAAGACACAACTAAGAGTTGTGAAGTGAAATAATACACCACTCATGCTCCCCCTTGAATATTACTCCCATAAATGGAGTATCAAGGAAGGAAAACATGGATAATGATCCTACAAAAAGAAAGGTTAGTTTCAAAGACACAAGATATATGTATGGTACCATACAAGGTATAGTTCACTTATTATACCTAAATGGTCAACAAAGAATGAAAACCTTGTAGTAGAATGAAATTCATTTCATGTAAAATTTTGACTCTTAAAAAGTCAAAGACAAGAAATTTGGATTACACCATCCTACTTCTAAAAATAAAGAAAAACTAAAAATAAACTAAGAACTTAAAAAGCTACAAGGAAATCATCATTTTCCTTAATGAGAAACATTTTCCAAAAACAAGGCTAAGGTTGTTTAAGGATAAAAATGTGGGTTGTTGGGTTGTAGCGGGCTTTATTTTGAAGGTTGAAAGGATGACACGATTTTGGTTTGTTGGTTTAATTGAGAAACATTTTCCAAAAGAAACGGTTTTGTTTCATTTTGGAGACTCTAAGGTTGAGGTGTGTGAGACGAGGATTGTAGAAGATCCAAAATGTGGTTTAGTATAAACCTCATTTCTCCGGATTGCTCACGGATTCCCTTCGACACCCTTCACTAATGTGAGCGGTTCTTTCGCAATGATTGCAATCATGGCGGGGAAAGTTTGGTGGAAGAGTGGTTTGATATGTTGGTGGTGGATGGTTTGAACTTGAAGGAGCAAAGGTGGATGGTTGAGTAGTGTTTTTGCTTCCTTCATTTGTTGATTGAAGTGTTGTTTGTAAAACCATGATATGGTTGATTTGAGAGTCAACCATACATTTGAAGGCATGAAGGTGGTTTAAATGAGTGTCAATCTCATTATGAAGGTTTGGAAGTTTTTCCCATATGGATGCTTCTATTTTCTTATAAGAAGAAAGTAGAGATTCAACATGTTGGGAAGGTTCTTGTGGTGATGGTTGTTGTTGTTGTGGTGGTTGTTGGTTTTGAACAAAATGGCGGAAGCTTGGTTCGCCGGAAGGATTGCCATGAAGGTCTTTGTAAATTGGGTGAAACACAAATGATTGTGAGTGGGTATGACCTTGATCATTTGGAAAAATGGATGGTCTAGCATAACGGTAAGCCAACCGTTCTACTAATGATGGTTGATGAGGTTCATCATCTAGTTGCTCACTAGGTTGTTGTTGGGTTTCCATTTGAGCAATGGTGTCAAAGAGTGACAAGGATGGTGGACGTGATGATTTGGGTGATAGGTCTTCTAATGTTTCCAAGTAAGGTAGTGGTGATGTTGGTGGTGTATGGAAAAGTTCCATTGGTGAAATTGTTGGTGATTGAGGTGATGGAGTTTTTGATAGTTGAGCTTGTTGAGAAGGTGATGATGAATCACTTGAAGGTCTAGTTGTTGGAGGAATGGTGGCCATGTTTGTGTAGTAATGTGTTGGAGAGGGTGTTGGAGTATCAAGATTAAGCAATTCTTGAAAGGTAATTACATTGGTATTACAATGTGTTGGGGATTGTGTTGAGGTAGTGAGGTTAAGGAAATCTTGGATAGGTGAAGAAATGTTAAGCGAAGCATCACTTGAAGAAGATGAGCTTGACTTGACGGTTTTGTTGAAGCAACAAGGTTTAACACTAATCCTAGTGGTTTTTGAGAAGGATTTTGATGACTCGAATGATGTGTTGGATTTAGTCATTTCAAAGGTGTGGTTTTGATGTTTTGAGAGAAGAAGTTTTAATGGAGATGGTGTGATTTGAATTGTAGCAAAACTTTCAAATTTATAGGGTGAAGGAGATGTTGAAATGGGTGTTTGGATTTGATGTTTTACCATTCAAAGATTGAGGTTTCAAATGATTTACATTGTTTTCATGAACATGTCAAATCATTGCAAGTCAAACCAATGGAATAAGGTGGAGTGAAAGACCAACATATGCACTCAATGCTTTGTGATCATGGGATGTGATTTGGTTGAAAATGTTTCAATGGTTTGAAGGATCCTTTAAAAGGGTTCCTTGGGTTGGTTATGTTTGAATTTGAATTTTTGGAGGGAAGTGGCTTCCTAATTGTTTTAGTGAGTGAGAGTTGTTCTAATATGGTTATTGGAGTTAATGGAAGATGTTTCTCACTTAGGATAATGGTTTTGACACTTTACAAGTTTTGGACTTAAGAAAAATGGAAAAATTTTCTGCAGGTGTCTGGCGGAACCCTCAGAATACACTGGCGAAACCCATTTGAGGGTATCGCCTGGTCCGTTGGGCCATTTTCTGGAATTCCCAGAAAATACACTGGCGGAACCCAATTTTGGGTACCGCCAGAGCTCAAAAATTAGGCAGTCAGCGTTTTTGACCCGCGAGACGATTTTCAAAATTTTCGAAAACTCCTAAAATAAAAAATATAATGCATATCTGGTTAGGAAATGCAAAAAATGAACATGTAAATACTCATATCATATGACTTTGACCGGGGGCTAGCGATATTCACTAAACTTAGTGAAATTTACCATAAGCATAAAAATTGACAAACACCTCAAATATTGTCATTATGCATAAAAGTTCATACAAACATAATCCGATAAACGTAATAAACCATGAAAGTGAAAAACAAATAATTCACGTAGTTTAACACATAAACGATTCTAAAGCATTCATAAGCCAAACACTCCTTAATCTCCTCATAACCGGTCTATCTTCTTGTTGAGCTTGTTTAGGTACCTTCCAAAGCATTTGAACATTCCTTTGGTTTGCTTGAACTCTTCGGATGCATTGTCAATGACGGGGAGTGCTTGAAGGTATTCTAAAGGAGGTAACTTAGAGTTAGGAAGTTTATCGTCCTCGCTCATGCCGGATGATGATGATGATGGTGTAGGTGATCGAGTACGTTTGCCCTTACCTTTGTAAACTCGTTTATCACTTAAAGGAACGAAGATGTGAGGAACGAGAGAATAGTCAAGGGGCATTCCATTTTCGTTAGGAGAAATGGGTGAGATTGCTCTAAAGAGGCGGGTAAGAAGCATTCCATAGGGAAGAGCGGTTGTTCTAACTAAGGGTATGTCGGCCATTCTTTTGGCTAGGTAGTAGGCTAAGTTGAAGGGTTGACCGGTGGAAATGCTATAGAGCATGTAGCAAAGGCATGTGTTGATGTGATTTCTATTTCCTATGGTACTTACGACGTTAGCTCTAAGAATTTCTTCCCACTTCTTAAATTGCGGTTTAAGCTCATTGAGCTCCATACCAAAAGGATCCTTATCTACAATATTCCCCGAACGATTCACCCTAGTGGTAGAGGCTCTAACAAAGAGATGTTCCTTAATAGTTTCCTTACTAGCAAGAGGTATGTCGTATGGATAAAAACAATCAATAGAATCAAGACTTGAAATAGGCCACTTATCCGTGTAGAGGCAAGTTCCCTCATTTGGGACACCAAGAATGATAGCTAAGTCTTTTAAATCTATGTCATGTGGTATTTGATTGGTTGTGAAGTTTAATGATATCTTACCAACAACACTTGTGGAAAGGTTTACGGTTGCATAGAATTCCAAGATGAACCTAGGACAAATTGGCTCATCTATATCAAGGAGACAATCAAAGTTAATTGCGGCAAAGTTTTGGCGAATAGATGTTCCTTCTAGAAAGGATGGATCAATGGTTCTACCTTCGTGAACATAGCGTTTTTCTAAAGCCTTAAAGGTTTCTACTTGAACCGGGTTGAGACCTTTGGTCATATGGTGTTTGGGCATGTACTTAAGGGTTTCCTTGTGATCGGATTTATTAGCGGGAGGCATGTTGATTCCTATAAAACACAAGATTATATGTTAATGACTTTCAACAATGTGGATGTTCTAATGTGTTCCTATATGCAAACAATGTGGAGACTTGGTTATCTTGACTCATTTTGATTCCAAATTGTTTTGTTATGCAAATTTTGTTATAAAAACAAAAGATAACCAACACTTTCCTATTTGAATGTGTCTTCGATTGAATGTACCCGAAAATACATATTAGTTATGTATCCCCTTTAGCATTCAGGAGATAGTATGCAAGTGATGTTTTAATAATGTTTTTATTTGTTTTAACAATGTGGTGATGAATCATGTTCTAGTCTTGGATGCGATTTGGTGTGTTTGGCAAATCAAATTAATCAACAAAAAGATACAATTCTTAAATAATGAAATGCATAATTGACTAGCCACCAAGTTTTTCATGAATAAAAAAGTTTTATGCATAAACCCTAAGATTCTAGTTAATGATTGTAAGCAAGAATGTTATACTTGAATCAAATATGCAATTGTGATTAGAATACTTACAAAGTTAGTTGGATTTGAAAGGATTGGATTGAAAGCCCTAAAATTCGTGAGGATATGTGTTTTTGAGAGGGTGATGGCTGTTTGAAAGTTAATGTTAAAGTTAAGAGGGTGTTTGGTTTTGAAATTAAGAATAAAACAATCTGTGGCTTTGGCGGACCAGGCGGAACCATAAAATGGGTTCCGCCCGTATGGTCTGAAGGTGCCGTGGAAGCTGCAGGGAAAAACTCAAAAGGAATTGTCTTGATTTTTGTGGTTTTATCCTAATGTTCAAAACTAAGGTTTTAGGTCTTATGAGTCTTTGACTAAGCCTAGGAATTATGAATGCTTCACATTCAAGAGATTTTGTGAACGCGTTGATGGAATAGTTATCGTAGAAGACTTTCTTAGTTAAGACGTTCCTCAACGAACAATCTTACCAAGGCGATGATGATGGATCACAATATGTCTATTAAGAAACATAATGGATTGAATTGTCGCCGAAGTTGATGCTTCCTTTGTTGAAGGGATAACAATGTTGATGAGATGAATTCCGTTGTCGATGTGAGTTAGCTTGTTCAAGTAGAGCTTGTTGATGTGCTTCTCCATCCAAAACTAATTTGAGAACCTTACGTGTCTTGGAGACTCATTGGGTAAGTAAGAATAAAAGTGCAAGTACCACTTGTGCTTTTCTTATCAACTTATTACCGACATAATTCCATTTTGCATATACTATGGTTTCTATTCCCGTTCTTTTGGGATACCATAATCCTAGTTGTGTAGTACCTTATGATGTATCCAAACAAGCTCAACTAAAGAGTTTTTTGAGGATCTTCTTTAACACGAGCACATAGACAAATGCTAAACATAATGTTGGATCTAGTTGTTATAATAACAAGTAGTCTTCCAAACATTTCTCTACGTTTAGTTTTACCTACGGATTTACTAATCTCATTCTTGACAAGTCATCAATAACTTAACCATTGAAAACAAGAGAGTAACTAAGAATGTCTTTAAGTTAAAATCCCTTGCTTTTGGAGTTTGCTTTTATTATCAAAAAGGCTTTCAAATATTGACACATATAATCACATGATTACTTTGAAACGTATATTTTGTTTCACTAGTTGTTTTACTCTAAATTCCAAAAATTGTTTTTGTTGAATTTGTTTAGACACAACTATGATCTATAAATCAAGTTTTATAATTATTGTCAATTTTGCTTGATTCAATGTTTGACTCAAGGTGAGAAGATGTTATTTTGTACTTTTACTCCATGCTTGTCTTGTCATCATTGGACTTTCGACTAAGTCATCATCTACCAAAGATGATATCTTAGAAGGAGGAGATCATTCGTTAAATTTTATATTCAACGACTCCTCGACTCTTTGGGTTTTCTTACTTAAGAAACTATGAACTCTATTTGTTTTGAAAAAGTTCAAGAGGTACAACATCATGACACTATGTGTCACATTTGATGTGTAAATCCTAGATGTTGAAAACTCATTTTATTTCACACATCCAAATGTATGCTTGTGTGATTTATTTCACCTTGTGTGTTTTATGTGAGATTATCATAAAAGATTGACTGAAGAAAAACACAATTTAAGACTCAAAGTATAGTATTAGAGAATGTTGTTTAACAAAAGTTTGTTTTGCAAGCATCACAAAAGTGTTAGACATTTTAACACTTAGGAAGTTCTTAGTTAGCTTCCTTGTAGGCAAGAGTTGTGTGAGACTCACTCAAGAGTTTCTCGTGTTTATCTCTTGATGGTTAAAGAACCAAAACACCTTATATCTCCTACTAATACTAATGACGAAATTCCTTGTTACATAGAATCTAATATTAGTTATTACTAATAGCAAGTAAGCACTTTTAGTGTATTACTAATAACACATATTCCAACACATAATGCTAGAAACAAAAAAACAATCAAAGTCGAGTTGAAGTAATGTGTACCTTTTAAATTGCATAGAGATGCTATCAAGAGGATAAACACTACGCGTAAAATTTTGGTTTGACGACACGCTTTGAAACTCAATAACTCATGGATCCAAGAAGGTTAGATAATCATATAAAAGCATAGAGAATGATAATCCTAATCCTTTTATCATGAGTTTCTATTAGAGATTGAATTATCTCTAAATCTTTCTTCTAGGTTTGACAAATTTTACTTGATTTGTTTTATTAGTTTATGGTGCTTTTGAGTTAAGTCCTAATCCGGTTTTGTCATTAAATAACCTTTGACTCCTCAACAGTCTTTCAAGAGATTTTGAGCTTTCATCAAATTTAACTAATAATTTTCCTTTCTCATTTTGCTTTTTAATCTTATGTTTGTAATCTAGACACAATTTACATTCTAGATCAATTTTAACATAACTCTCAATTCTAGACATTTTATCTTCTAACAAGATTTCCATTTCAAAGATATTCTTAAAAGATTTTGAAGATTCATTCTTGAAGATAGTTTTTAGGTCCATGTTGCATAACCATTTAGACTCATTTTCTAGTTTAGAAAACTCTAGGATAAATTTATCAAAGCAAAAGTGTTTGGTTTTAAAATGTACCTTGCTTGATGTTTTATCTAGTTGAGAATCACAAACCGGATGGTTGGCTTCATCTTCATCCGTGTTATTCCATGAATCGTAAGCAAGTCCACAAAGAGCTCGACATGAATAATCATCTTCACTTACACCTTCATTTAAAACATTAAAACTAGTAGTACATGTATTTATCTCAACTAAATGTCTATCAATTAATATTTCTAAGACTTCTAATTTATATGTGAGATCAAATTGATCACCTTTGACTTGACATATTTCTTGATGAAAGTTTAACATATATTTCCAAATATCATTAGCCGTTTGACACAAATACATTCTTTCATATTATGTATTAAAGCTTTATAAATCATTGTTTTAGCTTTAGTGTTTTTATCAAGTTTGAGATAGTTATCTTGATTTTCAAAACTTGTTTTCTTTGGTTTGAAATCACCAAAAGACATAATATGCCAAAGATCTTGATCAATTGATTTCACATGGTTTTCAAATATTACTTTTCCATTCAAGTAAGTTTTCTTATTTAAATAGCGGTGGGTTTTGAATAGGTTTCCCTTCTTTGAGATTTTCAAAATCCATGGATCGATCCAAGTTTTAAAATACATTCTATTTTAAAGATCTTGAGTAACGTAGCTCCTGATGCCAATTGTGGAAAACTAGAAGGGGGGTTGAATAGTTTACCGCTTTTTAAATCCTTAATGTCATTTTTAACTTGAATATCTTTTAGAAAACTTTTACGTTTGCTTAAAGATATAAACACGACGTTATATGTTTGATTCTTAGAAAAGCTTTTTATGTAAATAACAATTCTAACTTTACTAGTTTCATACATTGAAAAGCCTTGCTTGTGATGATCCTAACTTTTCTTGTTTAGTTATTTGAAAAGCTTTACTTTTGTTTGATGATATAAACACATCTTTACTTGTTTAGTTGTTTGAAAAGCTTTATATGTAACTAGCAATTCTAACTAAAGATTCACATGTAATAAGAAAAGATAAAGAAAGAAACGATCAAACCACAACACGATTGTTTATCGTGGTTCGGCTACAAGGACTCTTTTTCCTTGCCCTACATCCACGCCCCGAGTTTCCAACTCGAGAGTTATAAGCACTAATCAACAAGCTCCTTTCACCGGCGGAGAAAACCTTTACAACGTCGCTTACACTTTTACCGACACTAAGCTAGATGTCGAGTTCTTTTACACGGGTACAACCAATCCCATCGTAGCTTACACTTTTACCGACACTAAGCTAGATGTAGAGTTTTTTACCAAGGGTACAACCACTCCCGTTAGTTCTTTTACAAGGGTACAACAACTCCCGACACACTATGTATTTTGAGGCCTAAAATACTAACCAATCACTTCTACATACAAGACACAAATGAAGTATAAACTACCAAAGCTTATACATGACCAAGCTACCAAGACTTGCAACTTTAGAGTTGAAGCTTGTAACTTCTTGAATGATCTTGTGAAGTCCCTTGCTACATAAGAGAATTACACAAGACAAAATGTTACTGAGTTATTTTAGAGAGTATGTGAAAATATGTCCTAAAAGGGTGACTCAAAACTAACAAATGGTTTGGTATTTATAGCAAACCATTCTGCAGGTCTGGCGGATACGGCGGACCCCTCAGAAGGGTTCCGCCCATGTAACCCCAGGGTACCGCCAGGGCTGCAATTGGTTTTTGCAATAAATCTTCCAAACCAAACAAGGTCACATCTCATTACTTCTTGCAAACCAAACAATGTCACATCTCATAATATCAAGTCAAACACTAAACTTGCAAGCAACCACTTAGTAAGTCAAACACACTTCATACCATAAATGTATATTGACAAAGTTTGCCCTAAATGTGATGTGACCTTACTATATTAAGAAATAAATGTGATGTGACAAGACACTTTCTAATTTAAGAAATAAAAACAATGTTTTGTTTAAAAGAGATGTAAACCTTAGTTTAAACAAGACTTAAACACTTAAAGTGATGATTTACTCCTAGCTAAAGTTCATACTTTGTCATTAACAAAACTTAGCAAAGATCGTAAAATATAAATAACGTTTTTAGGCGATATTTGTATTAACACAAGTGTCAAGACACAATCCACTAAGACACCTAATCGAAACAAACCCGTTGATAAGAAGCAAGAGGTTAAGAATCCTAATAGGTGGATACCGAAAGGATGTAGTCTTTCCAAGACTGAGACTTCCGCTGCATCTGATAAGAAATCTACGTCTAGATCTTACCTTAGGTGGATTCGTACAGGAAAAGTTTTTAAAACAGTTGGTCTTAGATGGATTCCCACATGAAAGATTTTTTATAGTTGCACCAAGACAAATAATAGTGATAATCATCAGGTTAAGGAAGTAGAAACCATTACAACCGTTGATAGTCAACACCCGCAGAGTGATGATTCATGTACTTATAACACTGTTATTTGTGAAACCTCTTCGTCTTCAGTTGCAGGTGCTTCAACTATCTCAGAACCCAGTTCATCAGAGGGCTCAAATTCTGTAAATTCTAATATTCTATTTTTGATTTTCCTTTTCTTTTATAAAAACAAAAACAAAATACAAAACTTGAAAAACCAACTAAAACAAAATACAAAAATATAAAATTTCAAAAATCAAAAAACAATATAAAATCAAAAATATTCAAAAATATTCTTCTCACGACATGTCTCTCGTATAAATCAATATTCTGTACGTGTCTAGAAATGTCTTTCAACAATGATACGGACATGTACAGATGCTTGAACGGGAGTTCTTTAAATGTTTTTTTCTAAAACATGTCGTTTCTTAAAAGTTTCTTCATAATGGCTTTCGTATACTTCAGTACGAAACCCGGGCCTAAATTAATGACTTCTTAGTACTTCAGCTAAGGACTCGTTCTTTAAAAAAATGAAAGTGCTTAAATTCAAACCAAAGGTTTTAAATATTTTTTGAGCACTTATCCTAAAAATGTTATGGCTTATGCACACATAACAGTGTATAACTGATGAGTGTCTAAATACTTATCATTTTGTACCAATCTGAACTGCCAAAACATACAAAAACACTCAAAAATGCATTATAATACTTAAAATATCTTAGAAGTGTGTTTTATATGTTTCAAATACAAAATATGCAAAAACAAATGAAAAACGTACAAAGTTTGCATAATTGGCAGTTTCAGTCCCTCAAGTTTCAAATATTGACAAAACTAGTCCCTGAAAGTTTAAAATGAATGAAAGTCAACTTAAGTCCTTGGGAAACCAAAAATATTCACAAATGATCCCTGGATGAAAGTTTAAACAAACTGGCAATTTTTACCCCTCAAGTTTCAAAATTGGCAAAATAAGTCCCTGGGTATTCAAAACTTGAAATTTATCAAATATACCCTTGTACTATGCATGAATGACAAAATGGAACAATTTTGATAACATTTTGAGAAATTACAAACACAGTCCCTTAAAAATCCAAATTTACAATAATGGTCCCTAGAGTTTGAAAAATTACAGAAAAGGTCCCTGGATGTTTTTAAATGGAAAAATAAATAAATTGGTCTTTGGTTTATCACATTTGGCAAGTTAAGTCCTTTAAAATACTTTGGGAAAATCACATGTTCAGCCCCTCAACTTTGCTAAGTTTACATTTTTGGTCCTTGATTTAATACTACACCAATCCGGACCCTTTTATTTTATATAAACCAAAACCAAATCCAACCCACCTAATCTACCCAGCCCACACACACCCCTAGCCCATTCATAAGCCCAGTCCAAACCACCCCTTCGTTATTTAAAATGGGTCAAACCCCGTTTGACCACCCAAAACCGCCAAACCACTACCACTGTAGCACCTCCACCCTCACCCCTGATTACCTGAAACCAGGGTGGTTTTCCACCTCCACCTCACACCCCCAGCTCACCCCCTACTCCCCTAACCTCACCTTGCCACCTCACAGCAACCCACTCCTCATTAAATGCTATCCACACCAAATTTTCACTCCAAACTCCATTGTGTCCTCTGTTTTCATCATATCAACCCAACTTGGTCTCCAAACTTCCCCAATTGTCTTCTGACACACCCACAAACTCCCAACAATCTTTAATTGCAACCCTTTGCCTCCACGTTAACGTGGAGGACTTTGGCGCCAAAAGTGAGTTTAAACGGCCTTGATCAATTCAGATAAATGAATGGCTCAGATGAAGTGGGAAAAGCTCAGAAGATGTTCCTAAACCTAATTGGAAGCTTATAAAAGGAAGAGAAGATCAGAAGTGGAAGATATAGTTTAATTTAGCAAAATTAGTCTCGTTTAAATTGTAACTTGTCATCTCAGTTAATTTTCAAGCTTTTAAGCTCTGTACTAGTCAATTAAAGTGTAACCTAAGCTTTTGTGATAATCAAATTTAAGTTTTCAGTTATATCTCAGTTGGTGCAATTTTCATTCTCATTTCAAAATTCTAATAATCTGTGTTGTTGTTATTGTATGGTTTAATGGATTGAATAAGATCACATAAGCTCCCATAAGCTCAATACAGCTTTTAGTAATCTACAAATCAGTATAAGATAAAAAATTCATCATATACAAATTTGGTCAAAGAAAGTCAACTGTGGCATTTGTTCTTGATTTCTGGGTTTCATAGCTGATTTGGAAGCAACAAGGAAGCTGTGGAGTTGGTTTAGATCCTCAGGGGAGGAAATAAGTTGTTCTTGGTTCATGGTTTAAGCAGGAAAGCACTTTGTAAGTTCACAACATTCTCATAATTGTCTTTATAGTGTAGCTTTGTTCATTGCTTATTGCTTTAGTTGTTTATTGCTTATTCAGTATTATATAATGATAATATAACCTTAGAATAGTATCTTGTTTGTTGTAATTCATAGTTGCTAAAATATAAAAGTTTCACAGTTAATTTAGTATTATAAGTAATCTTGAGTATCTATGGTTAATTTCTGTTTCTAAGTGTTTGTTAAGTCCTATTACAACATAATAAATCAATTTGGATCAGTAGAACAAGCTCTTAAAGCCTTTAGCTATTTAAATCTCAAAATAGTCTAGTTACAGGTGTGTTTGGATCAGTGGATTGCATCACTAAGTTGTATGTTATTGTTGTTGTTCTGTGTTTACATAAGTCACTTAAGATCCTATTAGTCTAAGTAAACCTTAAAAACCTAGGCTTATTAAAGAAAAAGTCAAAATCAAACTCATTCCATCACCACAGTTAATTGTGGTGGAATTTGAGTCCATAACTCATCAAATCTACTCACAAGTTAGTAATTTAGTTTATTTCAATCTTAGTATAGCTTAATATGACATGATCAATCAGTAAGATAAGTTAGAAATTCAACAAAGTCAAACTAGTAGTTAATTTCAACAATAGTCAAAGTGCACACCTCAGATTTTCATCAAAATGGTAGTAATTTTCATGAATTTTGTGTTGTGATTTGGAACTTGAAATTTGTTGTGAGTATAACCTACCAGTTTAGCTTTAGTTTCCCACATCTAGTTCATTTTTAAGATTTTTATTAAGCAAGAAAAGCTCAACCAAAGTACCTTGCAGGGCAAAAACATTGCCCTGTGCACAGGTTTTAGGTAAAACACCAAGATCTCTTGTATGCTTATCAGTGGACCCCACATCATAGGATTTAGCTTAATTGTAGCTTAATACACCAGCTTATCACATCTAGGTTTAGTTTAGACTTTAGCTTATTGTAGGATAGCTTTTAGGATCAAATTTGTGACCTTTGTTAAACAAGCCACACTGATTACTCAGTGTATGATCACTATTTCAAGGGTTCACCTAGAGCTTATTAGTGAACCATAAGGGTAGCTTATTAGTTTAATTTGTAGCTTATCAACCCATATTTGAACCCCTAGGCTTAGCTTGAACCCTATTTTATTCTTGTGGACCCCACAACCCTTGAAAGTAGACTGCAGGGTAAAACAATACCCTTTGCATCAGCACACCACCACCACACCACCAACTTAAGTGGTGGCTGCAGCCCACACCAGTAGGTCCCACACCTCAAACTTAGCTTCCTACAACCCCCCTCCTACCCAGGTTCAAAACTTGACCCTTAGTTTGACCTATAGATCAGTGGACCCCACTTAGTTTTGAACCTAAAGTCTGTCCCACTTCTGAGTCAGAAATCAAATAAGCAAGTGCTTATTTGAGCTTTCTAGCTTATCCTAGTAGCTTATCTCACCACATTTAGCTTAATTAGGTAAAAGTAACTTAGGTAAACCAGATTTCATCATAGTGGACCCCACATAACCTCATCTTAGCTTATTTTCTAATTAATCAACCATAGTCAACTGTATAAGCTTATAAGCATTCTCAGTGCTTATTTTAAGGTTCTAAAAATAGTTTACTTTGTAAAAGTTTCTTAATTTAAGTAGTTCTATAAAATAAAAACCAGAAAAAGCAAACATAAAAATAGTGATAGCTTCTATTTAATAGAAATTATCTAATTAATTTTCATCTTAGCTTATTAATAAGCACTTGTCCAATTTTATAATTTTATAAATTACTTAGTACCTTAAAGTAGTTAAAATAATTTTCTTAGAATTTTCCTAAGCAGTTTACTATTTATTAGATTTAAAACTAGTTTAAATAATTAAATAGGTAATATTAGTAATTAAATAGATTTCTTCAATTTTAATCATCTAAAGTAGAATTTTATATTTTTCCTAAGTTTTATAAAGTAGTTAAGACTTTTAAAAAATAGTTTCATAATTTCCACTATCCATTTTATAATTTTCTTATTTAATTTAATTAAATTAGTTTAAAATTAATTAATAAGTAATTAATTAGTCAATTAGCTTAAATATAATTTTTAGCAACTTTTTATAATTTTGTATTATTCCTGTAGTAATTAAACAGTTTTGTAAATTTTATCATAATTTTCTAAGGTAATTTAGTAATAATAGTAATTTAAAATAGTTTAGTTAGATTAATTAAATTAAATAGTTATTAATTAATAAAATACTCATAAAAAGACAAAAATATTTATTTTCATTTTTTTATACTTTCTTCAAGTTCTTATTTAGGTTTAGAAATTATTGTTATAAGTTTTTAGGTTTATTAGTAATAGTTGTAATTTTTAGTTAATTTAAATTAAGTTTTAAATTAGATTTTAATTAGTTTTATTAATTAAATAGTAATTAAATATTATAATAATCATTTTCATAGTTTCAATTTTATTTTCCATTTTCTTTAATTTTAAGTTTTCAAAAGTTTCACTTTTTACCCCTGTAGTTTGTAACTTGTTAAATACCACTTTTCTTTGTCTGTTATCTGATTATCTGATTTTATGCTTATATCTGTATTTCTGTTATAGTTTTTTATTTTCCAAATATCAAGCAATCAGTAGTATAATCAACCCTCAAATCATCTTTGTTACTGTCCTCAGTACCACTCACACTCATACTCGTTTACAAATACAATTTCAATCTCGTTGGGATTTAACGACCCGGGGATTTCCCTATACATCCACGGTCAATATTAACTTGCACTTTCTCCCAGGTGGGCCTAACAGCTGCACACGGCTGACTGGTTGGTTTGGGAGGAGTCAAAATTTGGCGCCGCTGCCGGGGAGGTTGTTGCGTATTTCAAAACGGTAAAAGTTTAGTGGTTTTCAAAAACCCTCCTGTACAAATATCACCACTTTGTAAATTTTTAAGAAAAATTAAAATCATATCTGAAAACGTTCAATAACATTTCTCCTGAAGTGTTAACAACACCAAACAAATCATAAACAACAAAACAAAACTGTGAAGTTAAATTACTTCGTATCTTTACGATTACAACCTATACAGTTGGTTTAAGGTAAGTTCTGACATTAAATTGCGAACTTAAGAGGGATCCATTTATTTCCTCCCGCCAGCCTGCGAGTAATCTTAAAGGAACGATTTCGGTTAACGAATCAGTTTCAAAAATATTGTCCAAATTTTTTCACCCATACATGAAAAGCCAAAAACATTTTACTGTGAATATAATTACATAAAAGTTTAACACCGCAAACCAAGGCAGAACACCTACCAACTGGGGGTGTGAACATAATAAGTTCCCAAACCTAAGATTCAAAACTTACCATTGTATCCTTGTGGATAGTGTACCTTTTTTAAAGGAGCTGTTCATTTGTGATTATTGGGTTTAAGTTCACTGTAGTTTTGCCTCTATCTTGTGTTGAAAACTAATTTTTGTGCATGCGCACTCGTTCACAAGCAAAGAATAAAAAGAAGAAAAACGTACCCGAGTTACGTATTGTTGAAAAAGAACACACAACAAAAATGAACGACGAGCCCCCATTCCTTCCCAAGGATGAGCCAGTTCCTGACACCCGAACTATGGAGGAACTGTGTCAACCTACTATGCAAGGGAGGGGTGGACCAATTGCACCACTCACTATTGGAGCCAGGGATTTTGGATTAAAACACCACATGATACAACAGATCCAGAATACGTGCCAGTTCCACGGATTGCCGGGTGACGATGCCAACAGGCATCTCGACAAATTTTTAACTGTCACCCAAAGCATGAAACAAAATGGCGTCACCGATGACGACCTACGGTTATACTTGTTCCCCTATTCTCTCACTCATCATGCGACTTCATGGTTCGATCGACTTCCAAAGAATTCGATCCACACTTTTGATGAGATGATCACTAAATTTCTGGCCAAATACTTTCCACCATCTATGGTCACAAAGCTCAGGAATGATATCAGCAATTTCAGACAGCTTCCCGAAGAGTCTTTATTTGAGGCATGGGAACGCTACAAACTTGCTATTGATAGGTGTCCTAATCACAATATGCTTCTTGTCACCATTATTGACACCTTTTATAATGGTTTGACACTCCGTCATCGTGACACCATCAATGCTGCTGCTGGGGGCACCTTTATGAAAAGGACCCCTGAAGAGTGCTACGACTTAATAGAAAACATGACTGCCCATCATAATTTTTGGGACTCCTCTGCTGAGAGGAATGACTCATTTAAGTCTGTCACTCCGGCAAGCAATGAAATATCTATCCTAGCTAAAAAATTGGATGATTTGTCTACAGAAGTTTTGCGTATCCATCAGACAAATCCAAATCAGGTAAAAGTTGTTAACCCAAGTTGTGAAACTTGCGGTGGTCCACATCCTTATACAGAATGCCCAGCCTCCGGTGGCTTTGCTCGTGAAAACATATCCGCAGCTCAAGGTTCCTATAATACGGGAGGTAATTCTTACCAACCGCAAGGAGACCGAAACCTTTTGAGCTACCGTTCTAATAACTATATTGGACCACCAGGGTTTAATCAACCTCAGAATAGGAACCAGAACTTTAACCAGAATCAGAACCAGAACCGAATGAACCAAGGTTATAACAACCAAGGGAATTTCAACTCTAGTCAAAACCAGGTTCCTCAAAATCAGAACCAAGGAAATTATAACAGAAATCAAGGTCAGAACAATTACCCACAGGGTAATTTTCAACAACAAAACCACTTCCAAGGTAACAACAACCAGCAACATGGGAATTTCTAGAACAATCGGGCTCGAAATTTTTCAAACCAAAATCAAGCCATTGTTCCAACTGGACCATCATCTGATGAGTTACTAAAACAGTTTATGAAATCCCAAGATGAACTGAACAAAATGCTGGTTAGTCAAATATCTAATTTACAGAAGTCTTTAAATGATCGACCCTCGGGCTCAGGTACTACTTTACCTAGCAACACGATCGCTAATCCGAGGGGCGATGTAAAGGCGATCACCACAAGAAGTGGAGTTTCTTACCAAGGACCAACAGCTCCCTCTACCTCATCTCCTATCCCTGTAGAGGAATGTGAAACTGAGGATATTACGGATACGGTACTTCCTAATAATAACGGAGGTACCAATGACATCCCTCCTCCAGTTATCCCGGTCCCGACTCCCACTAAAAGAGTCGTGTTTGAAACTACCAAAGGTCCTGTTGAATATCCAAAAGCCAACCCAAAAACAACAATTCCATATCCCTCACGATTGCAAGATCAAAAGCTCCGTGAAAAAGCTAATCATCAGATAGAAAAATTCTTTCAGATTTTCCAAGAATTACACTTCGATATTAGCTTCGCGGATGCTCTTCTTTTAATGCCCAAATTCACATCGACAATCAAAAACCTGTTGAGTAATAAAGAAAAAATGTTTGAAATGGCACGAACTCCACTCAATGAGAACTGCTCTGCGGTTCTATTGAAAAAGCTTCTCGTAAAGCTAGGAGACCCCGGGAGATTTCTAATACCATGTACTTTCCTGGGTATGGTTGAATGTTTTGCCTTGGCCGATCTTGGTGCAAGCATCAACTTAATGCCTCACTCAGTTTGGAAAAAGCTATCTCTTCAGGCACTTAGTCCTACATGCATGACTCTCGAGCTTGCAGACCGTTCAATTTCACGTCCCCTCGGTATTGTCGAGGACGTATTTGTGAGAGTGGGACAATTCAATTTTCCGGCAGACTTTGTCGTTGTTGATTTCGATGCAGATCCAAGAGTTCCTCTCATTCTTGGGAGGGGATTCTTAAGAACGGGACGTGCATTAATCGATGTTTTCGATGAGGAAATCACGTTACGAGTTGGCAATGAAGCGATAACGTTCAACCTTGATCAAACCTCGAGATACTCCTCGAATTATAATGCTAATTCGGTCAACCGAATTGATGTCATTGACATTGCATCCGAGGAGTATGCTCAAGAATTCCTTGGATTCACTGATAATTTTCCGAGTGGAAATCCCACTACTTCTTCTGGTCCCGTAATTGCTAATTCTTCTCCTTCCCTCACTCCGTTTGGGGGAAGTGATTTCGTCCTTGAGGAATTAGAGGCCTTTCTCAAAAGTGATTCAGTTCCCGAAGGAATTGATTACCAAGAGATTGACCCGGAGGGGGATATACTTCTCCTTGAGGAGTTATTGAACAAAGATCCTTCTCCCATTCCTGTTCTGCCTCCACAACTTCATAAGGTGGAAGTCAAATATGTTGAGAAAAATGATGACTTCCCCGAGGTTGAACTTAAGGACCTGCCTCCTCATCTAGAATACGCATTCTTGGAAGGTAACGACAAGTTACCGGTCATTATTGCAAAAGATTTAAAGGATGAGGAGAAAACCGCGCTGCTTAAGGTTTTAAAGTCTCACAAGCAAGCAATTGCTTGGAAGCTCTCAGACATAAAGGGTATAAACCCGGATTTTTGTACACACAAAATCCTAATGGAAGAGGACTTTAAACCTACTGTGCAGCATCAAAGAAGGGTAAATCCAAAAATCCACGAAGTTATAAAAGCTGAAGTTATCAAACTTCTTGATGCGGGATTGATTTATCCTATATCTGATAGTCCTTGGGTTAGCCCAATACATTGTGTTCCAAAGAAGGGTGGCATTACGGTTATCACAAATGAGGAAAACGAGTTAATACCAACTCGTTTGGTTACAGGGTGGCGAGTATGCATTGATTACAGAAAGCTTAACGAAGCCACCCGCAAAGACCATTTTCCTTTACCCTTCATGGACCAAATGCTCGAAAGACTAGCAGGAAATGAGTATTATTGTTTCCTTGACGGCTTCTCGGGTTACTTCCAAGTTCCCATTGATCCACAGGATCAAGATAAAACCACCTTCACATGCCCTTACGGGACATTTGCCTATCGTCGCATGCCTTTTGGGTTATGCAATGCTCCGGGCGCTTTCCAGAGGTGCATGATGGCTATTTTCCATGACATGATTGGAAAAACCATGGAGGTATTCATGGATGACTTCTCAGTCATCGGGAATTCTTTCGATTCATGCCTCTCCCATTTAGAAAACATGCTTCAACGGTGTGAAAACACTAATCTTTGTCTAAACTGGGAGAAGAGCCATTTTATGGTTAAAGAGGGCATTGTCCTCGGCCATAAAATTTCAAAAAGTGGGATTGAGGTAGATAAGGCCAAAATTGATGTAATTGCTAAACTGCCTCATCCCACCACTGTTAAAGGAATAAGGAGTTTTCTCGGACATGCCGGGTTCTATCGGAGATTCATACAAGATTTTTCCAAAATAGCCCGGCCCATGACTCATCTTCTTGAAAAGGATGCTCCTTTTATCTTTTCCCCCGAGTGCATCGAAGCTTTTGAAATTTTAAAGAAAAGGCTTACCGAAGCACCAATACTTGTTGCCCCCGACTGGGACTTACCCTTTGAACTTATGTGCGATGCTAGCGATTTCGCTATTGGTGCAGTTCTGGGGCAACGCAAAACCAAACATTTTCAGCCAATACACTACGCAAGTAAGACCATGAACGAAGCTCAAACACACTATACCACCACGGAAAAAGAATTATTAGCTGTGGTATATGCCTTCGAAAAATTTCGGTCTTACTTAATCTTAAACAAAAGCGTGGTGTATACGGATCATTCGGCTTTGAAATACCTGTTCACTAAACAGGATGCAAAGCCAAGACTGCTCCGGTGGGTCCTGCTCCTCCAGGAATTCGATATTCTCATAAGAGATAAAAAAGGAGCAGAGAACCTTGCAGCTGATCACTTGTCCCGGTTAGAAAATCCTCATCAGGATATTCTCGAGAGAAAAGAAATTAATGAAACTTTTCCTCTGGAGACTCTAAATCTCATCTCTAACCGGGATGATGCCACCACCCCATGGTTTGCCGACTTTGCAAATTACCGTGCGGGAAATTTCGTTGTGAAAGGGATGTCGCCCCAACAAAAAAGAAAATTCTTTAAAGATGTAAAACATTACTTCTGGGACGACCCCTACTTGTTCAAAATATGTGCGGATCAAGTCATCCGACGGTGTGTCCATGGCCAAGAAGCCATGGAAATTCTTAAAGCTTGTCATGATGGACCCACGGGGGGACATCATAACCCAAACTACACCGCAAAAAAGGTGTTTGATTCAGGATTCTTTTGGCCCACGATCTATAAAGACGCCCATGAACTTATCAAAACCTGTGAGGCTTGCCAGCGTCACGGGAATATTTCTAAAAAGAATGAGATGCCACAAAATTCCATCCAAGTCTGTGAAATATTTGATATGTGGGGCATTGATTTTATGGGGCCATTCCCGTCTTCACGAGGGAATAAGTATATACTCGTCGTTGTCGACTATCTGTCAAAATGGGTTGAGGCAAAAGCCTTACCCACCAATGATGCCCGAGTAGTTGTTAAATTTTTAAAGTCTCTCTTTGCCAGATTCGGGACTCCTCGTGCCATTATCAGTGATCGTGGTACTCACTTTTGCAATGAACAATTTGCGAGAGTAATGCTGAAATATGGTGTAACTCACCGTCTTTCTACAGCATACCACCCCCAAACAAGTGGGCAGGTGGAGGTCTCAAATCGTGGTATTAAGAGAATTCTCGAGAGGACGGTTGGTGAAAACCATGCCTCTTGGTCGGATAAGCTGGACGATGCATTATGGGCTTTCCGCACTGCTTACAAAACACCCATAGGGTGTACTCCATATAAGCTAGTGTACGGGAAAGCATGTCATCTTCCGATTGAATTAGAACATAAGGCCTATTGGGCCTTAAAACATGCAAATTTCGACCTTCAGACAGCGGGTGATCACCGTAAAGTTCAACTAAACGAACTAAATGAATTACGTGATCAAGCTTATGAAAATTCTTTAATCTATAAAGAAAAGACTAAGAAGATACATGACTCTAAAATAAAGAACCGCGTTTTCAACGTCGGTGACAGAGTTCTTCTTTTCAATTCAAGGTTAAAAATTTTCTCGGGAAAACTAAAAACCCGTTGGTCTGGACCATTTACTATAACCAAAGTATACCCATATGGAACTGTTGAGTTATTACAACCCGACGGTCCCAATTTTAAAGTAAATGGTCATCGGTTAAAACACTATTTTGGAGGGGACATACAACCAATGGTTGTCCCGGATCTCCAAACTTACCCCATGGACCAATAAATTCGGGGTCGAGTTAAGCTAGGGACTCGGTTAACGAAACAAGTTTCCCCAAGGACAATTTTAATTCGGGGTCGAGTCAAGCTAGTGACTCGGGAATCAAAAACAAGCTACCTCATGGACAAATCAATTCGAGGTCGAGTCAAGCTAGCGACTCGGTAATCAAAAACAGTAGCAATATGGGTCGTCACCCATATTTCTGTCTTCTCATCCCTTTCTAACACCCTAGTGTGGGGGAGACGAACCACATGTTGTACATATGTAATGTATTTTTTCAAAAAAAAAAAAAAAAAAAAAAAAAATGGTATAAGTCAAATAAAAAGAAAAAAGTGAGTTTGTATGTAAATAGAGTAAAATAAAAAGGTTAATAGTATTGCCTCCTTACGTTCTAAAGTCTTGGTGGGACACCAAGTACTGTGAATATTGAGGGCAATATTCAGTTCTAAGTGTGGGGGAGCGTTCTCACGAATGCAAAACACATGTTCCATCAAGAACCCCCATTTGATCAAAATTATCAGTTTTTTCACACTTAGAAATGCAAATAATGGTATCAATCCTCCATGTCTAACCCACAACAGGATTGGCTAGTCCAGGAGCAAACGGCTCTTGGTAAAGACTTCTCAAAACCGTTGATGGCTTGCAATTTGCCAAAAATTGTATGGTTCCTCAGCTCCCCATATCCCTTAAAGCAAATGAGTTGACTAGCCCGCAAGATTATGGCTTGTGGTAAAGGCCGTGGAAAAACCATAATTGGTAATCAGCTCACCAAGATGTTGACTATTCCATCAAGAGTTGGCTAGTCCAGAAGCAAACGGCTTCTGGTAAAGACAAATCAAATCCGTTGACAGCTGGTGGTTTGCTAAAAATCACACGGTTATCAGGTGTGCCACAGTTCTTACACCTGGCTACTCCAGAAGTGATGGCTTTTGGTAAAGAGTAAAAATCCATTAATTTTTTCTCAAATAGATTGCTAGGGACTAGCAATAGTTTAGTGTGGGGGATTGGTGAGTGTCTAAATACTCATCATTTTGTACCAATCTGAACTGCCAAAACATACAAAAACACTCAAAAATGCATTATAATACTTAAAATATCTAAGAAGTGTGTTTTATATGTTTCAAATACAAAATATGCAAAAACAAATGAAAAACGTACAAAGTTTGTATAATTGGCAGTTTCAGTCCCTCAAGTTTCAAATATTGACAAAACTAGTCCCTGAAAGTTTAAAATGAATGAAAAGTCAACTTAAGTCCTTGGGAAACCAAAAATATTCACAAATGATCCCTGGATGAAAGTTTACACAAACTGGCAATTTTTACCCCTCAAGTTTCAAAATTGGCAAAATAAGTCCCTGGGTATTCAAAACTTGAAATTTATCAAATATACCCTTGTACTATGCATGAATGACAAAATGGAACAATTTTGATAACATTTTGAGAAATTACAAACACAGTCCCTTAAAAATCCAAATTTACAATAATGGTCCCTGGAGTTTGAAAAATTACAGAAAAGGTCCCTGGATGTTTTTAAATGGAAAAATAAATAAATTGGTCTTTGGTTTATCACATTTGGCAAGTTAAGTCCTTTAAAATACTTTGGGAAAATCACATGTTCAGCCCCCCAACTTTGCCAAGTTTACATTTTTGGTCCTTGATTTAATACTACACCAATCCGGACCCTTTTATTTTATATAAACCAAAACCAAATCCAACCCACCTAATCTACCCAGCCCACACATACCCCTAGCCCATTCATTAGCCCAGTCCAAACCACCCCTTCGTTATTTAAAACGGGTCAAACCCCGTTTGACCACCCAAAACCGCCAAACCACTACCACTGTAGCACCTCCACCCTCACCCCTGATTACCTGAAACCAGGGTGGTTTTCCACCTCCACCTCACACCCCCAGCTCACCCCCTACTCCCCTAACCTCACCTTGCCACCTCACAGCAACCCACTCCTCATTAAATGCTATCCACACCAAATTTTCACTCCAAACTCCATTGTGTCCTCTGTTTTCATCATATCAACCCAACTTGGTCTCTAAACTTCCCCAATTGTCTTCTGACACACCCACAAACTCCCAACAATCTTTAATTGCAACCCTTTGCCTCCACGTTAACGTGGAGGACTTTGGCGCCAAAAGTGAGTTTAAACGGCCTTGATCAATTCAGATAAATGAATGGCTCAGATGAAGTGGGAAAAGCTCAGAAGATGTTCCTAAACCTAATTGGAAGCTTATAAAAGGAAGAGAAGATCAGAAGTGGAAGATATAGTTTAATTTAGCAAAATTAGTCTCGTTTAAATTGTAACTTGTCATCTCAGTTAATTTTCAAGCTTTTAAGCTCTGTACTAGTCAATTAAAGTGTAACCTAAGCTTTTGTGATAATCAAATTTAAGTTTTCAGTTATATCTCAGTTGGTGCAATTTTCATTCTCATTTCAAAATTCTAATAATCTGTGTTGTTGTTATTGTATGGTTTAATGGATTGAATAAGATCACATAAGCTCCCATAAGCTCAATACAGCTTTTAGTAATCTACAAATCAGTATAAGATAAAAAATTCATCATATACAAATTTGGTCAAAGAAAGTCAACTGTGGCATTTGTTCTTGATTTCTGGGTTTCATAGCTAATTTGGAAGCAACAAGGAAGCTGTGGAGTTGGTTTAGATCCTCAGGGGAGGAAATAAGTTGTTCTTGGTTCATGGTTTAAGCAGGAAAGCACTTTGTAAGTTCACAACATTCTCATAACTGTCTTTATAGTGTAGCTTTGTTCATTGCTTATTGCTTTAGTTGTTTATTGCTTATTCAGTATTATATAATGATAATATAACCTTAGAATAGTATCTTGTTTGTTGTAATTCATAGTTGCTAAAATATAAAAGTTTCACAGTTAATTTAGTATTATAAGTAATCTTGAGTATCTATGGTTAATTTCTGTTTCTAAGTGTTTGTTAAGTCCTATTACAACATAATAAATCAATTTGGATCAGTAGAACAAGCTCTTAAAGCCTTTAGCTATTTAAATCTCAAAATAGTCTAGTTACAGGTGTGTTTGGATCAGTGGATTGCATCACTAAGTTGTATGTTATTGTTGTTGTTCTGTGTTTACATAAGTCACTTAAGATCCTATTAGTCTAAGTAAACCTTAAAAACCTAGGCTTATTAAAGAAAAAGTCAAAATCAAACTCATTCCATCACCACAGTTAACTGTGGTGGAATTTGAGTCCATAACTCATCAAATCTACTCACAAGTTAGTAATTTAGTTTATTTCAATCTTAGTATAGCTTAATATGACATGATCAATCAGTAAGATAAGTTAGAAATTCAACAAAGTCAAACTAGTAGTTAATTTCAACAATAGTCAAAGTGCACACCTCAGATTTTCATCAAAATGGTAGTAATTTTCATGAATTTTGTGTTGTGATTTGGAACTTGAAATTTGTTGTGAGTATAACCTACCAGTTTAACTTTAGTTTCCCACATCTAGTTCATTTTTAAGATTTTTATTAAGCAAGAAAAGCTCAACCAAAGTACCTTGCAGGGCAAAAACATTGCCCTGTGCACAGGTTTTAGGTAAAACACCAAGATCTCTTGTATGCTTATCAGTGGACCCCACATCATAGGATTTAGCTTAATTGTAGCTTAATACACCAGCTTATCACATCTAGGTTTAGTTTAGACTTTAGCTTATTGTAGGATAGCTTTTAGGATCAAATTTGTGACCTTTGTTAAACAAGCCACACTGATTACTCAGTGTATGATCACTATTTCAAGGGTTCACCTAGTGCTTATTAGTGAACCATAAGGGTAGCTTATTAGTTTAATTTGTAGCTTATCAACCCATATTTGAACCCCTAGGCTTAGCTTGAACCCTATTTTACTCTTGTGGACCCCACAACCCTTGAAAGTAGACTGCAGGGTAAAACAATACCCTTTGCATCAGCACACCACCACCACACCACCAACTTAAGTGGTGGTTGCAGCCCACACCAGTAGGTCCCACACCTCAAACTTAGCTTCCTACAACCCCCCTCCTACCCAGGTTCAAAACTTGACCCTTAGTTTGACCTATAGATCAGTGGACCCCACTTAGTTTTGAACCTAAAGTCTGTCCCACTTCTGAGTCAGAAATCAAATAAGCAAGTGCTTATTTGAGCTTTCTAGCTTATCCTAGTAGCTTATCTCACCACATTTAGCTTAATTAGGTAAAAGTAACTTAGGTAAACCAGATTTCATCATAGTGGACCCCACATAACCTCAACTTAGCTTATTTTCTAATTTAGTCAACCATAGTCAACTGTATAAGCTTATAAGCATTCTCAGTGCTTATTTTAAGGTTCTAAAAATAGTTTACTTTGTAAAAGTTTCTTAATTTAAGTAGTTCTATAAAATAAAAACCAGAAAAAGCAAACATAAAAATAGTGATAGCTTCTATTTAATAGAAATTATCTAATTAATTTTCATCTTAGCTTATTAATAAGCACTTGTCCAATTTTATAATTTTATAAATTACTTAGTACCTTAAAGTAGTTAAAATAATTTTCTTAGAATTTTCCTAAGCAGTTTACTATTTATTAGATTTAAAACTAGTTTAAATAATTAAATAGGTAATATTAGTAATTAAATAGATTTCTTCATTTTTAATCATCTAAAGTAGAATTTTATATTTTTCCTAAGTTTTATAAAGTAGTTAAGACTTTTAAAAAATAGTTTCATAATTTCCACTGTCCATTTTATAATTTTCTTATTTAATTTAATTAAATTAGTTTAAAAATAATTAATAAGTAATTAATTAGTCAATTAGCTTAAATATAATTTTTAGCAACTTTTTATAATTTTGTATTATTCCTGTAGTAATTAAATAGTTTTATAAATTTTATCATAATTTTCTAAGGTAATTTAGTAATAATAGTAATTTAAAATAATTTAGTTAGATTAATTAAATTAAATAGTTATTAATTAATAAAATACTCATAAAAAGACAAAAATATTTATTTTCATTTTTTTATACTTTCTTCAAGTTCTTATTTAGGTTTAGAAATTATTGTTATAAGTTTTTAGGTTTATTAGTAATAGTTGTAATTTTTAGTTAATCTAAATTAAGTTTTAAATTAGATTTTAATTAGTTTTATTAATTAAATAGTAATTAAATATTATAATAATCATTTTCATAGTTTCAATTTTATTTTCCATTTTCTTTAATTTTAAGTTTTCAAAAGTTTCACTTTTTACCCCTGTAGTTTGTAACTTGTTAAATATCACTTTTCTTTGTCTGTTATCTGATTATCTAATTTTATGCTTATATCTGTATTTCTGTTATAGTTTTATATTTTCCAAATATCAAGCAATCAGTAGTATAATCAACCCTCAAATCATCTTTGTTACTGTCCTCAGTACCACTCACACTCATACTCGTTTACAAATACAATTTCAATCTCGTTGGGATTTAACGACCCGGGGATTTCCCTATACATCCACGGTCAATATTAACTTGCACTTTCTCCCAGGTGGGCCTAACAGCTGCACACGGCTGACTGGTTGGTTTGGGAGGAGTCAATAACCCGCAACTTTCAAAGAAAGGACCCTATTCTACATTTCTGTGTGACAATCCTAAAAAGAAGACTTCTCACCAAAAAGCTTATCAAAGTCTTCTTAATTTTTTGAGCAAAATTTTGAAAAATGTTTCTAAAGGTTTTCAAAACTTTTCAAGATATTACTCCCTCAAATCCTTCAAAGAAAATATTTACTCAAAATGTTCTAATTTTGAGGGGGAGTAATAAAATGATGTTCCAAAATGATCATGCTTAAAGGAAACTTATACGGAATTACAAACATCCGTTTCTCCCATATGCTATCCAAAAAGAAAAGGTTTTAATCAATTGGTATAAAAAATACCATGGATATGCTATTTTTGAGGGGGAGAAGACGTGATTAAAATGTGATCAATGTGCTTAAGATTATGATTGAATCTCGTGCGAGCTCGACTCAGAAATGACCCAAGAATTGACGAAACAACAAAAGTTAGTAATCGAAAAGACTTATCATCGACGGGTAATAACATCAAGTTAGTTACTAGAGCCAGTTGTTACCTAAAAGCTGACAATGGAACTCTTTAACTAGCCACGTAAGCGTGTCTCGAAAAGGATTTGTCTTAGTAGAAATGTACCGTTTCGAGAATCTTTCTGTGGATATGACCAGGCCGGGTAATAACTTCAAGCTAGTCTAACTAGTGATGTAAGCGTGTCTCGAATCGGTTGTGTTCATTGAAAGTGAATCAATTCAAAAGTGCAAACTCCTCACGCATGTGCAAATTTCTTAAATATACATGAGCACATGTGAAGGGGGAGTCCTTTAAAAAGAAATCAAAACTCTCAAAGAGTTAACAAAATATGTTTCATGATCATAAACACTTTGAGAAGATTTTCACAAATGGTTTGATGGCGACAATAGGATAGTCATGAAGTTATAAGGTGACTAAGGTTACGAAGAACCGTCCTATGATCCGCAAGAGCCGGAGGGCTCTACCCAAGGACAATTCCAATAGAGTAGAATTAGAAGTCCTTAGGTATGATTGAAAAAAGGAGAAAATGAGAAAGGAGAAAGAAGGGGTTGAAGAATTAAAAAGAAAAGCAAATGAAAGGGTGAAAAGAAATAGCCCTCCAAATGTTCAACCTTAGGGCAGAAACCGGGTTCAACTCATATGCTACTGGTTGTTACTAAGGTGACACCGGTATTGAAGACAAGACGTCATGGACCCAGTGACGCACTGCACTAAACCTTCTTAACCACTCAAGTTCTCTTAAAAGAGCTTGTTTCATTCTCACAGGGAACCGGTGTAATCTATCGACCTGTCTCTTAGAGATGGTTGATATTGAAGAAGGAGACCTCTCCCTAATCTCCGCATAGGAAACCAAATGTGCACTTATCGAGTCTAGAGCCCCGAGATTCATCAAAAGATCTCATAGGAACACATTATATTTCTACACTGGTTGTTCAACAGTAAGGACGCCAGATGTAAACTTTAGAGTCCTACGCAGATCTTAGCAATCTGCCAGAACATTTATGAGAGGATTCACACTTGTTATTCTCAATGATTGAATGGAAACTCCTGCAGGGTCAACATCAAGCAGCTCTGACAGCAGGTCACTTCGGTAATTCTTTATGGGTTACGCTTAGTGTTCGCGGTGGTTTCAAACGGTCTACAGTCGTGGAGTGATCCCCAGTGACTCACCCGGTCATTGAGCTACTAAGTAGGTCTTGTAAGCTCCCTCGGGAGTATCGGACTTGGGAACGGCCTTGGTAAGGGTTAGAAGGAGTCTTCACACTATGCTGTTGACGATCTCTAATTCTTATCTGTAAGTACCGGTTGTTTATTGCTAACTGTTTACCTGCAGCTACACATCATCTCCATGGCGAAGGATTCCACATGCTCATACATGCATCTCGAAGTCAAAGGAAATTTCTCACAAAGATCAAAGCAAAGTAAGGTTCAAAGAAAGATTCTACGCAATGTGAAAGAATCTACAGAAGTAAAGTGACAAAGATCGGTGTGAAAGAACGGGAATAACAAATGCATGTATCACAAAGACTAAAGACGTATGAGCATGTTGGAATGGCGAACAACCACCACAGATGCAGAAGTGACGAAAGGCAGATAACTCCACATCACAAAAGAACAAAGAACGATGAAAAGACAGTCATCAAAGATCACAAAGCATGAAGGAACAAAGACTAATGACTATTCTAGAACGACACACAAAGTTAAAGACAAAGAACACGGAAGACCTAATCACGTGGATCATCATTCAAATGACCACCCCTTAGGGGGAGATTGTTAGCATTAAAAATATATATATAGAAGTGATGGTCATTCTCATATTATAACTTTGTGTCGTTTGTTAAGATTAGTAATAGTTTAGTCATTGGGCTTTGGACTTGGTAAGCTAATATGTTATGTGCTATGTTACATAAGCCTTGATATCTAATCAAGTAACCAAGTCCAAGCCCAAGCCCATAGAAAGCCTTAGGGCATCTCATGTATCTTACTCTATAAACACCTCAAAGGCTCATTTGAGGTGTGCTTGTGTGTGTATTGTGTGTGTTTTCTTGAATAAAAGTTCTCATCCTTTCATCTCTTTCTCTCCATATACACGACATACATATATACATATATCAAGTCACCATCTTTCCATCTCTACTTCATCTTTGCTTCTATTGTTGTGATAAAGTTGTGTTATCTAAGATCCTACACTTATTCTAAAGAAAATGTATTTTACAAAAAGCTAGAATCTTTCAATTAGAGAAGTCATGCAAACCTCATCCTTCTTCATTAAAATAAGGATTTATTACTCTTGTGATAATCCAAATCAAAAGAGGAAATCATAATATGTGTTTTTACATAAAACCACTCATTAATTATTTTTAGCCTTCGAGTGTTAACCAATTTAGAAAAGCATCAAAATCTAACTCTTCCTTAAGCATTCTAGAATGAAAACAATGCAAATAAAAGTTGAAAGACATTTCAAAACGGCTATGCATTTTGAAAACAGGGATCCCACGGATCTTGCAGATCTCATAGATACTGCAGATCTCGTAGATCCTGCAAGAATCAGTGGATCGATATAGGTCTGGGAAAAATCTTCTTTGCCTATTTAAACAAGTCATTTTGCCAGAACTCAACTCAACCCTTGCAAACACCTCTCAAGCATTACTAAAAGCTTTTCATTCATAATAATCTTTTATCATTATCTTGTTTTAATTTATTCGAGTGATCAACTCTAGCAAGGGAATAACACACAAAAAGTTAGTCTTTTGTGTTTTGTATTTGCAACCTTGTTGTACCCTCAAGAGAGAGGTAGGTTCTACTTAGTTAGGACTCGATATGTAGCTTAGTATTGGTAAACTTGTAAGCAATGTTATAAGGTTTTCTATGATAAAAAGAGAGTTTATTAAATTTGTTAAGTAACTCTCGAGTAGGAAACTCGGAGTGTGGTGTAGGGCGAAAAGAAGTTTCGTGACCGACCACTATAAAATTCCCGTGTTTAGTTTGATCTCTCCTTTAATTTTTGTCTTGTATTTATTCATACATATTGTTATTCTTTGTTCATAATAAGTTTCAAACAAAACTAATTTTTTAAATAGTAAAACTATTCAACCCCTTCTATTTTTTCAAATACTTGATACATAATATATCATATTCATTCATCTTGTCACCACTAAAAATGTGACCCAAACATGAAAAAGTATAGCAAGCTGATAAATGAAGAAACAAAGAGTATCCAAATGGATCATGATTACATATGTGTCCTACATCATGCATGGCACTCATATTTCTTTGTCACATAAAATGAATTGAAAAAATCACAAAAGTTGGAACTTGACAATTGAGCTACATTCTACACTTCCAAAAGTTATAAGTTTACTTCTAGTGGAAGATCTCTACTACTAAATTAAACATGTATGATGCACTTGTTCCACAATAGTACAATGCATGTCCTTTTTATAAAAGCCATAACTATATAAGAATACATTATTGTCGACTAAATATCTATGAGAAACAAATGTTTGGTGGGATTATCTGACTAGAATGGTGTTGTCACTGTTGAACCTTAGACCTTGATAGATCTTTGAGCACTCGTAGATCGTTAGTTATGTTAATGTAATCACTAACACACTAAAAGAAAATCTCTACAACTTGTATTTTAAAGCAGAAACAAACACAAGTAAAACAACTGAATACTAAGAATACTTGATCCTCTATGGATCTTTTGATAATACTGAAATTGAAAATCTAAAAGACGTGTGTAATACATAATTGTGTGTTCCTTTTATAGACAAGGAACCCTAAACCGTTTCACAAGAAATGTATCTTCTATAAACTTCAAAAGATATGCATTATCACTTCCTAATAAAACTCATACATATTCTAACTAAATAACAACCTATACGGAATATCTATATCCGTAGAAACTAAATATGCTGAAACTAGTCTTCAGCAGGTATAGTGCTTCAACAGATATACTGCTTCAGCAGGAACCAACTCTTCAGCAGGAACCATCAGCAGTATCTTCAGCAGAATTCTCTATTTAGTAGAATTCCCAACAATCCTCCCCTAATCTTGAATTTGACATGGTTAAGTTCAAGATTCTTGATAGATCTTGAAAGTTACAAACCAAGAGGATTGAATTCGAATATCATCAGCAAAGAATCTTCATCAGCAGGATCTCTATAATAAGCAATAACTTGAAAACTCCATTCTTTGCAGCAACAAATGACCAATTATACATCAAAACATATTAGTTTCATACTATTCTCATCACATCCAGGTGTGCTAACTCCTGTGAGAGGCGAATCATTGAAAATAATGGATTTGACGTCTCTTTGCCAATAGCCATCACTGCTGGAGTAGCCAAATGTTTAAGTTCGAAAACTATGGTACACTGATGACCATATGATTTTTAGCAAATCATCAACTATAAACGGATTTAAGATGTCTTTACCTGTAGCCGTTTGCTCAGGACTAGTCAATTATTGTGATGAGTAAATCACCTTAGTAAATTGAATGCCACATATGGTTTTCTACTGCCTTTACCACAAGCCATACACTTGTGGGCTAGCCAATTATTGGGAATCCATAAGGAAAAATCCATGGTCAATTGACAACCATCCAACTCTCAGCTGTTAAGCATGGGTGAGTTGAGTACCCTATGGTTTTGAGCAAACTATTACAGCTATCAACAGATTTGACTTGTCTTTACCAAAGCTGTACCCTTTGGACTAGCCAACTTTTTGATGAAATAGTCAACATCACGTAAGTTGATAACCAAAGAAGGTGTGAAAAGAACCAACACCAAAACCTGCATTCAATATACACAAGACTATACAAATCTGTTTTTTTTTTTTTCATGTTTCTTTTGGGTATTTAGCCACATGAAGTTTATGTTTGCGTGACCTTTTGTAATAATATACAACAAAATACCATCAAGCAGCTCTGGGAATCCTGATTCTCATTTTGTACAAACGAACCAAAGATTCAGCAAACAATCTAGCATTCCCAACCGGATCAGGAGGAATCTCCAATTTATGTTGAAGCATTTTCTCCATGAGAGGCACAGTCAAAGAATAATTCTTCTCAAGAAACATGATTACCCTGATGCCAGATTAGGTCTCCAAGACATGAACATAAGGCATAGGATAAAATTTCCAACTTTGTATTTTCCACCTCTGATTGTTCTTCCACACTCCATAACCAACACCAGTTGGTGAAGTAGAATCCATGAGCACTTGAAGATATCCCAATAGATACAAACCTGCACCTTCAGGAGTATGAGTAGCATAATGCTTGGTAACCAACTCATATAGAGTGTCTAAGTCCTGATGATCCACAAGATGTAAAATTTCTTGTAGAAATGTGAATGACAGAGAAGTTTTATCAAGCCTATAAATAGTATTGATATGTCCATTCTTAGAGTGTTCCCAATGAACCAAAACATCTCTAACACCCTCTGGCCAATCATCAGGAGACCCTTCTTTGAAGAAAGAAGTGATACGTGGGAATCGCACTAGGCTTTACCTCTCAAGGGATCTTGAGAAGCTTACAACCCCCACCAGGAAGTGTACCTGATCGTTGTAGTCTAGTATAGTGACAAGTACCGGGGGATTGATCGTTCAGCTAGGAATAGTGTCGCTAGGATTAGAAAACCTAAATACTAGTTCTAGAGATGAAGGATGATTATTTTTGTATTTTTATATTTTTTTAGAAAGCAAGTAAATATCTCGGGTTTTAAGGATTTGGGCGGAATTAGTTGCTAGTCAACTAACCCAATACTAAAGATGCAATCAAAATAAAATACTAAAAATGAAAATAAACTAAATTAACTAAGGTTGTGAGCAATAAGTGGAGAAATTGTGTTTACTTAGATTTCACTACTCCCTAGATATCTTTTACACGTTAATTACTTGCTATAGTTGCGTGGATGACGGATTGTATTCCTTAATACCATTCATGGGGTGGCGCACTTAATTCCCCAATCCTATGAGTGCCTACTTCACTCCTATGTCGAGCCGGCTAAGAAGCTCCTAACATGGGATCATTAGAATTTACTCATGCATTAAATACAACCAATAAAACCTAGTGCACGCCAGTTCATGTTTCCTAAGACGTTCAAGCATGTTACCAATTGGAGATCTGCCAGTTTTCTTAAGCCTAACATCGAAATCATTCATCCAATACAACCATAAACAAGTAATCAACACATAATTAACATCTAGGTTTCATTAGATCTAAGCAAACACAAGATAGATCTAGCCTAGCATGATGGAATTAAGACAAGAACAAGATATAGACAACCAACACATAGACATGTTGATTGAATTAAAAGAATACTTATCTCAATTACACATGAAAGGGTTCAAGGGCTGAAAACCCTTGAAAAACCTGTAAAATTCGTAATAGGTTTGGCCTTAGGGTTTCTCCAAAACTTCTCTCTTTTTATGAATGAAAATTAGAAAACTATATATAGAAAACTGAGGCTGACGGCGCCAAAATACTTCTCGGACTGCCTTAATCTTCATCTGACGTCGTCATGTGTTATGGTCCTCCAGGCCGTCACGTCTTTTACTCTTGACGCTCTACTTGTGACGCCTTCACGTTTGTACTGGACCGTCATGCAAATTACTCTTGACGCCGTCAGGATGTTGCTCTTGACGCCGTCACCTACTGTTCCCAGCAAGGAAAATTAAGACTTTGGCGTTTTCTTCACTTTTATGCTCCAAAAACGTCCGAATTGCTTCCTTTTCCAGATTTCACTCCCAAAGTACCTAAAATCACAAAAGGAACAATTTAGGGCAATATTTGATCAAATAAATTCATTTCCGGGTTTAAATGACCCCCTAAAAACGGTTCATTTTTCGCCTCACCATATACCCTTACACTTGAGATTTGCTTGTCCTCAAGCAAATGCGCTTTTATTCTAATCAAAATACAAGTTAGGGGTCATTTAACACTAATATAAAAGTAATTACAACAAATAATCGTTCCACTAAAGACCAATAGACAAGCACGGAGGTCATATACTAGCACCTCACAAATAGTGTTTAGATACTCACATCTCTCGGGTGTAATAAAGTATAAATTACAATATGGAAACGGAAGATATCTCTCACTACCTGTCATAGCAAAATAGATTACCATAGGCTTGGGAAAGGATCAAACCTCCATCACATGGCGTAAGCACCTAGGATAAACTATCAAAGAGGTCTTTTAAAGGGTTGTAATGTTAGGTGTAGGGATATGAAATACACGGTTTAGTTGGATAAAGGAAGTTTTTACTGGTGGCGAGTTAACAATCTTGGTTAATTACATGTACAATATGGCGTTGCTAAGCCAAGACTAGACTCGACTTAGGCTAATAAATGAAAAATAACAAAAACATAAAATAAACATACAATGAAAAGGGATGGTAGTCCGTATGTTTTTTCTCTTTTTTTTTTTTTTTGCATACACTCTTACCCTACCATCCAAAATAATACATCATAGGGGATGAACATTTCCCTTACACTTGAATTTTTACATACTTTACAATAAACTAATCTAATGACTCGAATTAAGAAAATCAAAACACTTGGAGCACTTTTAAGATTAACGCACATATGGGTGTAATATATGATGTTCTTCCCCGTTACTCCATAAAATAAGTACTTTACCCATGAGTCCCAATCATCCCAAAACAATATGTACAAGGATATGACTCGACTTAGCAACCATGTAATCAATTAGAAAGTTAACTTAGGGTTTAACACATAACAATAATGCACTAAAGATAAGCGCATACACAGAAGGCTAAGGCGATTTGGGTGTACATTTAAGTGGGGTGTAACAAATTCTTCCTTTAAGTAAGATGCTTAAAGTTAGAAACGAAAAGAAAGGCTCGGAGGGGTGTACTAGGGGTTTCGTGTACTAAAAATGAGTACAACGCTAAGGTGTGGGAAAATTAGTTGACTTAACTAGCCAAGTAATATGACATAAATGGTCAAGTAAATATGATACGAGTTTAACACAAGGGTGATCCTAATGCCTCTTATCATGTCGTAAATCCTACTACACGAATGTAGTCTCACTAGCGGTCTCGGGATGCATCACTAACGCAAGTTCTAAAATCTAGATGCTACCGGTACACTCATAAGCACTAATAGTAAATGTTTTTCCTATCAAATCTAAAGGCGAACCTCACATATTTGGGTGGAAAATTTTTCTGAAAGTACGGTTATGTGCTGGTTATACAATCTCCTATCCATGAGACGCTTGCTATGGCTAAAGTTTCACTCCTAAATGTTGTAAAAAAATTTAAATTTGGCGCTAGCATTGCACTAACAAGTATCTCTCATAGTTTTATTACACATCTACCATTAAACAAAACAAACTCAAGCGAAAGTGTACATGTAAGGTATCATCATTTTACCCTTCCCTTACACTTAAGATGAACATTGTCCCCAACGTTCAAGTAAAGAATGTAAAAGTGAAATAAGTCAAAAGAATGAAATCAAATACTCCCCTGATTCGCTCGGTATGGATAATAAGGTGGCCAGGTTAAATCTTCCTCCAAGAAAATGAACAATTAAAGCTTCCCTTCCTGAATATAAATCATCTTCTTGTCATACATAACATGTAAATCCTGAGAAAACAAACAAAACAACCTCGCGTAAAATCGGCGGCAATCTATATAAGTTACTAAATCCTAGAAAACAAAGTAAGATATAATGCTTGTGGAATGAAGTTTGCAGATTTCCTGGAGATTATAAAACTTAATAATTCACAAAAACCGTAAGACTCCGTTAGAAAAACAAAACCGGTAAAATTTCCAGATTTTTACACGTGACGCCGTCAAGAGTAATCTCGTGACGCCGTCAGAAGTGATCTGCAGAAATTCTTATGTTAAGTTTCCGGAAAATTTCTGGAAAAACTTGGAAATACTTCCTGGAAAATCCTGCAAAGCTTCATTATGACTCAATACAAGCATTTGACTCTAACAAATACGAATATACATGTTCACTTAATATTGTGGAGAATCATGATCGGTTTGTTTCTTAAAAACACATTTGGGGTTTCCCCTTACACTTATCTTTTGCAAAAATACTTTTAGGTGGAGTTAAGACTAGGCCAAAACAACAAAGTAAAGTATTTCCACTATTTAATTGAGAAACATGATCTACCAACAATAAAAATAAAGCATGTATACGGAAGCAAATAACAAACAAACAAAATAAAATCACACAAAGTGAAGAATGTCACCATGAGCACATTCAATTATTTCAAATAAACGTAAACATAAAAATAAATTGTTCAAGGCCAACAGAGGCTGCATCCTAAGCTATTACAATACCAAATGTTTCAAATTACACAACCATCAATAAATTGTTCAGAAATAACAGATATCAAGAGAGATCATTGGGGAGGAGGACCGAAACGGTAGTCATAGCCAGGAGGGAGGTGTCCTGTATACCCGTAGGGAGGGTTGTCAGTCTCACGACCGGGGAATCGGTCAATCTGCAGGTGAGGCTCAAGCTGATCACGGGTGGAGAGCTGTTGCATCTGGCGGATGGTATGATCATACATCCAATCAAAGCGCTGGTCAGTGGTGGTCCGCCATGCGTCCACCTGACCCATCCAGGCCCCCTGGTGTGCCTGCCAGTCTCCCCGACTCATGTGTCGATAGTAGTCAGCTGTCCCCTCCTCATAACCCTGAAACTGATGTTGCTGGGGCATTCCCTCATCATCATCATCATCATCATCATCATCATCATCATCATCATCATCATGTATCCCTGCCACGTACCAACCATAGGACCCATCAGCCAGCTGCATCACGATGTTCATCTGCCTGAGGGATTTAGCCCTCACCAACCTACAAGCCCCACAGTCGCTCAAGTACCCCATGATCGGAGGAGTGAGAAGATCATAGGAATGAGCCAACCGGGTCACGAACATCCCCCCATACACCTTATCGATATCCCTCTCACCCACACTGGTCCTCAAATAACTAGCTACCCAAAATGGGATGTTGCAGTAAACATCCGCTGAAAAGATGGTGTACAGGTAGAAAAGATCTGAAGCAGTGACATGGTGAGTGGTGCCATGACGTCCTGACAGGCTGTATGTGATGCATCTGTGGACCAACCTGACTGTGGGGTCCCTGATCGATGCTGCCCCAGTAGTCGAGGTATAAACCCCGTCCCCAATGGTCGGCCAAAAAGTGACACACCTCATATCACTCCTCTGAGTCTCCCCATTCAACAATCTCTGCATAAAACCTCCATCAACCACCTCCTCCCTAGTATACAACCCTAACCTCCAACCAAACTCAGTGACCGAGCATGATCGCACTTCCCCTCTAGCCTAAAATAGATGGTGGTGCCCCCCATGTCTGTCCTAGCCTCAGTCTGATCAAAATGGAAGGTCGCAAAGAACTCCCTCACCAACTCACTATACACCGTCTCCCTAATCCTAAACAACCTCTCCCATTGAGGACCCACAAACCCATCAGTGTGGATCCTTGCCAGGAACGCAGCTTCCAGCCCTTGGGACCTAAGAAACTCCCAATTAACCACGGCCCCAGCATCAATGTGGTGCTTACAAAGTTCCACATATTTGGTGGTGGCGGAAACAGTGTCAAATTCACTCCAACTATAGACCAACTCGCCATAGTTAACCCCTTGTGACCTGGAAGAGCTGCCACGATGTTGGCAAGATCGCTTGCTCATTTTCCTGGAAAAAGATAGAAGGAACGGAAACAATCAGAACGAGAATTTTATTGATTTTTGCTGTCAGACACATCTGACGCCGTCAGGAGGAGGTCCTGACGCCGTCAGACCTATCAGAATCTGAATCATGCAATTGCGAGGGAAAAATCAATTTTCAAACTCTTAACCCATTACCCAAACGCTCCTTTAATCAAAAAACATGGGTGGGGGGTCAAAAAATCCGTGGCATGAAGGGCTTCTCTAAATTAATGCATGATTCGAGTGGGACAACATCATCGAAAGGTAACCCCATGAATACAAATCACCAAATGGATGGCATTACGATTTGTCAATGATGGGTCAAAAATGGGGTTTCAGATGAAAGGGGTTTTCAAAATTGATTAATCCTAAGGACAATTGATCGAAAAAGAGTGAAGAAAAACTACTTACCAAGTGGAGATTAGTTGTGGAAGATGTCGAATTGGAGGGTGGAGATTCGGAGTAGTAGCAGCACTTTGGGTGAGAGTTGTGGGGCATGGGTTGAAAGTGATTGAATTTGGGTTATTATTGCTGAATGAGCGAGGTGACGGCGTCAAGAGTTAATATCTGACGCCGTCAGATGCCCGTATAAAGTGAGAAATGGAGTAATTCCACATTTGGTCCCTGCACTTTTTGTGAATAGCTAAACACAAGTAAAACCATGAGTAGCTATTCCATTAGTGAAGTCCACCAGGGTCGAACATTTCATTACTGCCACGGAAAGAGGTATGGTTGTAAAAAGGAATGGGTGAGGTTTTAGTTAAGTAGTAACTTCCGCACGGGTCACTGGTGTGTACAAAGAGGTGTTGTTCCATAGAGGGTTTCAAATCAGTGGTGTTTTCGAGGTGTAACCCCTTCACACCGGGTTTAAAACCAAAAGAACGTCTCTTGCACAAGTTTGGGAGCGTGGTTTGCAAGCATCCAATGAAAATGTTATGAAATTGCGAATTCTTCTCTTCCTGAGGATGCTCACAAGACTGGGAGGTGATTGACGGTGAGGCACTTGGGAAAGATTTCTCGTTATCCTCTTGGTCAAACACCAAAGGAGTTGAAACCTCGAAGACTTTTTCGATTTTTCTTGGTGCGGAATTTTCTTTAATCTTCTCTTTGATCCTTGATAATAATTGGTCTGCTAAATCCATAAAAGCATTGCGAGTGCTTTCCATGCGTACTTCTAGGTGTTGGATTTGTTTTTCCTGATTATTCATGAAGGTTACCATTATCCCTTCGAATTCCTCTTGTCGTGAACGTTCAGGAAAATTATGATTGATAACCGCATTCCTACGTAAATTAGGATTCCACACCGTTTTGGTAGCAGGTTTCTCAATCCTCATTAATTCTTTTACCTGCTTCTCGATGCTTCCTAATAACTGCTCTTGGGTGGCGTGCGCGTAGTCAAGTTTTCCCTTGCTTGGAAACATTGGGTCCTCTCATCCTTCTTCTTCGTATTGTGCCAACCCCTCAAGAACTTTCCAGCATTCGTCAATGCTAAGTCTGTTTAGCCTGCCCTTGGCAGCGTAATCTATAGCTCTCCTTGTTTGATAATTAACTTTATCGTAAAAGATTTGAATCTGGAGCCATGGTTCAATGCCATGATGAGGGACTTTTCGGAGCAGGTCTTTATATCGAGTCTATGCTTCGTAAAGAGATTCATTTTGACGTTGTTGGAACATCAAGATGTCATTTCTAAGCTTAGTAGTTCTCCCCGGTGGGAAAAATTGAGCAAGGAAACGAGTGGTGAGGTCATCCCATGTGGTGATGGATCCCGCGGGTAAACGCTCAAGCCATTGACTAGCTTGATCCCGTAGAGAGAATTGGAATAGGCGTAATCGGGTTGTCTTTCTAGTTTCAACATCTAGGTCTATGAAGTCTACGATTTTAAGGAAGTCCTTAAGATGTTGGTTTGGATCTTCGGAATGAAGTCCATGGAATGAACATCCGCTTTGCACCAACCGGATGGTGTCGGACCGCAAGGGGGTCACATTGGCTCCGGTGAGCTCAATGGTGTTTCGGTAGCCTTGGTGGCTAGGTCGGGAATACTCTCCTAAGGTTTGGGGCCTAAGAGGTTCTAGTGGTAGGTTTTGTTGTGGTGGGATGACGGGTTCAAAGATGTTCCCATCGTCCATGATGTCGGGTGGTGAAGAGTTACGAACAAAAACACAAAGAAATAAGATAGACTAAAGAAAACCTAAAAAATAAAAATAAAATCTTACTAGAAAGGAATCTAGCAAGTAGACCTAATAAAAAGATATTCTAACCTAGCCAATAACTATTCCCCGGCAGCGGCGCCAAAAACTTGATACGTGGGAATCGCACCAGGCTTTACCTCTCAAGGGATCTTGAGAAGCTTACAACCCCCACCAGGCAGTGTACCTGATCTTTGTAGTATAGTATAGTGACAAGTACCGGTGGATTGATCGTTCAGCTAGGAATAGTGTCGCTAGGATTAGAAAACCTAAATACTAGTTCTAGAGATGAAGGATGATTATTTTTGTATTTTTATATTTTTTTAGAAAGCAAGTAAATATCTCGGGTTTTAAGGATTTGGGCGGAATTAGTTGCTAGTCAACTAACCCAATACTAAAGATGCAATCAAAATAAAATACTAAAAATGAAAATAAACTAAATTAACTAAGGTTGTGAGCAATAAGTGGAGAAATTGTGTTTCCTTAGATTTCACTACTCCCTAGATATCTTTTACACATTAATTACTTGTTATAGTTGCGTGGATGACGGATTGTATTCCTTAATACCATTCATGGGGTGGTGCACTTAATTCCCCAATCCTATGAGTGCCTACTTCACTCCTATGTCGAGCCGGCTGAGAAGCTCCTAACATGGGATCATTAGAATTTACTCATGCATTAAATACAACCAATAAAACCTAGTGCACGTCAGTTCATGTTTCCTAAGACGTTCAAGCATGTTACCAATTGGAGATCTGCCAGTTTTCTTAAGCCTAACATCGAAATCATTCATCCAATACAACCATAAACAAGTAATCAACACATAATTAACATCTAGGTTTCATTAGATCTAAGCAAACACAAGATAGATCTAGCCTAGCATGATGGAATTAAGACAAGAACAAGATATAGACAACCAACACATAGACATATTGATTGAATTAAAAGAATACTTATCTCAATTACACAAGAAAGGGTTCAAGGGCTGAAAACCCTTGAAAACCCTATAAAATTCGTAATAGGTTCGGCCTTAGGGTTTCTCCAAAACTTCTCTCTTTTTATGAATGAAAATTAGAAAACTATATATAGAAAACTGAGGCTGACAGCGTCAAGACCAAAGAGGTGACGCCGTCATCTCGCCGACAAAATACTTCTCGGACTGCCTTAATCTTCATCTGACGTCGTCATGTGTTATGGTCCTCCAGGCCGTCACGTCTTTTACTCTTGACGCTCTACTTGTGACGCCTTCACGTTTGTACTGGACCGTCATGCAAATTACTCTTGACGCCGTCAGGATGTTGCTCTTGACGCCGTCACCTACTGTTCCCAGCAAGGAAAATTAAGACTTTGGCGTTTTCTTCACTTTTATGCTCCAAAAACGTCTGAATTGCTTCCTTTTCCAGATTTCACTCTCAAAGTACCTAAAATCACAAAAGGAACGATTTAGGGCAATATTTGATCAAATAAATTCAATTCCGGGCTTAAATGACCCCCTAAAAACGGTTCATTTTTCGCCTCATCAAGAAGCATCAACAACATTGACATCTACTACTCTATGTACTGGATGTGAGACCCTCACTCTTGCCATTCTCTTGGCCCTTCTCCCAGGAATGTATATAGTATCATGTGGTGAAGAAGGTTCTTCAGTAGTTATCTCCTCAGCAGATGCATCTTCTGCAGCATGTGTTTCCACTGATGTAAGATCTAAGGGAACATCAGTAGAATCCTCAGCAGAAGCAAGTGCAGCAGATTCAACTTGTGCATCCATTGCCATCCTGATCTGTTTAGCTCTATCAGCTGCATGCTCTACTTCTCTCACTTTGAGCTCATGAAATCTTGCAATTTCAGCCTTTTGATCATCATGCAATCTTTGTGCAGCCTATTCACCCAATCTCTCCTCCTCCATTTGTCTTTTTGTTCTCTTTTTAGAAGGAAGATCTTCTGGTACAACTTTTGCTTTGCCTTTGTCAAAAACAGATGGAGCAACAACAGTTGTTGTATCAGCAGAAATAGATACACTAGGTGAAGGTACAGAAGCAATAGCAGGAACACCCATATCAGCAAGGGAAATAGCATCAGCAGAATGAGAGACAGATGTAGCAGGCACATCAACAGAAACAGCTTCATTCATCTTTAATCTCTTAGACTGTGGTTCTGCATCAGTAGGAAGGAGAGTGGGAACAAGCTTAGGAGTACTCATTCCATCCTTCTCTAATCTAGACTTGATTCTATTATATTGATGAACCAATTGTTCATCTGAGAGAGACCAAACTTGTTTCCTAGTCCAAGCACTATTGCTTTGACTTTTCACATAATTTCTCATAAAAGTCCTCTGCTATGCTTGAGTCATTTAGAAAATTATAAAAATGGAAAAATGCTTATAAATAAGCTAAAATGAAAAATGAAAAAGATAGTTTCTATTAAATAGAAGCTATCACTAAATTTAAAGTTGTTTTTTGTTGGTTTTTCTTTTTCTAATTTACTTAAATACTGAAAATAGAAAACTTTTGTGAAAACACTTTTGAAATAGCTTATAAATAAGCTGTGTCCACCCCCTAAACCAAAACAGTTTGACTTTTGTTGACTGAGTGGACAAATAAGCTCAAATAAGTGTAGGTGGGGTCCACAATGGTGAAAATAGGTACAAATAAGCTAAACAAACTTAAATAAGCTAAAAACAACAAGCAAAGATCACTGATAAGCTGATAAGCAACAAATAAGCACTTTGCAGATTTGAGCTTAACTCAGAAATGGGACAGACTTTGGGGTGGATTCCAGGTGGGGTCCACTTGTTCCTAGGTCAAACCAAAGGTCAATCCTTGATCCCTGGTAGGAGGAGGGTTGGGAAAACCAAAAATGAACCACTGGGGTCCACTGAGTTGGCCACAGTCAACCACCAAAGTGGTGGTGGTGAGATGGTTAGCTGATGCCCAGGGCAATGGCTTGCCCTGCAACTCAGTTCAAGGGTCTGTGGGACCCACGCAAAAATTTCCAAAAATCAAACAAGTGTGAGACCTTAGAAAAGAGCTGATAGACTATAACTACAACAAGTTTCAAATCCTCAATCCAAGCACATAAATCACAACAAATCCTACAAATTTTGGTTTTTCTGAGCAAAGGTAAAATTGACTTTTAAAGAAAACTTGATTCTTTGACTTTTATGAACTTCTAATGCATATAACCTACTGATTTTGTTATATTAGACTAAAATAGCATTAGATTAAGCTAATGAAACTATTTGTGAGCTAAAATGAGGCTTTGTGGATCAAAATACCACAACAGTTAACAGTTATGGAGTCTTAGTGATGATTTTTACTATTTTGCTTTATAACACCAAAAGTTAAGGCTTGTTTGAACAATATTGATACTGAGAAAAAGTTTTCACACAAAGTTCACAAACAAAAACCTTATTAAAACAGTGAATGAACCAAATCCAAACACCCCTTTATATTAGACTGTTTTTGGTTTTAGGAAGCTAGGGACTTTGAGAGCTTGAGAGACTGTTCCAAATCAACTTTTAATGAAATATTAGACTTAAATGACTGCTTAGAGACATAGATTAACCAAAAACACACAAGTATACCAATTATACAATCTAGACTGTCAAACTAAGATTTAAAACAACTATAGATTCTAATGAACAAACACCCTATTTTAAGCTATAATTTATCTAAATTACACTAATTGAGTACAAATAAACACAGAATAGCAAGAAAACACATAGATTACTAGGGTATTAAGATTTAAGAGGAATTTCAAAATGAGCAACTCTTACAAATTATCCCTAGCATGAACAAGGGATTTTCCACTGATGCCTATCTTTAGATAGGCCAAATCCAATTCCAAGCTTGCCCACAAATGCTCTTGATACCTGAAAACACTCAAAAGCAAACACAGTTGACTAATATTGACTTTTTTATATTTTTTATGTTTTTCTAGTTATACTGAATTTTAATTGTCTCTAAAGCTTCAATAAGCTTTAAGGAACCTAAGTGAGCCTAATTCAGTCCATGTTCATTGATATAAGTGACACTTAAGCTTAATTAGAAATTCAGAAATTAATTACACTGCAATAACACAAAATAGAATGCAAACTTTGGATTTTATAACTTGAAAAGATTTAGATTACAATAAGGAAACTACTACAATACTTGAATTGAAAAGATTACACTGAATTTAAAAACTTGATTTAATTCAACACTAAATTTAACTAAAACAAACTACACACACATTTCTTGCACTCTTCTTCCTTTTATAGCAGACTTCTAGGGTTTCTTGGATATCTCTAAGTCTTTCCCACTTGATCTTGGCCATTGAATTGCTCTGAATTGATCTCAGCCTTTAATTTTAGTTTTGACGGGAAAAAGGGAAGTGTGGGATTTGGACTGTAATAAGCAAGGGGTGGTGGCATTAAATACTGATGTGAGGGTAGGTGTAGGGTGAGTGGATTGGGCGGTGGAAGTGATGGGGTGGTGGTGATGGGACTGAGTTGCAGTCAAGTAGGAGGGAAGGCTGGTGGGGATGGTTGTTTGACTACGTTTGACCGAGGTCAAACGTTTGACCCCGGTGTTATTAGTTTGGGTGGTGCGGGCTTGGTTGTGTTATGGGCCAAAAATTAGGAAGGGTGGGCTTTGGGGATTATGGATTGGACTTGGGTTTTATTTTGGGTGGGTAATAACTATTAAAGGTCCGGTTTGGTATTAGAAATTCACAAGGACCAATTTTGTAATTCACCGAAAGTTGGAGGGTGAGTTTTGGCATTTTTCCAAATTGTTTCCAAGGTTGTGTTTTGCCAAGTTGTGAATAGTACATGGACCAAAGTTGACTTTTCCATTTAAATTCCACCAGGGACTAAAACTGCCAAACTTTCAAACTTCAGAGACCATTTGTGTAATTTCACCAAACTTTTCCACCAAGGACCATTCCTGCCATAAAAGATTAGTGCAAGGACAAAATTTGTTTTTCTCAAAGTTTTTAATATCCCAGGGACCATTTTTGTCAATTTTCAAAGTTCAGGGACTAAACTTGACATTTTGTGAAACTTTGCACCAAAGGACTAATTGTGTAACTTTTTGATTTAAAAGGACCTTTGGTGACCTTTTCAAGTTTTTAGAACAACTAGGGACTAGATTTGACAACTTTTGAAAGTTCAGGGACTGAAACTGCCAATTTTGCAAACTTTGTGCGTTTTTCATCTGTTTTTTTATTATTTTGCATTTGAAACATGTAAAACACTTTCCTGGGATATTTTCACTATTTTGATTCAATATTGAGTGTTTTTAGATGTTTTAGCAGCTCAGAAAAGGTAAAAATGATGAGTATTTACACACTCATCATTTGTACTGACGATTATGCAGGACGACAACATTTGGAATGTTGTCAAATTTTCAAGTCTATGAAAAATTTCACTAAGTATAGTGAAATTCGCTTGCCCCCGGTCAAAGTCCAACGGTAAGAGTGTTTCTATATCTAATTTTTGCATTTCCTAATCAGATTTATATTTAAGTTTATGTTTTAGGAATTTTTGGAAAAATTGGAAATCGTCTCGACGACGAAAAACCTGGTCTGTCAAGTTTTTTTGGTCTGGCGGAACTGGCGAAACCAAAAATAGGGTTCCGCCAATGTAAATTTCTGGGTTACCCAGTTTTGGCCCAACGGATCTGACGGAACCCTAAACAGGGTTCCGCCTTTGAAGTCGTAGGGTTCTGCCAGACACCTGCAAATTTTTTTTAACTTTTCGAAATTCCACATTTCCCACAACTCCTAATCAGAGTTTTTGGTTAGAAAATCCTTTCTCATTAATTGATAAGTACATTAGGATCAATCTCAGCCTCTAGAACTACTAGAAATCCCTTTCCCTCCAAAAATCTGATCCAACTCTATAAATTTGACCATCTTAGAACACTTCTAAATCACACCATCACCATCTTAATCTCTGAATCTAATCTTCTATACCACCATTTTGACAATGACAAAGTCTACAATCACCACTCCACCATCCCGACCCATTAGGAGAACCGCACGCATAAGTGTAAAACCATTTTGTTGCAACACCACCATCAACCTTAGCTCCTCATCTTCGAATGAATCACCACTAATCATTTCCTCACCTATCAAAGACGAAAACTTTCTTAATCTTGCAACTCCCACACCATCACCAAAATTCAATCGAGTTATCACCACTCCACCACCAATAAAGACACCCATTGATCCAAGTCCACCACCAGATCCAACTCAACCATCCAAGTCTCCATCACCACCTAAATCACCAAAACTTGAACCAATGGAACTCTTTGGAACTCCACCAACATCACCACATCCTTTTCTAGACAATCTTGAAGATACTACACCTAGATCACAAAATCCACCACCCTTGCCTTCGTTTGCTTCTATCGAACGAATGGCACATGAACACACACGGGAACTCTTTGAGCCCAATGTCCCTTTTGAACAAGAACCACCACCACAAGAACAATCCTCACAATCTAAACCCTTGTTGTTTCACCCCATCTACAAAGACATCCATGGACCTCTCTATGAAGAACCTCACCTAGAACCACCTCAACCACCACAACCTCAAGTATCACAACCACAATCCCATTCCCACCACTTTGAGTCCCTCTTTCCCTCATATGAGGAAATTGAGGCGTCGTTATGGAACAACCCTCCAAACTCCCACGAGGAAATCAACGACCACCTTGATAACCTCTATGCTTTCAAAAGGATGGTGGATAATCATCTCCATCAAGCCATGGAGTTTGAAACCACCTTGCTTGCATCCGTTGTAAACCCTTCCTCCTCCAAAGAAACTGCCACCATTCCACCACATCAACCATCATCCCATGATCAAATCCTACCCAATCCTCGCTGTATAGAATCGTTTAAGCCCATCTAGGATAAGTAATATTGATTGCACAGCGGAATAATAACAAGAACATAATCAACATTACTATCAAGGTTTTCTTTATTGAATAAAAATAAACTACTACTACTACTAATATACACACGCTATGAATCATGTGTCTAGACTCTCATTGAAGAGACTATGAATGAAAAGACGAAAAAGATACTTCTAACCCTAGACGCCTACCCTCTTTATATAGTAGAGGGAGGTTACAAGAAACCCTAAACCTAGCTTACTAACAAAGCTAAGTTATTATTACATAATAGCCCCTCATTGTTTCTTCTTTCTTCATTCTTGCTCGTGGTTTTGTAATCTTCAAATCTTGTAATTCCCAACACCCGCCATGGTTGCTCACATTGTGAGCGGGCGGCTAAAATAACTGAGAGCAAAAAAAACATGCTCCACTAAGTCTAAGATGAAACCCGCTTTGCTCTACAACACATTCTTGAACGTTTGGATGCTCTCTCACACCCAAACGACTTTTAGAGCGTACTATGGAGGCTTTGCACCATTTAGAAAAATGTTGGGAGATATCCACTTATAGAAGTAGGATTTAATTTCTTTGTTATTTTTTTTTATTTCTAAAAGTATGAAGATATTTTTCATTTCTTGTCTTTAACTTTTAAAAAGTCAAATTTTACTTGGAATGACATCTTTTCTACTATCTTGTTTGCATTGTTGGTTGACCTTATATGAGTTGCTATTGTGATTGCTTCTATTCTCATATTATGTTGTGACTACACGATTTGTCGTGTGTAATTATCAGCAACTAACTCCTTTGTTGTAGGTTCAAAATCCATGTTTCCTAACTTGGCACTCCATTTAGGGGGAGTATTGTCCAAGGGGGAGCACTTGCATTTCCGCTTCGCAACTCTTTTTTTGTTTCGACAAAAAGGGGAAGAAAATATATTTAAACTTATATTCTTAAATGATTTTTATCAAATAAGTAAAACAAGTTTAAATACAAAACTTTTAAAGAGTTAACACTATAATTAGTGATTTACTTAAGAATAAAGTTTAGGTTTTGTCATCAAAAAAAAGGGGGAGATTGTTAATACAAATATCACATAAAAACGTTATTTATATTTTACGATCTTTGCTAAGTTTTGTTAACGACAAAGTGTAAACTTTAGTTTTTAGTAAAACATGATTTAAGTTTTAGTCTTGCATAACTAGACTTTATTTGCTACATTTACATTTCACATTTAACATAACATTTTCATATTTCTAAATATAGAAAATGTAACATGTGCATTTATGGAAAGATTGAGTGTTTGACTTTTCATAAGACTTCTTACATATTGTTCTTACACATTATAGATGGTCTCTTACTCTTTCTATTGTGTGTTGACTTGAAGAAGCTTGATTAGACATTGCTAGATATGGAAAGATTTCTTGAAGTCTTTGACTGTCAGACACTGGCGGAACCCTGGGTTACAAGGGCGGAACCCTTGTTTGGGTTCCGCCGGATCCGCCAGTGGTCTGGTTTATTTGGCTATAAATACCAAGCCACTTGCAAGAAATCCTTCATCACTTCTCATATATACTTTGCACATACATACTCATATCATTCATCTAACTCATTAACATTTCATTTGTGTGAAGTTCTTTTGTAGCAAAGAAGTTCACAAGTTCATATCAAAGTTACAAGTATTCAACACAACGTTGCAAGACTTGTTAGCTTAGCATTGTATAGACTTCGTGTAGTCTATACTTCATTTGATTGTGTATATTCAGTAGTGATCGGTTAGTATTTTAGGCTTTAAAATACATAGTGTGACGGGAGTGGTTGTACCCTTGTAAAAGAACTCGACATCTAGCTTTGTGTCGGTAATCTTTTGTAAGCGACGTGTAAGGTTTTCTCCGCCGGTTAAAGGAGCTTGTTGACTAGTGAAAGAAACTCTCAAGTTGGATACTCGAGGCGTGGAGTAGGGCAAGGAAAAAGAGTCCTTGTAGTCGAACCACGATAAACTATCGTGTTGTGGTTTGATTGTTTCTTTCATTACTCTTGCATATTATATATTGTCATGTAGTTTCGATCTTTGATTAAACGTAAAGTTTCACAAGATAATTAACTTAAAAACCGGTAAATTATTCAACCCCCCTTCTAGTTTTCCACACTTATATTTATAAACTAAATACGTACATGTGAACGTAAACGTAAACGTGCGGAAGTTAAAAGCAAGACATAGATAAATAAAAAAAACGTAAACTAAAATTAAACATTACGAGACAAGTGAGATAAAAATACAAACTACGATACGGAAATTAAAACACATTAAACAAAAACTAGCAGGGTACCCGCGCGATACGGCGGCGGGTACCTTGAAATTAAAATTTTGGCGAGCAACGTTTTCTAGCTATATGCGTTTTGTGACAATAACTTTACAAATAGCGAGATTTAAAGTAAAAAAAGAAGATAAGAAAAAACTATTTCATACAAATGTAGGGTGCACATGCGATACTTTTAAAAATGTAAAAACGATACACGGTAATATTGTGAAGATAGTTAGATAAGCCCAACCTTACAATTAATTTAACAAAATTTTCAGATTTAGCCCATAGTAACTAAAAATTCGCAACCCAACTTTAAAAAATCCAGCAAGCCCATAATTATTATCTAATGTCCATCCCAAATCCACAACAAACCCTACACCCTTTAGAATATAAGTCCTTCATTATGAAAACCTAAACACACATCGCACATTCAAGGTCCCCATCTAACCTTCTCTCCATCTAAATAAAACTTGTTGTCACCAAATATCTCCTTCTCCAAAATAGTACGCATATTCAATCTTTCCAACCTTATAACTCCTTAACAAATGAACACAACACATCAAATAAATCCACCCTTATATCTCCATGGAAATCACACACCTAAATAACTCGTCTTCCTACATATAAAAATCGCAGCATCATAATAACATTTCTTCTATCTCCTTATCACAAACGCAACATAAACCTTCTTTATTTCAACCATAACCTAAGCACACTATGTTCTTCAAGATCTCATTAAAGAGGTCTTGGTTAGGTTATTTGTTTGTTGTCCTCTTATTACTTTCAAGATCTATGATGGTTTACTCTTATACTCTTGTTTTAACAAACAAATTTATGAGTATTAAAGAGAAGACTGAGATTGTTCTTTCTTTGTAATTTCCAAGTCTCGGTTGTTTGATAAGGAGTAGTTATTGTGTTGTGTTGACTGTGGTTCTTTCTTTATTTTCATTTCATGGCTTAAGGGTGTATGTGGACAGTACGTAGGATGTTGATTGTCTGTTATGGATTTTGGATTTGTAAGATTATTGTTGACTTTAGTTGTAGAGATTTTTTTACTGTTGAATCATTTAGTATAAATCTCGCTTCACTTTTTTTTTTTCTTTTTCTTTTTCATTTTGACTAGTGGATTTTAGATTTATATTTTGGAAGGTTAATATTTTGAAAGCTTAATTTGATTGTACATTGTGGTAAAATGGTTGTATATTTTAGTGAGAGTGTAAATTAAATAGTGTATTAATTATATGTGTTGGATAATACTTTTTTAGTTATCTTTGTGCTCTAAATAGTTGTAAACAATGCTTTATAATTTGTATTTTTATATAGGGGGTGTTTTAATGACTACCATTTAATAGCATTAATGTTGTTTGATAGAATTTTGGTCTGAAAATGACATCACGCTTGTTTTTGTTGTACAATATGCTTATTTTGTTGTAATTCTAAAAATTTGGTGCATTAAAGTGTTGTAAACCATGCATTATCTCTTGTAAATCTAAAAATTTTGAAGAGAGAGTGCTTCATGCATTATATGTAGTATAGATAAACATGATTCAAGCTTTTATATTGCTCTGTAATTGTTAAATAATTCTTCCTTCTCAGCAATGCTTTACAACAATTCCTCTCTAGCTGCCCTCATGTTGTTTGCAACACGCATATCTTCTTCAGTGGTCATTAGAAGAGTATGCAAACAGTAACTGTTAAAGGACTGGTCTTTGTGGCAACGAATGCACCCTCGTCATTCATGTACCACGACTACACATTTACTCAAGATACCGAGTCAATTCGGCCAACAAATTGTTCGCCAATGTGACCTATGCTGCAAGTTCTCTCTGTAGTCGCCTAAGGATAGTTTGTCTCACTTCATTTGATTCGTTAGCAATAGTTGGTGATAGTTGGGAGAATTTAAAAAGAAATTGTGCGTGTGAGAGTATTGGAAATTGAAAGGAATATAATGTGTATTGAAATTTGAAAGCAGTGTGTTTTGAAAATGAATATCTAGTGTATATATATAGGGTAAAAATGGTTAGTGTAAAATGGTAAAGTTTTTTTGAAAATTAGGGTAAAAAATGAGGGTGTCTCAGGACACCATGAATTTTCGTGACCTAGTGTAAATTTTGTTAAAAAAAAAAACTTTCAGTTTTTATAAGTGCATTCGGTTTTTAAAAATTGTGTTTGTAGTATTGTTTAATTTATCTAAAGTGCAAATGATCATTTTATGTCCTGGTTTCATCTCTACAAATATACAACCATCGGGTAACAAATATATACGTAAGGAATAAAATACGTAAACTACTAAACTGGTAACTCTGATACCAATTGTAGAGAATCGTTTAAGCCCATCTAGGATAAGTAATATTGATTGCACAGCGGAATATTAACAAGAACATAATCAACATTACTATCAAGGTTTTCTTTATTTAATAAAAATAAACTACTACTACTACTAATATACACACGCTATGAATCGTGTGTCTAGACTCTCATTGAAGAGACTATGAATGAAAAGACGAAAAAGATACTTCTAACCCTAGATGCCTACCCTCTTTATATAGTAGAGGGAGGTTACAAGAAACCCTAAACCTAGCTTACTAACAAAGCTAAGTTATTATTACATAATAGCCCCTCATTGTTTCTTCTTTCTTCATTCTTGCTCGTGGTTTTGTAATCTTCAAATCTTGTAATTCCCAACAATCTTCCCCTATTTGATATTACAAAACAATTTGCATGAAGAAACAATGTCATCACCAATAATAAGCTGCACATCATAACTATTCTTCCCCTTTTTGTAATCTTTTAATAGGGGTCTTGTGCATCTCGTAAACGCTTCCCCTCAAGTGATGCATGTAGATGGTTAACAAGCTTCCCCTTAAGAAAAGACTAACCATCTCAGGAACCAACGAATAATTAATAATTATAATAACTTTTTTTTCATTTTTTTTATTTTTTTTTTAACTAATAACACAAGCAGCAGTGACGAGCAGCAGTATCGAACAGCAGAAACAAGTAAGCACACCAGCACAAAGTGTAAGAGGATGGCCAAGTATATTAACAATAAGCTTCCCCTTAAAAGTATACTTGCCATCTCTTGAATCCAGTAGGTTCCATGGAGTGATCACTGATGAAGAAAATTAACTATAACTGATTTGATGAAGAAATGGAATCTCCCAACCTTGCATCTTATGTCTTGCACTAATCACGTGACGGCCTCTTGACAAACTCCTCATTGACTTATCCAATGAGACACTGAGCACTACAACGTAACTCCTTTAAATGATAGCAAATGTACGCATTAAGCACAAGAAAATGGCTCGTACCCCTTCACTAGAGCCATCAAGTCTTCGTCACCATACAAACCAAGCAAGTTATCTTAAAAAGCTGTTGATCCCTTTAAGATATGATAGAACACAATACTTGGGAAAATCAATTACAACATCAAATAAGCGATAATCAAATGTCTTCAACAAGTAATCTCCTCAACGAAATACTGATGATGGTTGATAACTCCGTCCTCCCTAACCATTAGTAATCTCAGATGACTAGTTGGAACCAAAATTTGACCAAACGAAAAAGTGTACAACAAGTCAGCAGGAACCATAAAAAGTCAGCAAGAATCGTCAGTAGAAACCACCAGGAGGAACCAATCAGTAGGAACAAGTATGATCAGCAGGAACGGACAATCAATCAGTAGTAACGGTCAGTAGGAACAAATAGCATATCAGCAGAAACAAAAGCCATCAGCAGAAACAAGTATGATCAGCAGAAACCAAATATCATCATCAGGAGGAACCATTAAGTACATCAGCAGTATCAAAGTAAAGTACCAGCAGAAACCAAAATTTGCACACCAGTACTAATCTCGAACAGTACAGACTTATGTGTGTCCATCAATAGAAATAATATGACCAAACAAAATAATCACCACTGACCTTTGACTAACCATCATAGTACGACATCATAGCAGTATATCAGCAGAAATAGAGTACCCATGATGAAAACGACAAGATGACAGCACAATTTTATCCAAAGCAGAAAACGACAACAGATGTTGTACCCATTATAATTGAGATTGTGGAAAGCGACAACACTTCAATATTTAGGGTAAACACACGCAATTTTTAACCAATAAACAATTACCTCTGCTGTACCATCCTATGTTAATCACTAATTGATCCCAAACGGTCAACCTAATTGACCAGGGAATGGTCAACAAGGTCAGACAGCCTAGAGTCAATGCTCCGCAGAATATAGTGTTTCCCCGGGTCGTTATGTCCCGACGAGGTGTGGATTGTATTCAAACGGCTTTGTGATCGAGTGAATTTTGATGGGAATGGGTTTGTATGTGATTAAGCTAAGGAATATACGAAGAAATAGCTTAAATAAGCTATATGAATAAGACAGGAAAGTTGGAAAACCCATAAACGTTTAAAACTAAAAACGCGTACGTTCACGTTTAAATAAAACGTAAACGTACAAAATAAAAAGTGAAAACTGAAATCTGAAAACACCCAGGGGGTGAAAATGACTTTTTTACAAACCTAAAGTTAAAAGAAAATTTTTAGAAAAGGAAAATAAATTTTAACCCTAATCAATTATTTAATATTAATTAAATACTAATTAATACTTATTATTAATATTTAAAATACTTAAATAGAATATAATACTAATTAAATACTAAAAAGGTGAAAATAAAATTTCTAAAATTATAAAATAACTAAAGATAAGTTTTAAAAATAAAAATAAGTATTTTTGTCTTTTTGTGGTTTTTCTATTAATTAAATACTAATTACCTAATTAAATTATTTTAAATTAAGAAAAATAGAAAATGAATAGTAAAAATTCTAATAAAATTTCTAAAATTATTTTATAACATATAAAAGCTATAAAAAATATAAAAACTAGGTTTTACTTAATAAAAACTAATTAAGCTATTTAAAACTAATTATTAATTAATTATAAATAAAACTAAGATTAAATATAATAAATACTAAAAGATAAAATAAAAATCTGAGAGAATTATTATAATTACTTTAATATAAGAGGAAATTAATAAAAATATAAAAATGACAAGTACTTAATTAAAATCTAAAAATGAAAAATAAGATTTAAATAAAATTAAATAGAAACTATCACTTGAAATTACTTTGACTTTTCTGGATTTTTCTTTTTAAAAACTAATTTACAACTAAAAACATGAACTTTTTGTGAAAACAAGTTTAATGGAACTCAAAAATAAGCAAAATATAAGCTATTATGGGTGACAGTTGACCACAGTTGACCAGGGGGAAATTAGCTTAAACCAGCTTGTATGGGACCCACAATGGGTGTTTCTGAACCAAATAACTTAAATGATCATGAATAAGCCAGAGAAATCACATGGAGTCCACAGAATAAGCACTAAGATCAAAATAAGCACATTGAAACTTGAGTGAGGACTGAAAATGGGGACAGATTAGTGAGGCCAATTTAGGTGGGGTCCACTGAGATTGAGGTCAAACAAAGGGTCAATTCATGAAGTATAGTAGGAGGGGGGTTGGAATGAGCCAAGTTTGGGCTTGTGGGACCACTGGGTTGGCTGGAAAACCACCACCAAGTGGTGGTGGTGGACTGTATCAGCAGCAGCAGGGCAGGGGTGTTCCCTGCAGCCCACTTTGGGTGGCTGTGGGGCCCACAAATAAATTCCTAAAATTAAGGGAACTATGGGACTTTGAAGAAGAGCTGGTGGACTATAACTAGGAACAAGTTCCATCCCTTGAAAGCAAATACAAAAATCAAATAAATTCTTTGAACTTTTGCAAAAATCTGAAATTGTGCACTTTGACTTTTTAAGAAAACTTGATGATTTGACTTTCTTGGATTTCTAAAGGCTATAATTGACTAAACAAGTTGTATTAAGCTACAATAAAGCTAACTTAAGCTAAAAATATGATTTATAAGTTGAAGGGGGGGGGGTTGAGGTCTCAACTGCCCAACAGTGGACAGTTAAGGGGCAAATGGTGGGATTTTGACTTCTTTGTGAATTGGACTAGGTGTTTATGACTAAACTAACTAATATGACTCTAATGTAAACTAATGACACAAGTAACAAAGACTTAAAACAGCCACTACCCACAGAACCTTGCAATGCCAAACACCCCTTTTGTGGACAGTTAAGGAAAGTTTGTGAAACAAATTGATTATCCAAACCATGCAACTGAAAATTAATCTTACACTAACCTAAAATAAACATAAATGGACAGGAATCAACTAAAAAAAACACAACATCCAATAATTATAAAATATGAGCAATGATGAAATTGAAATAGAACTTACAATGGATTTCCAAGTCACAAACATGAACAAAGAGCTCAATACACAACCTAATGCCTTCCTTAAGGCTACTAAACCATAAAATTCCAGAATCCACAACCTTTTCTGCTTTTAACTTCCTTGAACACAGATTTTTGAATTTACTCTATTTATTTATGATTTTGAGTGCTTTATGAATCTTCACTAAAAACTGATTGTAGTGATGAGGAAACTTATAAAAAAACTCATGAAACACTTACATGAGCTTGATGAGATACTGAAACAACCTTTTAACTACTTAAAATCAGATATTGAAATATTACTAAAAACTTGTAAACTTGAATTCAACTGAAAACTTGGAATTTGATTAAATAAACTTGAAATTACATTTATAAAACTGAGATTACAACTTTGGAACACTTTTGAAAGCTAAACTAATTCTAATCTACAATTAACGAAAATTAAGCTAAACTACTACTACTCTAATACTTTTTCTTCTTCTGGCTTTTTTTTTTTTTTTTTTTTTTTTTTTTGACTTTTATAGAACCTGCAGTCTCTCTCTATCTTTCCCACAACTAGTTTGAGCCATTGGATGAGTGTGTTTGATCCCCACCGTTTAAATTGATAATGGCGGAAAAGGTGGGAAAAGGCAGTTGTGAGAGTTTGGTGGGTACATTAATGAGGGGGAGGGTTATTGGTGAAAGGTTGGTGTGATATTAATGAGGAGGTGAAGGTTTGGTGAAAAGGAGGAGGGGGAAGGTGAGACATGGAAGCGTGAAACCAGGGATGGGGGATGATGAACAGTAACCCGTGGGTGGTTGTTTGACTTGGTCAAAACCAGGGGAAGTATTAAAAAGGTGGGATGGGCCGGATTTATGATTGGGCTTGGGGTGTTGTTTTTGGACCAGGCCATGAGGGGGTAAGGGTTAAGTGGTAATGGTTTGTTTGTTTAGTTTGTTTATTTTGCAAAAAACCATAAGGACCACTTTTGTAATTTAATGAAACTTGAGGGCTGCAAATGTGATTTTCTGAAAATATCCACCAGGGTTAATTTTGATAACATTTGAATATTATAAGGACAAAAATTAATATTTTCCAAAATTAAAATACCCGGGGACCAAAATTGTCATTTTTGAAAGTTTAGGGGTTAAACTTGCCATTTTGTGAAAATCTTTTATCCAAGGACCAATATTGAACATTTTGAATTTCCAAGGACTAAAAATGATTTTTCATCCAAAAATATCCCACCAGGGACCAAATCTGCCAAAATCTGTAACTCCATGGACTAAATTGTAAATTTCCAAAACTTTTCCAATTTTTCACCAAAGGACTAAATATGACATTTTATGATTTCAAAATGACCTTTGGTGATAATTTTCCATATTTTGAATATCCAGGGACTAGTTTTGTCATTTTATGAAAGTTGAGGGACTGAAACTGCCAATTTTGCAAACTTTGTGCGTTTTTCATTTGTTTTTGCTCATTTTGCATCTAAAACATATAAAACACAATTTTGAAATATTTTCAGTATTTTGATGCATTTCTGAGTGTTTTTGAATGTTTTGCAGTTCAGATTTGACCAAAAATGATGAGTGTTTGAGCACTCATCAATCACCACGATTATAAAAGAACCAAATCGTACCTTCTTGAAACTGCTTTTGTTCGACAATTTTTTAATCCAGATCTGCTCTTCAACGAAGCTGCTTCTCGCCCATAAAACGACCATAAAAACCTTGAAACCCCAGATATCAAGAGCCCCCGCTCTGATACCAATTGTAGAGAATCGTTTAAGCCCATCTAGGATAAGTAATATTGATTGCACAGCGGAATAATAACAAGAACATAATCAACATTACTATCAAGGTTTTCTTTATTGAATAAAAATAAACTACTACTACTACTAATATACACACGCTATGAATCATGTGTCTAGACTCTCATTGAAGAGACTATGAATGAAAAGACGAAAAAGATACTTCTAACCCTAGACACCTACCCTCTTTATATAGTAGAGGGAGGTTACAAGAAACCCTAAACCTAGCTTACTAACAAAGCTAAGTTATTATTACATAATAGCCCCTCATTGTTTCTTCTTTCTTCATTCTTGCTCGTGGTTTTGTAATCTTCAAATCTTGTAATTCCCAACACCCGCCATGGTTGCTCACATTGTGAGCGGGCGGCTAAAATAACTGAGAGCAAAAAAAACATGCTCCACTAAGTCTAAGATGAAACCCGCTTTGCTCTACAACACATTCTTGAACGTTTGGATGCTCTCTCACACCCAAACGACTTTTAGAGCGTACTATGGAGGCTTTGCACCATTTAGAAAAATGTTGGGAGATATCCACTTATAGAAGTAGGATTTAATTTCTTTGTTATTTTTTTTTATTTCTAAAAGTATGAAGATATTTTTCATTTCTTGTCTTTAACTTTTAAAAAGTCAAATTTTACTTGGAATGACATCTTTTCTACTATCTTGTTTGCATTGTTGGTTGACCTTATATGAGTTGCTATTGTGATTGCTTCTATTCTCATATTATGTTGTGACTACACGATTTGTCGTGTGTAATTATCAGCAACTAACTCCTTTGTTGTAGGTTCAAAATCCATGTTTCCTAACTTGGCACTCCATTTAGGGGGAGTGTTGTCCAAGGGGGAGCACTTGCATTTCCGCTTCGCAACTCTTTTTTTGTTTCGACAAAAAGGGGAAGAAAATATATTTAAACTTATATTCTTAAATGATTTTTATCAAATAAATAAAACAAGTTTAAATACAAAACTTTTAAAGAGTTAACACTATAATTAGTGATTTACTTAAGAATAAAGTTTATGTTTTGTCATAAAAAAAAAGGGGGAGATTGTTAATACAAATATCACATAAAAACGTTATTTATATTTTACGATCTTTGCTAAGTTTTGTTAACGACAAAGTGTAAACTTTAGTTTTTAGTAAAACATGATTTAAGTTTTAGTCTTGCATAACTAGACTTTATTTGCTACATTTACATTTCATATTTAACATAACATTTTCATATTTCTAAATATAGAAAATGTAACATGTGCATTTATGGAAAGATTGAGTGTTTGACTTTCCATAAGACTTCTTACATATTGTTCTTACACATTATAGATGGTCTCTTACTCTATCTATTGTGTGTTGACTTGAAGAAGCTTGATTAGACATTGCTAGATATGGAAAGATTTCTTGAAGTCTTTGACTGTCAGACACTGGCGGAACCCTGGGTTACAAGGGCGGAACCCTTGTTTGGGTTCCGCCGGATCCGCCAGTGGTCTGGTTTATTTGGCTATAAATACCAAGCCACTTGCAAGAAATCCTTCATCACTTCTCATATATACTTTGCACATACATACTCATATCATTCATCTAACTCATTAACATTTCATTTGTGTGAAGTTCTTTTGTAGCAAAGAAGTTCACAAGTTCATATCAAAGTTACAAGTATTCAACACAACGTTGCAAGACTTGTTAGCTTAGCATTGTATAGACTTCGTGTAGTCTATACTTCATTTGATTGTGTATATTCAGTAGTGATCGGTTAGTATTTTAGGCTTTAAAATACATAGTGTGACGGGAGTGGTTGTACCCTTGTAAAAGAACTCGACATCTAGCTTTGTGTCGGTAATCTTTTGTAAGCGACGTGTAAGGTTTTCTCCGCCGGTTAAAGGAGCTTGTTGACTAGTGAAAGAAACTCTCAAGTTGGATACTCGAGGCGTGGAGTAGGGCAAGGAAAAAGAGTCCTTGTAGTCGAACCACGATAAACTATCGTGTTGTGGTTTGATTGTTTCTTTCATTACTCTTGCATATTATATATTGTCATGTAGTTTCGATCTTTGATTAAACGTAAAGTTTCACAAGATAATTAACTTAAAAACCGGTAAATTATTCAACCCCCCTTCTAGTTTTCCACACTTATATTTATAAACTAAATACGTACATGTGAACGTAAACGTAAACGTGCGGAAGTTAAAAGCAAGACATAGATAAATAAAAAAAACGTAAACTAAAATTAAACATTACGAGACAAGTGAGATAAAAATACAAACTACGATACGGAAATTAAAACACATTAAACAAAAACTAGCAGGGTACCCGCGCGATACGGCGGCGGGTACCTTGAAATTAAAATTTTGGCGAGCAACGTTTTCTAGCTATATGCGTTTTGTGACAATAACTTTACAAATAGCGAGATTTAAAGTAAAAAAAGAAGATAAGAAAAAACTATTTCATACAAATGTAGGGTGCACATGCGATACTTTTAAAAATGTAAAAACGATACACGGTAATATTGTGAAGATAGTTAGATAAGCCCAACCTTACAATTAATTTAACAAAATTTTCAGATTTAGCCCATAGTAACTAAAAATTCGCAACCCAACTTTAAAAAATCCAGCAAGCCCATAATTATTGTCTAATGTCCATCCCAAATCCACAACAAACCCTACACCCTTTAGAATATAAGTCCTTCATTATGAAAACCTAAACACACATCGCACATTCAAGGTCCCCATCTAACCTTCTCTCCATCTAAATAAAACTTGTTGTCACCAAATATCTCCTTCTCCAAAATAGTACGCATATTCAATCTTTCCAACTTTATAACTCCTTAACAAATGAACACAACACATCAAATAAATCCACCCTTATATCTCCATGGCAATCACACACCTAAATAACTCGTCTTCCTACATATAAAAATCGCAGCATCATAATAACATTTCTTCTATCTCCTTATCACAAACGCAACATAAACCTTCTTTATTTCAACCATAACCTAAGCACACTATGTTCTTCAAGATCTCATTAAAGAGGTCTTGGTTAGGTTATTTGTTTGTTGTCCTCTTATTACTTTCAAGATCTATGATGGTTTACTCTTATACTCTTGTTTTAACAAACAAATTTATGAGTATTAAAGAGAAGACTGAGATTGTTCTTTCTTTGTAATTTCCAAGTCTCGGTTGTTTGATAAGGAGTAGTTATTGTGTTGTGTTGACTGTGGTTCTTTCTTTATTTTCATTTCATGGCTTAAGGGTGTATGTGGACAGTACGTAGGATGTTGATTGTCTGTTATGGATTTTGGATTTGTAAGATTATTGTTGACTTTAGTTGTAGAGATTTTTTTACTGTTGAATCATTTAGTATAAATCTCGCTTCACTTTTTTTTTTCTTTTTCTTTTTCATTTTGACTAGTGGATTTTAGATTTATATTTTGGAAGGTTAATATTTTGAAAGCTTAATTTGATTGTACATTGTGGTAAAATGGTTGTATATTTTAGTGAGAGTGTAAATTAAATAGTGTATTAATTATATGTGTTGGATAATACTTTTTTAGTTATCTTTGTGCTCTAAATAGTTGTAAACAATGCTTTATAATTTGTATTTTTATATAGGGGGTGTTTTAATGACTACCATTTAATAGCATTAATGTTGTTTGATAGAATTTTGGTCTGAAAATGACATCACGCTTGTTTTTGTTGTACAATATGCTTATTTTGTTGTAATTCTAAAAATTTGGTGCATTAAAGTGTTGTAAACCATGCATTATCTCTTGTAAATCTAAAAATTTTGAAGAGAGAGTGCTTCATGCATTATATGTAGTATAGATAAACATGATTCAAGCTTTTATATTGCTCTGTAATTGTTAAATAATTCTTCCTTCTCAGCAATGCTTTACAACAATTCCTCTCTAGCTGCCCTCATGTTGTTTGCAACACGCATATCTTCTTCAGTGGTCATTAGAAGAGTATGCAAACAGTAACTGTTAAAGGACTGGTCTTTGTGGCAACGAATGCACCCTTGTCATTTATGTACCACGACTACACATTTACTCAAGATACCGAGTCAATTCGGCCAACAAATTGTTCGCCAATGTGACCTATGCTGCAAGTTCTCTCTGTAGTCGCCTAAGGATAGTTTGTCTCACTTCATTTGATTCGTTAGCAATAGTTGGTGATAGTTGGGAGAATTTAAAAAGAAATTGTGCGTGTGAGAGTATTGGAAATTGAAAGGAATATAATGTGTATTGAAATTTGAAAGCAGTGTGTTTTGAAAATGAATATCTAGTGTATATATATAGGGTAAAAATGGTTAGTGTAAAATGGTAAAGTTTTTTTGAAAATTAGGGTAAAAAATGAGGGTGTCTCAGGACACCATGAATTTTCGTGACCTAGTGTAAATTTTGTTAAAAAAAAACTTTCAGTTTTTATAAGTGCATTCGGTTTTTAAAAATTGTGTTTGTAATATTGTTTAATTTATCTAAAGTGCAAATGATCATTTTATGTCCTGGTTTCATCTCTACAAATATACAACCATCGGGTAACAAATATATACGTAAGGAATAAAATACGTAAACTACTAAACTGGTTTTATAATTTATTGAAATAATTCAGAACTCCTTAGTATTTGTCTAAATTATCATATATTTAATTTTTATAAAATATATCAAATAAATAAATTAAAAAGATGATTATAGTCGCTCGTTGCTTTACTTTCACGTGACTATACCACTTACTGATAAATAAGGTGCAAGTCTTTTTCTCATATTTCTTTTGAACTTTATATCATCATGTTCACAGCTGCATTCTTCTTGTCCCGTGCTTAAGCTGTTTTCGATTAGATTAATTAGCTAGTTTATCAATAAAATTATGATAAATCATCTACTAATTATGATGTGTACACTTCATGAATAATTATGTGATTAGGCCGCTTAAAAGTCGAATAACATGTTCGGACCAACTAAACAATCCTACTTGGAAAGCAAACACATCACATGTGTTGCGATATAGGAAATTAAGACTGATAGAAAATATATATTTCAAGTCAATCAAAACTATTTATGCTTTGTCTATAGCTCATGTACAACAAATCACATGACGAGAAAAACACATGACGAGATAATATTGGATAATGTAATAAGACTAATGAAAGACGGGATGATATCTTTGTTCTCATGTTCCAAGTAATAATGACCGTCCTTGTTAAACGGTAAGCTTTCGTCGTTCTCGTATTCCAAGATATAAGGGTGGAGGGCGTGTATTACGGGAAACTAGCAAGAATAGTATCATGTTAGCGGGAAAGCACAAGACACCACCTCTCAGTTTGTGGCAAACCTTTTTTGATGTAGAGAGAGTGTATTTTATTGGTTGTTGTGAGTGTGAGCGTGCGAACTTCAGATATTTTCAACTTAAAAGATATAAAGAAAGTTGAATGAAGTAGAGAAAAGTTGATGCAAAGTTGGAGGAAGGTTGAAGAAAAAAAATAAACAAATTTTTTTTTTCTTTCACGTGAAGCTGATGTGGCGAGAGAAAACTTCTCATCACACCTTTCACACAAACAATATTGGGTAGTGTGACTTGAGGGGTTGTGTTATGCTGACGTACACGATGTTATGGCACCTCCACTCTTATGCGTTGTAATGTGCGCCTTCCGCATGGCGTATATATTTGTTTTTTTCTCTTCTTCTTTCTTCTTAAATTCCGGGTTTATGTTGTATTTGTATAGTGTTTGTGTTTTGTGTTTGATGTTTAATGTGTTTGCGTGAAGTGTGTGTCTTTTGTGTTAGTAGGCCATGAAATACAATTTAACATATTTAGTCCTTGTGTAGATGTGTATTGATTTTGCTTATATAAAATTTTATTTTACTTTTAGTTACATTTAATGATTAATTAGTTGGTTTAAAAAATGTAAACAAAATAAAATGACGGTACCCAAAAGAAAGTGTTATAGCATGTTACGAGGGAGGATAATTTTTGTAGTGTGAGTTATATTTGTGTTGAAGCTGATGTACCATAACGTGTCATCTAAAAATGCAGGATGTGATGTGATATTACTCATATTAGACTTGGTGCTCTAATAACCGTCCTTGTTGAACGGTAAGCTTAATCATACTAGATTCATATGTGTTTTTCCGCCTATCCACGACCAAGCAGTTAATGTGCTTATAAATGGAAGAACCCACGATGATAACAATAATTATAAGTTTAATTAATATTTGTTAACGTATTTTTTTATTAAAAAAAGAACCTTTGTGCGAGTTTACCACATCTTAACATGCAAGTGCAACAGTGGACGTACCTCACCAAAACCATATTTTATATTTGGATTATTGTCTTCCTAAAAAGAATTGCTAAATAACCTTTGCTCTTTTTTGCTTTTAATTGGTGATGAAAGATTGGGTCGCTTTCTACTCATTCTTTTCCTTTTCATCAAGCCAAAGACAACTTCCAAAGTAGTGGTGGAAAGAGTGAAAGACCATACCATCTTTACTTTTCAAAATTTAATATCCAATATTTGTTTTGATGAATTATCAATATCGATAAGCAATAATCTATGTTAATCGGTGTTTACATATAATTGGTAAATCAATGATTAGGGTAAGTTGATGGTGTGATATGAGGCTAATTGTATTGTTCGGTTTTCTTTGAGTGGTAAAAACCTCGAAATAAGAGTGTTTATCTAAAGTTGGGCTAACCCTTACATACAATTAGAGTCGAGTGTGTGTAAATTGTGGAGTTGGTTCTTTTCATGAAATGTAGGTGTATTTATAGGGATGCATTTAGGTCATGTGTGATCTGTGGATGTGATCTGACGGTTCTAAATGACCCACGTGAAGGTAATCATATGGTGGAGACAAGAATGACGTGCGTCGTGACATCATTGGCTCTTCGAGATATGAGAATGTTTGACATGATTTGTATGTACTAACGAAATACTCGCGACACTACCTCTGCACGCAAGAGATAGTTGCATGTGGCGTCAATACAATAACGGTTTTGGGAATAAGTTGTCAAGCTAACTATTGTCGGGGATTTGATCTTCCAGGCAAAGGATGTTATGCTTTCGGCTGATATTTGTCTGAGAAGCTGGTTTCCAATGCGAAATGTTTGGGCCTTTAGCTTTGTGGTTCGGCTATGGTCATATAGGCTTTAGTCATTTGGTCAAAAACTCGTATACACTATCAAATCTCTCCAGTCCATTGATATATTATATTTATATGATATAATGATGGACTTATATTGTTCCAGAAATGTCTTCATTATTACACTTGACAAGATATTTTTCGGTCTTCAAAAGTCTTTAATTTCCTATGAATAAGACCTTTTGTAACTCGATATACATGAAACGTAATATAATATATAAATATATAACTATTTTCATATTTTATGTCTTAAAAAAACGCTATAGCTTCATCATAGCTTCTAAAACATGAAGCTTACCCATACCGTCACGTTACGCCTCACACTGTTTATAAACTTTATTTAACTACTTGACTCATCTAATTTTCAGTTTAGTGTTTACTATTGTTAGAGTATTATTATTATTTTACAAATCTTTCTATTTATTCTCATATTCACTCATTACATCGAGACATTTTCTTTATCCTTACTAAAAAATATATCAATGGCTAATAACGCGTAACTGTGATTTATATGTACATACGTGTGCAGTCAAACCTTGTGAATACTTTGAAACGAATGAAGTAAGTTCGTGTTATAAGAAACCTTATGATTTTTATTTTTTTTATTTTTTTAAATTTTTTTTAAAGAAAAGCAACTATTTATCTCACACAATATACATTACAATTTATCTCATACGTCTTAAGTAGTATCTGAACGCATAAAAATTTAGTTAAGGAGTTTTTCACACAACATAAGATATGAGATATGATACTATTAGAAGTTTAGAACCGTTGGGTAAAAGCCTCGTAAATATTTTGAAACGAATGAAGTAAATTCATGTAAGAATAAATGAACCAAACATTTCATGGACCCACCACCCCCACAAACAAGAAAAATAAGATTATTGGAGTTTGCTCATTTATTTTGCTTACTACAGTTTGTAACCACCCCCTTTATCTCATATTGATTTGACCTCTTGACAGAAACAATTTTTATATAAAAAGAAAGTATTACGATTATAAAATTAATACGGAGTATGTCAAATGATACTACTAGATGTTTAAATATGGTAAAATGAAGATATTATAGTTTCATAAATATCATCAACTTTTTCTTAATAATGGTAATGAACTAGTGGGCTAGTTGAAAATGATAAGTAAACAAAATAACAAATCGGATCAGAATTTCCACACAAGCTCCAAAAGTGATAAGTACCAAATGAAATTGTGTACGTAATTTCTGTATATAATATGGAGGAAAAAGATCTCATGACGTTTGAAAGGATGAAATACTTCTAAATACGTCAATTTCCACTGAAAACTTACATGAGAAGTTGAGAACTACACCCATTGTAATTTTTCGACCATTGTATTTTTTCGACCAAGGTTTTCGTACGTTAGAGATACTAGTTCATTGCTCGAATAAGATACCATGTCGTTTTTTTCGGTACCGACACTTCAAAATTCGACTTTAACGCCTACTTCATATATCTGCTATTTTACTAGTACATTTTTATTAATTAGAAGAGTTCAATGTAGGTAGAGCTGGCAAATTGGGTACCTGTTAGGACCTGTTAAGACCTGTTAAGGAAAAAAATGTACTATGCAATTTTTTTATTTTTTAAAGTAATTGTTTTTAGTATTCTAGGGTTCAATATTTAACTTTTTTGATACATAAAACGTATATCTGTCATACTCAAACCACCAAAACAAAGTGTTAAACGAGTCGTTTTCATGTTTGAAACTTATGTTATTCGCGCGCTCAAAACCTGTTAAGACCTGTTAAGACACGATTTGCCAGCTCTAAATGTAGGATAATAGAGTTAGGTGGAATTTGTTAAAGTTTTAATGATGTATTTGACTTTGTTCAGAAAAAACTAATAATAGAAAAGTGAGCTATTTGGCTGAAATATCAAATCAAAAGTCTGGTATGTCATTAAATTTTGTGAAGATAAAAAAAGGGGACTGATAGCAGCCATGCTAGCAGCCTTAAGGGATGTTTGTTTAAGCTTATACGTGGGCTTACGAGCTTATTTGATTTCGGCTTATGTTTGATAAGCTTTAATTTCTCGGCTTATTTTAAAACTTATAGGCTTATATAAATTTATCGTATAATAATAAACATCTATAAGCCCATAAGTTTCAAAATAAGCCAGAAAATTAAGGTTTATATAAGCTTAAACAAACACCTCTTAAATAACTAAAATAGTAATTCAAATGATTAGTTTTCTATAGACATCAAAAAATAGCATTCTTCATTTAAAACCAGTTATAACGACACTTACAGACCATAATCACTTTTAAAGATTTATATAACCGTATGTCTAAAAATGGTACATAGTTGTCGTGTGGATAGTTAGATATGAATATAGTACTCGTGTTAGCCCAACTATGTAAGCCCATATTTGTTTGTTTCATATGCACAATATGGTCTGGCCCAACCTTGATACATTGAGCTCACTATAGCTTCCACAGCCCAAGTTTGAGCTCTAACATTTTTTCAATTTTCCACAAGAAGTTCAGCTCAGTTATCACATAAATTTTAGGGGTGTGCAGAATTTGGGTTCCATCCACAGAAACCGAATACCGAAACCGAATTGAATAAAAAAAAACACGAATTTGTAACCGAACCGAACCAAAGTAAATATTTGGTTCTCGGTTCGGATATGATTATGGCACAATGAACCGAGAACCGAACCGAAAACTTAATTCACATAAATATTTATAACTTTTATATATTTATATGACAAAAAAAGACATAAAAACGTTTTCATAATATTAATATAACATTTTTCAAGCTTGAAAAAAAAATATATAATTATACAAATAAATAATTAAAAATATGTAATTTGGGTTATTATGTTTGGTTTTCAGTAATTCGGTTCGGTTTTCAGTTATTCTATTCGGTTTAATAAAATTTGAATTCCGTTCGGTTCTCGGTTTTATTAAAAAAAAATAATAATAAAAAATAAAATAAAAATAAAATACTATCCAAGAACTGAACACCCCTGATAAATTTGCCATGCCTTCTTTTCTTAACTTACCTTTTTAAAATTGGGGTCTTCAAACAACCAATTGAAGACTTTGGAAGGTTTTGGGCCCTATTCAAACATGATCCATGCGCACTAGCTATGACTTAAAAAACGATCTTCAGATTAACCAATCTGGTTGAAACATGATAACTACTTAATCGAAAGAGCATTGATTCAATTCTGGTAAATCTCATAGACAACTAAACCAAGTGTTGCGAGTTCTTTGCCATAGGTAAATCGATTAATCAATACAAACTATTGTAACAACGGCGTGTCCATATGGAAGAAAGTTTAGGCCTACTTTCGTCTAGACTATCATCATATGCGAGACAACACTCGCTTTTTGCTCTTTGAAAACAGCATAACATTTCCTCATTACATTGTTTTTAGCATAAAAGTGACCCATCAACTTCATATAAACACTTACAAAACCATTATAAAAATACAGATAGCTCATAGTTATCCAAAGTCCAAACCATATAGAACCCCACATGGTCTCTACAACAAATTGCATTATTTTTTAACAATATATCTGCATTATTTTCTACAATAAAACATGGAAAAATAAATGAACATGGATAAGTTACAACAATATTATATGGGGAAATCTTAGCTACATCAAAGATGTAGCCAACTTAGCAATGTTAATTCTATGCATAAAACCCCAATTATGATGCAACTTAACTTCCTAAACTTGTTAACATTTTTAATCCATCACCTCCAACAACTATTATTTAATCTTGTTGCAAAGTTTTATGTGTGTATTCTTGAATCCAGTTTTAGTCGCAAAAATAGCCAACTTAGTTTAAATCTCAATGATAGATGTTAGTTTTGAAATATTATGGAGTGGAAATGATTTATGGTGTTAATCGGGCATAAAATTTAATGTTTTATACCTCAAAATGACATATTGGTGTAGCTATGTTGGCTACACCTTGGTAAGCTATCCCCATTTAATTTGAAAAGTTAAGTTAATAACGATTTGTTTTTTTAAGTGTTAGATGATTAGTATTAGAGTATTTAGCCCGTTATCTATTTGGCCCATATTGTATATTATATATACACATGTACCGAACATTATTATTAATCAATCAATACATACGTATTACATAAACCTTCATGGTATCAGAGCTATGGAGATTTTGAAGCGTGCCCATATGGTTGGTTGTAATCCTTCCCGGACTCCTATTGACACCGAGTCTAAATTGGGTGATGATGGTGATCCAGTTTCTGATCATAAGTTATATCGCAGTCTTGCAGGTTCTCTTCAGTATCTCACTTTCACTAGACCTGATATTACATATGCTGTGCAGCAGGTTTGTCTATATATGCATGATCCTCGAGTGCCTCATTTCAATGCTCTCAAGCGGATTTTACGGTATGTTCAGGGGACTCTGGATTATGGTTTACAGTTATTTTCTTCTACTACTGAGTCCTTGGTTGCTTATTCGGATGCTGATTGGGCGGGTTGCCCTACTACCAGGCGATCTACATCAGGTTATTGTGTTTTTCTTGGCAACAACTTGCTCTCCTGGTCCTCTAAGCGTCAGCCTACGCTTTCTCGTTCCAGTGCTGAGGCTGAGTATCGTGGTGTTGCCAATGCTGTTGCTGAGACATGTTGGCTTCGGAATTTACTTCGTGAGCTTCATACACCTTTGTCCTCAGCTACTATTGTTTATTGTGATAATGTGAGTGCCGTGTACTTGTCCTCTAATCCTGTTCAGCATCAACGGACAAAGCACATTGAGATTGATATTCATTTTGTTCGTGATTTGGTTGCTACTGGTCAGGTTCGAGTTCTACATGTTCCTTCTCGGTTTCAGTATGCTGATATTTTTACCAAGGGGTTACCGTCTGCCTTGTTTGCTGAGTTTCGTGACAGCTTGAGTGTTCGGTCACCTCCCGCTCAAACTGCAGGGGAGTGTTAGATGATTAGTATTAGAGTATTTAGCCCGTTATCTATTTGGCCCATATTGTATATTATATATACACATGTACCGAACATTATTATTAATCAATCAATACATACGTATTACATAAACCTTCATTAAGAGCTTAACTTAGAAAATGAATATACTATTAAGTTTAAATGTTTAAGGGGGTGTTTGTCTTTTTATTAGATACTTTTTTCAATATGTAGAACAAACGACATTTGTTTATCTTTAACAAGCTATTTAAGAGACACCTTAATCAAAATTTAAAATCAAGGTTTTTAAAAAATTGGACCAAGCAACGAATCTATTTTTCAAATAATTTACGATTTTTCTAGTTCAACTGCTAAGTTATTGTTGGTGGTTATGAGCCCAGAACATGGTTAAGATAATCAATAGCCTAATTACGTACCAATAAAAGTTACCGAATATCACTTGGAATCGTGTTATCACTTTCCAAAGTAAACTATTTGACCCTAATGCCTGGGTATCACGAATATCTACTTGGGATAAGACCAAATGTTGTTAGTGATTCAGGCACAAATCAATAACCCTTCGTGTATAAGTGTTATATGTTTTCTGTGTGCCTTTCATGCTTTATTTGATTTCCTATTTATAGGAAGATACTCATGGCTAGTCAAATGAAATTATGAGAATTAATCGGCCCATTAATCTCCACATAATAACCCATTATAGCCTAAAATAGTGGTTACATGACCAATTAAACGAGGTCATGAGTGTAGATGTAACTGCCATTTTGAATAGGTCAAATCAGTTACATAATCATACAGCACTCTATCAGCAGAAATTCTGCTTATCAGCAGAATCCTAACACTAGTAGCAGGAACCATCAGCAGGAACCAGCACTCAGCAGAATCCTGCACAACCACTATAGAGTCAGGGGAATCAGTGACTTGATAGGTGTATACTCCGTACCTCCAAACCCATTTCCAAGTGTGATTAGATCCCTCAAGTGCACTAAATTTTCTAACAGTTATGACTCACCCGATCGAATAGGTTTTCCTAACACTAGTTAAAACATATCCTTTGGCTCATCTTCATAATTTCAAGCACTAAAACATCTAATAAGGTATATCCTTTACATTATATTCTCCAGCTGTTTATTAAAAGAAAAGAAAAGAAGCGAAGAAAAAAGGAAAAGAAACAAGTTCCTTCCTTTTCTCCCCAAATTTAGGCGGAAGATTTTGTTAAAAAAAAAACATATAGACTTTCCTTACTCGTCATTTCCTTTCTCCCCACTTTCCTTCCTAAAAAAAACCCCAAGGATACAATTTTTTTATTATTTTTTTTTAAATATTTCTTCCATTTTCTTTTCCTTTCTGTCCAAAAATAAACTTAAAAATGCAATGTCATTTCATTTAGTTTCAAACTAATAACATGAACTATGAATGTATGTTTAAAGTAAATATTTCAACTTAAAATCATACTAATCAAATATTGCATATTTGCTCACATACATTGTTGATACAAAAGTTGGGCGTTCCTGATTATGGGCTCTTGCTCTCGTACCAATTCGCTTCTTAATGCTTGAAACCTGCGCACTAAGAAAATAAACAACACCGTCAGGCTTATCGTGGGATTGTCTCCCACGATTAGACTCCGGCGTGAGAGTAAGTAATCGATTTAGGGTTCTCGTAAAGAGTTTTAGGGTTTGTGAATCATACCTTGAATGAGAATTATGTCATTCCTTACATAGGCGCAGAATCCTTGTAGGGTTCGTGCTCCTTACGTTTCCCACACATGGTGCTTATCCGAGTTAAGGAAATTCATTCCATAGATAGAAGATCTCTGTCTATTCCGTATATAGTTTTGTTGGGCTTGCATGAGCCCATTCCTATTATTGATGCGGCCCAAGTTACAATAGCTCACGCATGGTTGGCTTTAGGCCTTAGTAATGTTTAATATTTGGGCTTGTGGCCCATATATAGACTATACGTCATCATGTCCCCCCAGTCTAGTGTGCGCGGCTCGTAGCCGCGGATGCTAGACTAGTCACAACAGCGGTAAGCGTGGTGGGAGAACTTTGAAATATTGCCGCCCAATTTGGAGTACAATGTACCTAGTCATAGATATTGCAAAGAAATACCTTGAAAATCGGGGGTTGTGTCCACGTGTCCCTCGTAAATCGGGAAAAAGTGCATGTACCGGTTCGGTTTCTAGCCACACGTTTTGTGAGTGGGATCCACGTGGACATCATCTAGGGTTTTTGACCTCCTTATATAAGAGTCACCGCCCCCATTTTACCAAAACACACAGTAAAAACACATACTCACTTCTTCAAAACATTTTTTGCAAAGAAAGTAACTATTTTATTAGGTAAATTTGTGTGCGTTTCTCGGTAAATTTATGAAGATGGTTGCCCAATTAGAAGATTTTCGCTCTGCGATGACTGAGAATGATGTGCGTCAGTTTACATCTGACTACTTCATTTCTCTGGATGTACATCCAGAGGCTCCAGATGTTGACGCGTGTATAGCCGATTTCCCCGAAGGGAAAATAGGATTATACACGCGTTTTTTCGAGTACGCGAATTACCGCGTACCGATATCTATTTTTCTGAGCGATTTGCTCAATCACTATCGTCTCCACATCTCACAGCTGCACTGTATAGGTGCGGCTAAGGTGTCGAATTTTGAAGTAAGCTGCCGTTTACTTGCGATAGAGCCGACCATTGCCTTGTTCCGTGCCTTCTACCACACAACGTGGTCGAATGGATGGGTGTCCTTTGCGAAGCGCCCGGGGGCGCTTCAGTGCTATACTGAGAATGTAGACTCCTTGAGGCATTGGAGGGAGCATTTTTTCTGGGTTGATGACGTGGTGTTTCCATCACCCTTTGAGTTTTATACTCAAGATACATTGCCAAGGGATGGGCGCCCCGCACCCAGTTCCTATAGTCTGACCGATGCGCAGACCCTTGACGCCAACCGCATTCCCATTAACCCCTATCCGGAAGAGTTTTTGGTGCACGTGGGATTGAGTCGTAATTACTTCGGTGGTGTTGACGAGGTGCCAACCTTTATAGATGAGGAAGGTCGGGATGGGTGTTCGTCCCTTCTACTTCAAATATATAAGTTTTTCTATATGAGCACGTTTAGTAACTAATCCCTTCTTTTGTTGTTTGTTTATGTGCGCAGAGATGGATCTATTTACTGTGGTTAAGCTGGAAAAGCCAAAGCAGGTGACTGTGGGAGTGCGCCCTCTCAGGGAGGGTGAGCAGCCACTTCTGGACGCGACCCAAGGGCATCTGACTGTGCTAGGAGATGTTGGTCACGAAGATACGCCGCCTCTCCAAGTAACGCCCGTTCAGAGCGTGGTGCCAGATGTGGAGATGGCGCAGGAGGAGGGGGCGCACGCTGAATCATCTGATAGCGTGGAAATGTTGAAGCCTGAGGAAGTGTTGAAACCTGAGGAGGTAGCGCGTGAGCTGAAGCGCAAGGGAGAGGCTGGTAGCAGTGGTACCTCCAAGAGGAGACACTACATCATTGGAGATGATGAGTCGTCTGCGGAGGAGGATACATCCACTCCTGGTGCGGATAAGGAGGCTGCTAAGACCTCTCCGTTTATGTAAGTCGTATTCCTCATGCGTCATTTATATTTTTATTACTTGTCGTAATATGTACTAACTGCTTCCTTCATGTTTTGTAGTGATGATGCCACGAAGGGTGCTGGAGCCTTCGTGGAGGTGGTGTCCCTTCCGCAGAATGAAAACAAGGAGGGGGAAGTAAAGGTTGATGAGGGCGTATCTGCGCAGCGACTGATGGATGAGTTGACTGGTATTGATGCACGTCAGACTGAGCTGGTGGCTCAGTTGAAGATGAGGTATGTCGGGGAGAGCAGCGCTCTCGCCCAGAAAGATGAGGAGATAGCTATGCTCCGCGCGCAGCTGGCTGAAGCGCAAGCGGAAGTGGGGTCCTCCAGGGTGTACACTGAGAAGGTCACCCATGAGAAGTTGACCGCGATGGCTGAGTTGGAGCAGGCACGCGGACAACTTCATCAGTACAAGGCCAACCTTACTTGGGCAGTAAGGTATTTGGAGGAGAAGAAGGAGGAACACTTCGCCAACATTGCCAAGTTCAAGGAGCGCATGGAGGAGATTGTCCAGATGCAGGAGAACAAGCTGCGTGGCCTGAGCATAGAGTACGATGAGGAGTTATACCATCATCTGATGTCGACCATTGCTGAGCGCAGGTACTTCCTTTTTAGGTTTTTATACTTTATTATATTTTGTTGCTATGATTTTCCTTAACACAAGTTGTCCTTGTTGATGTAGGTGGTTGATCAGTCACGGACTGCGCCTGGCAGCTATGGGCACTTTGGAGTCCCAAGAGGTGTTGGGTGCCTTTGGGAAGGTGGTGCAGTGTGCCATAGAGCGTGGGAGGTCGCAGGCTATGGAGGATCTCCATGAGGCTAAGCTATTGAGCAAGGCCTTGACTGAGGTGCTTGGCTACAACGCGGGTGCGTATGACAAACTGGTGCAAGCTATGGAGGGGATGAAGCTTCTCGAGCTGCCTCATATTGCACGGTTGGAGCGCGACCAAGACAACCCCATAAAGGTAGAGGTTGACCTTGGAGCGCCATATTTTGGAGGATGCGGAGGCATAACCGGACTACTTCCTTAAGCCCGATGAGTCGCAGCTGCAGGTTCCAGTGTTTGCGCAGCCTCGCCATATGCTGAACCCTTTTGCCCTTGAGAGGGAAATTCCTCTGAAGGAGGTATTGGAGCGCCATGCGTAGAGAGCTGCCCAGAAAAAGGGATTGCGGGCAAGGCGGTCTTATGCGGTGTAGGCGCTGCACATATTCCCAGGTCTGATGGGGTTCCTGTGAGTGTGCCGACCGTATCTCCAAAGGATGCGTTGCTCTTGAGGAGGCTTCAAGAGGCGGGGAGTTCCGCTGCACCGGAAGATAGCCCTGAGCATCGTCATAGCATATAGGCTTCTTGTTGTAGCTTGTATATTTATCGTGTAAATAACAAGGTGTATATTTTTTGTGATGTCGTAGTTGTCTTTTTCTTTTATGTAAAAAGATGGAATAAGATAACTTGTTGTGTATAAATTAAGTGTATGACTTAGAAATGTACTTGCATTAATGTTGGCTAAGTTTTATGTTTTGACCAAGTGTCTTGGCTCGTTATTTGCTAAGCTTTGTACGGTGTACTTAATATTTGCGCACCCTTCGTGGGATGCGCACGAAAAACTTACCTCAACGTCTCAAAAGTAAGGTGCTTAGCAAGGATGCGTGATCCAATGTTGATGGGTTTGCAACCCTCTTACTCAACGAGTGAATTAGTAGGTTTACTCATCCTTTACGCCTTCGTGGGTCTTAATTAGTGCATGCACGCCATGTAGGCAAAAATATAAGAGACAATATCGATATATATAAGTATATACGCAATAAAGTGAAATATGTTATGGAGTTAGCTAGAAACCATAACATTTTATTGATACTTGCAAGTTTTTTGAAAAAGTAAAAATACAATTCCTAAGAAAGAAAAAAAAAAGAAACAAACACTTATTGGGCACATCCTAAAGTGCAAAGGTGTCTGTGTAATGGCCGTAGCCTTGCCTAAAGATAGCATCTTTTAAGGTTGCAGATGTTCCAGGTGCGCGCTAGGTCGTGGCCTTCCATGTCGCGCAGCCTGTATGCGCCATTGCCTAGCGCATCAGTGACCTCGTAGGGTCCTTCCCATTTAGGTCCGAGCTTGCATGTGTCTTCTGCGTGGCTCGCATCATTGGCGCGATACACAAAGTCTCCTGGCCTGAAGGAAGTGTGTGTGACCTTTGCATCATAATACTTCTTCATTTTTGCCTTAGCCTTTGCTTCGCGTATATCTGCGCGTTCACGTCTTTCTTCCAGTAAGTCCAAGTCTATGCACCGCTCCTCGTCATTTGTTGTGACGTTGACCTCTATTGTTCGTATAGTTGGCATTCCTATCTCAGCTGGTATGACGGCCTCTGTTCCGTAGACAAGGGAGAATGGCGTGTTGCCAGTACTGGTTTTGATTGTGGTGTGATGCGCCCATAAGACATGTGAGAGCTCGTCCACCCACCTTCCTTTGTGTCTGTCAAGGCGCGCTTTTATTCCTTCACCTAGACTGCGATTTGCGTGCTCAACTTAGCCATTGGTTTGTGGGTGTTTTACTGAAGCGAAGTGTTGCGTGATGTTCAGTTGCGCGCACCAGTCTTTGAATGGGTTGTCGCAGAACTGTTTTCCATTGTCTGATATAATCTCTCTGGGTAGTCCGAAGCGACAAACAATGTTGTCCTAGACAAAGCGTTTGACTTGGTTTCCCGTGATGCTCACCACCGCCTTTGCTTCAATCCACTTCGTGAAGTAATCTATGGCTACGATGAGGAACTTTAGTCCTCCTGCTGCAACTGGAAAGGGTCCTGCGATGCCAATGCCCCATTTGTAAAATGGCCATGGTGAGGTAATGGGTGTTAGCTCTTGTTGTGGTCGGCGCGGAATTGGCCTATGTACTTGACAATTGCTGCATTTCTTTATCAAATCACGTGCGTCGCGGTGCATGGTTGGCCAATAATACCCCGACCGTAGAGCGCTTGCTACCACAGATCGCGATCCTGAGTGCATGCTACATGATCCAGCGTGGATTTCTCGGAGTACATAGTCTGCTTGAAGAGGTCCAACACATCTGAGCCAAGGTTACAAGAAAGAGCGTCGATAGAGTATGTTGTCTCGTAGTTCAAATCATTGCGCTGTGCGCCGCACTCTTCGAGCGTCCTTATGGTCTTGTAGCAAGATTCCTTTGCTAATGAATTCAATGATAGGTGCCATCCATGTAGGATCTTGTTCTTCTATTACTGTGGATACTTCCATTTCCAAGATTGACTTGTTTTGTAGGGTTTCTACCAATACCTATTTTGATAGGTGCGCAAAGTTTGTGGATGCGATCTTGCTGAGCGCATCAGCCTTCCTGTTGTCCCCTCTGGGCACCTGTTTTATTGTGAACCTGTCAAAGTTTTTAATTAAGGACTTGGTTTTTTCCAGGTATTGGATCATGTGTTCATCCTTGGCTTCATATTCACCTAGCACATGGTTAGCGACTAGCCGAGAATCTACATTTGCTTCCAAGTTGCGTACACCCATTTGGATTGCGATGCGTAGTCCAGCTAGTAGGGCTTCGTATTCTGCCTCATTGTTTGTGGCTGTGAATTTGAAGCGCAGCGAATAGGTGAATTCCATACCTTCTGGATTTGTGAGAATAAGGCTTGCGCCTGATCCATCTACACATGAAGACCCATCTATGAACAGAATCCAGGGTTCCTGCAGATCTGTTTTGGTTGTAGAGGTTGGACTATCGCTATCTGGCTTCTCAACAATGAAATCAGCTAGTATCTGTCCTTTAATTGCAGTACACGGTCTATATGAGATGTTATATTCACTTAACAGTACACTCCACTTTTGTAGCCGCCCTGATGCGTCAGGTTTAGAGATAACTTGTTTGATTGGCTGATCTGTGATTACAGCTATTGGGTGGGCTTGGAAGTATCTGCGCAGCCTTTTGGCTGCGAATACTAGAGCTAAGACCAGCTTTTCCATAGCGCTGTAGTTAGTCTCTGTCTTCTTCAGTGCTTTGCTTACAAAGTATATGGGTGTCTGGATGGAGTTCCTATCTGTCAATAGCACTGCGCTAACTGCTCCATGAGTTACCGATAAGTACATGATTAGCTTTTCCCCTGGTCGCGGTGCGACAAGTTTAGGAAGAGATGTCAGATGGTGTTTTAGTTGCTGGAAAGCTTCTTCTGCTTCTTTGGTCCAACGAAAGTCTCCCTTCTTAGTACACTTTGTAAGTGTTTTAAAGAGAGGTAGTGATTTGTCTGCTGACTTAGATAAGAAACGGTTTAGCCATGCTAGCTTTCCGTTTAATGACTGGACTTCTTTGAGTGTGCGTGGTGAGGGAAGATCAATAACAGCTTTTGTTTTTTCTGGGCAAGGCTTGATTCCATCAGGTTCTATTATGTATCCGAGGAACATGCCTTCAGTTGCGCCAAAGGTGCACTTCTTGGGGTTTTTTTCATGTTTATTTGTCCCAATGTTTTGAACGTTTCCTCGATGTCGCGCACCAATTCATCCTCTGTGTGGCTTTTGATGACAAGGTCGTCAACGTAGACTTCCAAGTTTCGACCTACTTGTTTCTCAAAAGCTGTGTCCACCAATCGTTGGTATGTTACGCCTGCATTTTTCAAGCCAAAAGGCATTTTTGTGTAGCAGTAAACTCCTTGACTGGTGTGGAAAGCTATTTTTTCTTCATCCTTAACTGCCATCTGTATTTGATGGTACCCTTTGTATGCGTCTAGAAAACATTTAAAAGGATATCCGCACAGGGATTCTACCTTCCAGTCTATCTCTGGCAGTGGGTAGCAGTCCTGTGGACATGCTTTGTTAAGGTCGGTGAAGTCCACGTACATTCTCCAACTGCCATCGCTCTTCTTTACCATCACTGGGTTAGAGAGCCAATCGTGGTAATACACTTCGCGCATGATGCCTGCGTCTATGAGTTTGTGTACTTCTTCTAGAATAGCTTTTGCACGATCTGGGGCTTGGTCGCGCTTCTTCTGTCGTATTGGGGGATATCCTTGTCGGATTTGTAGCTTATACTCTGTGATAGAGCGTGGCACTCCTGTCATGTGTTTTGGTTCCCATGCAAAAGTATCTAGATTCCTTTGTAGGAGTGCGTACACGGCTGCTTTGCCTTTGTCAGATAAAGATCCACCAATCGAAACTTGTTGGTCCGGGTAATCGGGGTGAATAGCGACCTTTAGGTTTGGTGTTTTTTCTGTGCGCTGTTATGGAATATTCTCTACCTCAGTTGTTACCGTGTTGCATTCCTTTGGTGGTACTGTTGTGTTATAGAGGGTGACAACTCCTCCTTCCACTGGAAATTTAAGCATTCCATGCGCTGTGGATGGTACAGCATGCATAGATGATATTCCAGGTCTCCCAATGATGCCGTTATATGGTGAGGGAGACTTTATTACCATGAAATTTATCCATGTTGCAGTTGAGTGTTGTTCATCTCCTACGACCACTAGCAAGCGTAATTGCCCCATAGGCCAAATCTTTTCTCCTGTGAATCCAGTCAACGACGTTGTTGCTGGTATCAGTTGACTTTGGATTTCAGGTCGCAGTCTTTTGAAACAATGATCGTACAGGATATCTGCGGATGCTCCTCCGTCAATGTACATGCGGTGGATATCATGTCCCCCCGTATGTATTTCAATAGTTAGAGGTTCTACTACTGCGTTATCCGCAGCTAGAGTAGGGAAGCATATCTCTTTTTCTGGAGAGAATTTTTGGCTGACTTTTTGTTTTATCTTACGTTGCCATGACTGTATCATGTATATGGTATCAGCTTTTTCTTTGGGAGCTTCTTTCTTACCCCCATTCCTTTGTTTATCTTTTCCCTCTTTGATGTTTTTTACAAGGTGGTCCATTCTGCCCTCCCTTACTAACTTTTCAATTAGTTGTCTTAGTTGGGCGCACTCGTTAGTTGTATGGCCTTTTTGACCATGATACTCGCAGTATCCATTCCCTATGCGCTTTTCCTCTGCGGTACGCATTGGTGGAGGTTTTGGGAAATTTGCCCCTTCTGTTACAAATATTTCCCTCGGAGTTTTTGTGAGAGGGGTATACTTGTCATTGTCTCTTCCACTGAGGTAATTCCTGTTGCGGTTGTTATTCTGATCATTGGATTGTCTCCTAGGTTGTTCTTGTTGCCTATAATTCGAGTAACCCTTTTTGCTGTCCGCAGCAGCTGCTTCTCCTTGTATGAAGGATCTGGTGCGCTTTGTTAGCTCATCGAAAGTTTGGGGAACTTTGTCGTTTAGCTTCCGGATAAGTTCTGGGTTGTTAATCCCATTCATGAACCCTGAAATTTTAAGAATTTCGGGACATGCTTTGACCTGTATGCACTCATCCTTGAAGCGTTCCATAAAAGCGATGGTTGATTCCCCTTGGCGCTGTTTTACTCTGGCTAGTTCAACAGCGTTTTTAGCGCACTTCTTTCTCTGGGTAAAGTTGAGACGGAATGCTTTCCGTAATTCTTCAAACCCACCGATGCTCCGTCGTGGGAGTTTGTTAAACCATGTGCGCGCATTCCCTACCAACGTAGAATTAAACATATGGCACCACACAGGCTGTGGCCAGTTTTCGATAGTGGCAGCTGATTCGAAAACTTTTAGATGATCATCCGGATCACCTGTTCCATCGTATGTTTTCACGTTAGTGGGCATGCGCCTCCTTTTGTGGTCGGAGTAATCGCTGATCCGTCGTGTAAACGCATCAATTTTCTGGCGTCGCCATGGGAGAGATATGTCTTCATTCTCTTCTTCGCGGCGTCTTCCTCTTGATTTCCAATGTCCTGTTTCTCTATCCTCGTTGTCCGAGGAGTCACTGGAGGAAGAGTAGTTTCTTTTTCGGCGCTTGCGCCGGCTTCCTTCAGAAGAAGAGCTTGAGGGGCTTTCACTTGGGGACATTCTTTTCCCCAATCTGTCATGAATTCTCTTGCTCCCAGATTTGGAGGACCCTTGGCTTGGTGAATGCTGAGGTCCTAATCGGTCTTGTATCCCTCGACTGCCAAGTCTGGAATGAACATTAGTGCGCCTCTCGTTGTCTTCATATTCCTCTGAATATTGTGAATTAGATGTCGTACCCAGCCTATCATGGATAGTAGTACGTTTTTCGTTATCTGCGCGTCTTCCTCGTGGGTGACGCGGTGGTGATGGTTCGCGTTCAGGACCAAAATTGAGCCGAGCTTGTAGGCTCGTACTTGACCTTCTCCTCGCTTCTTCTTGCATGAGGGTAGTTAGGGTTTCATAATTTTGGGATACAAAATTTCCCAACGTTAGGTTGGGTGTGTCCTCAGTTGCTGCAAGAATGTCTTCCTCAGTATTGGGCACCCTATCTCGATTAGGCGCACCCGGTGGTACAGTGTTGTTCACTGTAGGTACAGTTTGGTGAGGAGTATTGAAGAGGGTGCGCTGGAGTTCCTTAACGCTTGGGACCACTGTGGTGGTTTGGGTAGTCCTTACAGGCAGTTCTACCACTGGAAGAGGTTGGGTTGTCCCTGCCTCTTGGTGACCAGGTGCGCTGGTTGTCCCAGAAACCTGCCTAGGGGTCGAATCTTGTTGATTCTTCCTCTGGGGGTCACGTTTTTCTGGCTGCGGAGTCCGCTGGCTTGAGTTCTTATTTTTCGTCATTCTAGTTCTTTAGTTTTCAGTAGGGGTCCCACGGATGGCGCCACTTGTTGATACAAAAGTTGGGCGTTCCTGATTATGGGCTCTTGCTCTCGTACCAATTCACTTCTTAATGCTTGAAACCTGCGCACTAAGAAAATAAACAACACCGTCAGGCTTATCGTGGGATTGTCTCCCACGATTAGACTCCGGCGTGAGAGTAAGTAATCGATTTAGGGTTCTCGTAAAGAGTTTTAGGGTTTGTGAATCGTACCTTGAATGAGAATTATGTCATTCCTTATATAGGCGCAGAATCCTTGTAGGGTTCGTGCTCCTTACGTTTCGCACACATGGTGCTTATCCGAGTTAAGGATATTCATTCCATAGATAGAAGATCTCTATCTATTCCGTATATAGTTTGGTTGGGCTTGCATGAGCCCATTCCTATTATTGATGTGGCCCAAGTTACAATAGCCCACGCATGGTTGGCTTTAGGCCTTAGTATTGTTTAATATTTGGGCTTGTGGCCCATATATAGACTATACGTCATCATACATATATTCTAATTTGGCCGCATATATACTTAAACATATATTCAAGACAAAAATACACTGTTGGTCGCTAAACTTTCCACAAAACATCGCCATGCACCTTAACTTTTGAAAAACGTCTTCGTACGTCCCTCCTCAAGTTTTTTGAGGCCGATTGCGTCCTTTGACCCCTTTTCCATCGGTCAATGCCGTTTTCTGCCATTACATTTTGTTTTTAGCACAAGGGTAATATCATCATTATGTAAAACCGTGTGCTAAGGCACACGCGGTATTTGCAGCTGCTACATTAATTATATGTTAATAAAAGCAAAACTTATTCACCACTCATCCCTAAACTCTCCCCTCTCTCATCAAATCTTATCCTAAAATATTTTCGATCAAATCTTAAGAATGGTTCGATGCGGATGTGGCAGGTGGGCGGTCCTAAGGACCTGTTGGAATAATGTCAACGCCGGATGGCGTTATTATGATTGTCCGGTGGAGGTGCGTTCATGGTTGGGTTGCTTTAAGTTAAAATGTCACGTTTAGTTTAATCAATGTTTTAGTCTAATGGCTGTTTTTGATTACATGTTTATGTTCAAGTTACGAGTTTAAGCGTCAAAGTCTTGATTTTAGATTATTAATTGTTAGGGATCCACATGTCCCTTCAATGGGTGGTACGATCCACCAATGCCACCAAGAGCAAAGGAGGTGATCCTCTACTTGAGGAGGCACATTCACCGTAATGAGGCGCCATTAGAAGAATGCCAAGCACGCCTCATGGCTGAGACATTAGAGGCCGTCAACGCCCGAGACAGTGTAATCGAGCTAGAGGCTGCTCACCAAGCAGCTGTAGCTGAGCTCCATCTGGAGAAGGAGAAAGTTGCCGCTTGAGGAATGATTGGTCTGAAACAGTCAGATAATTATTGGTCAACCACTTGTGAATGGTCAACTATAATAGTCAAACAGCTTAAACCAATGCTCTGCGGAATATAGTGTTTCCCCGGTTCGTTATGTCCCGACGAGGTGTGGATTGTAATCAAAACGGTTTCGTGATCGGGTGAATTTGGACAGGAAAGGGGTTTGAATGATTACACTACGAGATGAGAAATGAAAATAACTTAAAAACACTATATTGACATTTACTGACAATAAGATAACCTAAAAACGTAAGCTAGGACTAAAAACGCGTTTGTTTGATTTAAAGTTACGTTGACGTACGAAATAAAACGCGAGTTTTAGTGAAATAAAGTACCTACGAATATGAAAATTACATTTTTACAATCCTAATGATAAAAGAAAATTTTTAGAAAATTAAAAATAATTTTTACACTATTTAATTAATTACTATTAATTAATTACTAATTATTAAATACTTATTAATTATTTAAATTATCCTAAATTACAACTAATTATGAAATGATACTAAAAAATGTAAAAAATAAATTTGGAAAAATCTAAAATATTGTAAAACTAATTTTTAAACTTAAAATATATTTTTCCTACTTTTTGTCTAATTATTATTAATTAAAAACTAATTATTAATTATTAAAAACTAAACTAAATTATGAAAAGTATTAAATCAAAAGAGAAAAATCTGAAAAATTTAACAAAATTATTTTAAACTATAAGAAACCTAGGAAAAATATAAAAATGTAAATTGCTTATGAAATAAGCTAAAAATAAGCTAAGTAGCTTAAATAGAAACTATCACTTATTGTATTTTTGGATTTTTCTAATTTTTATTTTTCAAAACTAACTAAGTACTCAAAACAAACAACTTTAACAAAGGAATATTTTCCAGAAGCTTAAAAATAAGCAGATTGACAACCAAATGCTTATCAGCTTGAGCTTATAAGCTTTTAGGGACCTGTGGTGTGAGAAAAAGCTATCAACAGGCTATCACTGAAGCAAATAAGCTAAAACTGATGTTGAGGAACTCAAAATGGGTCAAGGGAAACAGATAAGCACCAAATATAAGCTAACATAAGCTAATAAGCACTTGGGCTAAATGCTGAGTGCCAAACAGGCCTAAAGGGTCAGTTTTGCAAGCCTGTGGGGCCCACCTGAGGGATTAGAAGCCCAAAGTGAGACTTGATTTGAGAAGCCAGCTTGTGGGGGTTTCCAAAAAGCTGGGGCTTATGCTCTGGGTCCCACTAATGAGGATGGGAGATACCATGGAAGTTGGGGAGATGAACTGAGTAATGGGCTTGTATCAGGAAAAAGGGTAAGGTTGAGGGGCATAGCAGCCCTAGCAAACAAGCTTTAAAATCACAAACTAGGGTAGGTCTAACAAGCTGGGTATGAGAGCTTTCCAAAAAGCTAAAATACTGAAGGTGGGGCCTACTAATGAATGCTAGAGAAGCTGTTGAAAATGAGGTGTTGGGACTGAGGTCTGATGCAGGGCAAGTTTTGGCTTAACAGGCCAACTTGAGACAAGCTTATTAATAAGCAAATGGCTTACAAACTCAGAATTTCTTTTTGACATATGTCTACAAGCTACCAGAGAACACATAAAAACACTTATAATCTATTTCCAATTTAAATTCAACCTTGTGCATGATCTTAAAAATCTGTCCATACTGACAGTTGTGAATCTTGACTTTTTTCTGATTTTGCAATATGTTGACTTATATGAGCTTAGATTGTGTCCAATTGACTGAACATGAAATTTTAGACTAAAAGATGAATATACAAAACTCTATCAACTATTTAGGAACCAATATGAATGCCCATGGGTTCCAAAATCTTATCAGTTAAACATGAAGGTGAGATTACATGCTAATTTGACTTTTCCACTAATATACTACTGTTTTTATGCCTTAAATAATCTAATTGAACCTAGTGGATTATGTCTCAACCATTTGTAACAACAAAGACACATATGATCAAGGGTAAAACTGCTAATCCAAACACCCCCTAAGTCAACTGTGGTGATGGAATTTCAAGCTAAATCAGGGAGTTAAGCCATAAGTCCACTGAATCATGTCTCAATGTGATGGGAGGAGTTGAATTAAGCACACAGGGACCAAGTTTCACTACTTTTACCAAGTAAACTCCAAATCATAAGTTGTGGCAGTCAATATAGTGGATTTGGTAAAATCTTATGGTAACCATGAAAAGTAAATAGAAACCTATCTAACAAGCCATAATAGGTCAGAAGAAACTCATATTCACAATATAATACAACTAATACTACAAATCACAAAGTATGCAAATTCTACTAAAAGTTGAAAAATAGAAGGTAAGTATTGGGAACCTTGACCTCTGGCTTAACCAGCGTTTCTTTACACTGCTACAAGCTCTAGCTTGTTGTAAAACAAGCTAGTAAGAGTCCACCTTGCCATTTCCACAATTGGCAACTTCCTTAGCATCCAGTCTCATATGTTAGGGTACCCTGAGTGAATTTTTGATCACAGTTCTATATATATATATATATATATATATATATATATATATATATATATATATATATATATATATATATATATATATATATATATATATTTTTTATATTTGTTTACTTACACAGTTTAATGATCTAAGTGAACTTAAATTACCATGTTAACAACAATGAAACATAAACTGGATTACAATTAAGAAAACATCACTTTTTTTCATTAATTCTAAAAAGTAGTACAAGACTTGAATTAAAATTCAGGAACTAATGTTAACTTTGAGAACAACTAAATTACAAACTAGAGTTTACTGGAAGTAAAGAATTACATTAAATTTGAAATTACACTAAGATTAAACTAAAAATTATTACACAGCCTCCATTGCTCCTTCTTCTTCTTTTTGTACTCCAAAATTAGGGTTTTGGGTACCCAATTGCCTTATCCCATCAATTACATTGACCCTTGGATGACTGATGTTTGATCTTGGCCGTTTGTAATTTTGGCGCCAAAATATAATTTGGCGTTTTTTTGATTATTGAAGTCAGAGGGGTATACTTTGGAGTCTTGCTCTTGTTTGGTTAGGCCAAGGGGGGAAAGGGTTGAGTGTGCAGGTGGTGAAGGGGTAGGGGGTGATGATGGTGTTTGCAGTGGTGTTGCAGGGATAAGGGTGAGTTGGAATGTGGGAGATGAGGTGAAGTCAAAGGGAGGGGTTTGACTGGGGAATAAAAAACGGACGGGGTATTATATTCTGGGGAATGGGCTGGTTGGGATGTTGGGCTTGGGGGTGTAAGTGGATTGGGTGGGCTGTTTTGTGTTTTTATTATTTGTTATTTGAGTTTGTTTGGTTTGTATGAAATTTAATCACAAGGACCAATTTTGTAGATTTAAAAAAAAATGAGGGACTGAAATTGTATTATTCCCAAAGTAGTCACAAGGGTAAAACTTGCCATATATTAATATCCCAAGGACCATAAAGTGAAATTTCCAAAAATGAGATTTCCGGGGACCAATTTTGACAAGTTTGCAAAGTACAGGGACCAAACATGTAATTTTCACAAACATTTTACCCAAGGACCATATTTGCCACATTTTGATTTTCCAAGGATAAAAAATGATTTTCCTTTCAAAAATACCCCACCAGGGATCAATTCTGTCAATTTCTGAAGTTCAGGGACTATTTCTGCCAATTATGAAACTTCAGGGACCAAACCTGTAATTTTCTCAAACTTTTCACCCAAAGTCTAAATTTGATAATTTTTTACTTTTAAAAACTTTGGGTTGACTTTTCTTTCATTTAAAACCTTCAGGGACTAGTTTTGTCAATTTTTGAAACTTGAGGGACTGAAACTGCCAATTGTGCAAACTTTGTTCGTTTTTCATTTGTTTTTAAACATTTTTGCATCTAAAACATATAGAACACACTTTTGGAATAATTTCTGTATTTTGATGCGTTTCTGAGTGTTTTTTTGGATGTTTTGGCAGTTCAGATACGATAAAAATGATGAGTATTTACACACTCATCAAGGAACTTGTGTGTTGTCTCGTGGATACTCATCATTTTCATTGGCATATGGTGTATGTAGTGTCTTTATAAAGACGTGTTTTTTGTGTTTTGCAAAGCTTCCTAGAATGTAGAATGCATGTACAGTAGTTTGGTTTGTGTTTTATGGAAGCGTTATTGTAGGTGTAGGTTGTTTAGTGTTATATGGAAGCGGTCATTGTAGGTTGACTAGTAGAAAGCTTTGACTTCTTCAAATTTTGGTAATTGGCTATAACTAATACAAAGCTTTGACTTATTTGCTCTCTGTCAAAATACAAAAACATCAGCCAAGTAAGAACTCAAGCATTATATGATTTCTTACATAATGCAAAATGGATATATTTCCAAATGTATAAAATTTAGTAGTCTACATAGTTCAGAAACACACATTCTTAAAACATAGTTCAGAAACACACATTCTTAAAACATAGTTCAGAAGCACGCATTCTTAAAACATAGAAAATATTGTCTAGGAATTACATATTGGATGAAAACCATTGTCTTAGGAATTACATACTCAAGCAGCATTCACTTGACTTCCAGTAACAGACTGGTCGACACTTGCTTGTTCAGTTGCTTCGAAGTTGGTACCTTTACCTTTTCTCTTCTTTTGTGATGAAACTTTTGGCTCTGATGAACCTGTTTTTTTAGACTGTTGTGTACTGGCTTGACTTCCAGTAACACCTCCTTGCCCAAGACATGTTTTCTTGTTGTGTCCAGCATTGCCACGAATTCCACAAACTACACTCCTACTAGACTGTGACAACTTACTTTCTTTGTCAGTATCATCATTTTCTATAAAAGCCCTAGTTCCCTTCTTTTGTGGCATACCCAATGGTTTATGATGCTTAGTTGGAAGAATGGTTGTAGGCACATTTGACTTTTTCCAATGTTGATATCCCCTGATGGGCTGGATGTGGTGTTTGTATGTTTCCGCCCATGTCTTAAGCAAGTAACATGGATGAACCCATGATTCTACAGATCCAACTTCGATTCCATTGAACCTCATATACCGGTTGGCTACAATAGCATGTTTGCATGGCATACCTGTAAGCTCCCATCTTCTACAACTACAAGACCTGGCTTTAACATTTACCAACCGCTTTTCTCCCCATCCACTAACCTTTTAATTATCTCCTTCAATCCCTAAAACGGTGTATTTATAAGCCTGTTTCTTATTGAAGTCTAACATGCGCGTTGCCTTTGGTGTAAACGGTCCCGGACACTTGTCAATTATATGCATAACATTCACTATTCTTTGCGTACAATATGCTCTAACGTATTCTAAAGCAGTAATGATGGGTTGGTGCCTACCTCCCACAAGTTTCCCATTAAACACTTCACACATGTTATTAAGTAACACGTCAGAATGAGCTCTCCCTACATATGTATAGTACATGTTTTAGTAATACATAAAAAAATGTTGAACATTGTTGATAAACACATAACTGTTTACTATCTGAAAAATGCGACCTTGGCCAATGGGCTGGTGGTATCTTACTTAACCAAGCATGTGTAGGTTCGCTAAAACTCTTGAATGCAAGCATTGCTGCCTCAAATTGTTCAACGGTTGTTGCTGCAGCACATCTCCAAAAATGTGACTTGTATTCTGCAGAATTCCACTGCAATTTCATATTCTCATGGGTGTGCCTCAAACAGAATATGTGTTCCGTACTAGGAAATACTGTTGCTAAAGCTGGAATTATACCCTGCAGAAAGGAACATCAATCCATTACTAATAAACCAATCATTTATGAATTATATAACCGAATATAATCAATTATAAATTAACATCACCTTTTGTCTGTCGCTGATAAAAGTGTATTGTGAATTTGGTTGCTAGTCAAGATTATGTGCTAGACAATCAAGAAACCAAATCCATGAATCTTTGTTTACAACCTCAACAACAGCATATGCTAAAGGGTATATTCCATTGTTGCTATCAATACCAACAGCTATAAGAAGCTAACCAGAAAATGGACCCCTCATAAAAGCACCATCTAAACCCAACAACTATCTTTGACACGCTTTGTATCCTTCCTTCAAAGCACCTACGCAAACGTACATCCTCTTGAAAACTCTCGTTGGACTTGATGGATCTAACGCAGTTTGCACACTTATCCTAACTGTTGTATTAGGATTTGTTTTCTGCACCTCTTCAACATAGTCCCGCAAAATGGTATATTGTTGCTTATGATCACCCCTGATCTCAATTTCTGCCTTGTTTTTTTGCCCTTAATGCCTTTTGTATAGACACTTGGACTACAAACTGTTTACTGAGTTGATCTTAAACAACCCTGATTGGAATATCTGGATTCACTTGAACTTGGTCAAGTATTTGCTTTGAGAGAAACTTGTAGTCACAAGCTTTAATCTCTCTTGATTGCAAACATTTGTGTACATCCTTGAAAGTTCTAATACTCCATACATCTTTAGATGTATCTTGTGCTACATACAACAACCATGGGCAATGTGTTGGTTCCTCCTTTTCTGATCGCAAATATACATCCCTTCTGCGACCTCTAGTTAACACACCAGTTTTCCTCTTTGGTACTGTTCCAAGTCCAATACCTCCACTTGTACCACACGCTGGTATTGTTCCGATACACCTAGCCCTAATTCTTTGCTTGTCATTCTTAATGAGTTGCAATTTCCTCCGAGTTTGTATTGAATGCAGGTTGATCTTATCTTTCACTTCTTTTGCAGTTACAAAGGTTTGACCACAGAAAAAAATACTTCGTCGTCTTCTTGTTGTGCCGCAATTAACTTTTGTTTCTTGTATGCCCTCATCTTTTTCTTCCTTACTACTGATGCGTGGTTTTGCAATCTTGCAAAATGTTTTACTTCTCAAGGGATCTTGAGAAGCTTGAAATCCCCACCAGGCAGTGTACCTGACCGATGTAGTAAAGTGAGTGGCAAGTACCAGGGGATTGATCATTCTCTCGGGGAATAGTGTTTGTTAGGATTGAAAACTAAGTCAATTAGGTCTAAAGGTGAAGGATGATTCTTTTTGTATTTTTATATTTTATGGAAAGCAAGTAAAATTCTCGGGTTTTGGAAGATTAGGCGAAATTAGTTGCTAGTCAACTAACCCAAATACTACAAATGCAAATAAAAATAAAATAATTGAAAATAAATGTGAGAAACTTCTAATAAGGAGACAAACGTGTTTACTTAGGTTTCACTACTCCCTAGTTATCTTTTACTGATTGATAGGTTTGTTTCAATTGCGTGGATGCCGGGTTGTATTCCTTAATACCATTCGTGGGGGTGTGTATAATCTTCCCCAACTTTATAAGCTCTTATCTCCTCCTAAGACGACACGTTAAGCGCCCAATCCTAGGTATTATATACAGTGGCTCATGCATTAAATACAACCAAATAACCGTAGTACACATATGATTCATGTTTCTTAAGACGTTCAAGCATGTTACCAAATAGGAGATTATCCAGTTTTCTTAAGCCTAATATCGATAAACATCCACCCACAACAATTAATAACCAACCATTCAACAAATAATCAATAACTAGGTTTCATTAGACCTAAGCAAACACAAACAAACCTAGCCTAGCATGTTAAAATAAAGACAAGCGTAAGATAAAATCAAACAACACATAGACATATTGAATGATTGATAGATTACTTATCTTCAATTAATCATGGAAGAAAAGAGGCTTTGAAGCCTCAAAAAAGCTGCAAAAGTCGACTAAGGTTCGTGCCCTAAGTTCCTACCAAAAGTCCTCCCTAACGAATGAAATATAGAAGAGTATATATAGATTTTATAACTTGACGACATCACCTTTTAGGATGTGACGCCGTAATCTCGCCGTTTTAGGGTTTCCTCGACTGCCTAAATCTACTCTTGACATCGTCTGGTTAGAAAGTGTTCTGGGCCGTCTCTCTTTAACTTAAAACGTGACCACCTTGGTGAAATAACACGTGACGCCGTCATGTGTAAATGCCTCAAAATCTTTCTGGCCCGTCAAGTGCAAAGTAAATATCCACCTCTTTATCAACAAGTGACGGCGTCACCTTGTAGCTTTTGACGCCGTCAGGTACTGTTCCAGCTTGAATTCTTGACTTTGTCATTTTCTTCACTTTTATGCTCCAAAAATGTCCAAAATGTTATGTTTTCCAGAATTCCTCCCAAAAGTACCTAAAATGACAAAAGGAACGATTTAAGGCAATATTTTGATCATACTATCACGACTTAAAGCTTAAATGACCCCTTAAAAGCGTAACACTTTTCGTCTCATCAAATACCCTTACACTTGAGATTTGCTTGTCCTCAAGCAAATGCGCTTTTATTCTAATCAAAATATAGAATAGGGGTCATTTAACATTAATATAAAAGTAATTACAACAAATGATCATTCCACCTTAATCAAAATGAGCACGAAAATCATACACTAGCACCTCACAAATAGTGTTTGGATACTCTCATCTCTCGGGTGTTATAAACCTATATATAACTAATGGAAAAGGAAAAATATCACTCATTACCTGTCATGGCAAATAGATTACCATAGGCTTGGGAAATGATCAAAAACCTCCTTCACTAGGCGTAAGCACCTAAGATAAACTATCAAAGAGGGCTTTTCAAGGGTTATAATGTTAGGTGTAGGGATATGGAAAACACGGTTTGTTGGATAAAGGATATTTTACTGGTGGCAAGGTAATCATCTAGGTCAATCACATGTATAACGCGGCGTTGCTAAGCCAAGACTCGACTCGATTTAAGCTAATCATAAATAAAGTAGCAAAAACATATGTTAATACAAATATCGTCTAAAAACGTTATTTATATTTTACGATCTTCGCTAAGTTTTGTTAATGACAAATGTAAACTTTAGTTTCTAAGTAAAACATAATCTTAGTTTTAAAGACTTGCATAAACTAGACTTTTGCTACATTTTACATTTCATAAAACACAACAATTTTTATTTTCTAAAAATAGAATTGTCACATCACATTTATGGCAAGTTTTGTCATTATACATTTATGGAAAGATATGTGTTTGACTTACTAAGATGTTGCTTGCAAGTTTAGTGTTTGACTTGATATTATGTGATGTGACATTATTTGGTTTGCAAGAGTAATGAGATGTGACTTTGTTTGGTTTGCAAGATTTATTGCAAAATCAACTACAAGCCCGGCGGTACCCTGGAGGTACACGGGCGGAACCCTTCTGAGGGGTCCGCCTGATCCACCAGACCTGCAGAAGGTTTGGCTATAAATATCAAGCCACAAGTTGAATTTTGGTTTATTACTTTACATCATATTTTACACACACATTTATTCTTTCATCTAACCTCTTAACATTTCATATGTGAAGTTTCTTTTTGTAGTAAAGAGATTCATGAGCTTACTAAAAGTAACAAGTATTCAACACAACGTTGCAAGACTTGTTAGCTTAGCATTGTGTAGACTTGTGTAGTTTACACTTCATTTGATTGTGTATTTTCAGTAGTGATCGGTTAGTATTTTAGTCCACAAAATACAAAGTGTATCGGGAGTAGTTGTACCCTTGTAAAAGAACTAACGGTAGTGGTTGTACCCTTGGTAAAGAACTCGACATCTAGCTTTATCGGTAAAAGTATAAGCGACGTGTAACGTTTTCTCCGCCGGTGAAAGGAGCTTGTTGACTAGTGAAAGTAACTCTCGAGTTGGATACTCGGGGCGTAGACGTAGGGCAAGGAAAAAGAGTCCTTGCAGCTGAACCACGATAAATACTCGTGTTGTTGTTTAATCGTTTCTTTCATTTACTTGCATGTTATATATTGTGTTTGTGTATATATCTTTGATCAAACGGAAAGTTTCAAAGCTAACTTAACAAGTTAAAAAGATTTTAATCGGTAAACTATTCAACCCCCCTTCTAGTTTTCCACAATTGGCATCAAGAGCTACGTTACTCAAGCTTTTAAAATATATTGTGTTTTAAAACTTGAAACGATCCATGGATTTTGAAAATTACAAAGAAGGGCAATCTATGCAAAGACCACCACTCTTTGAAGCAAATGGTTTTATAAATTGGAAAAACCGTTTTGAAACTTACGTGAAATCTAAAGATATAGATTTGTGGTATATAATTATTGATGGTGATAACGTAGTTACTATCATCAAAGATGATGATCAAAAGAAATTAATTGGTAAAAATAATGAAGCTAAAATGATGCTTTACAACGCGTTGCCTAAGAAAGAATATGAAAGAGTCTTTTTGTGTAAAACCGCCAAAGACATTTGGCAATCTTTAATTGTCACTCATCAAGGAAACTCACAAGTTAAAGATAACAAAATTGGTCTTCTTATTCAACAATATGAACAATTTGTTATTTCCGAAGATGAGATTATTGATAATGCTTTTGCTAGGTTTAATACTATTATTACTTCACTTAAAGCACTTGACGAATCTTTTTTTAGTAAGAACTTTGTCAGGAAATTTCTTAGAGCACTCCATCCGAAGTGGAGAGCAAAAGTGACGGCAATTGAAGAATCCAAAGATCTATCAAGCATGTCACTTGATGAGCTAATTGGAAACCTCAAAGTTCACGAAATGGTAATGGAAAAAGATTCGGAACTAGTTAGAGGCAAGAAAGAAAAAGTTAAGTCCATTGCCTTAAAAGCTAGAGTCCAATCAAGTGATGATGAAGAATCTACTTCGGATAGTGATGATGAGGAATATGCTATGGCCGTTAGAGACTTCAAGAAGTTCTTTCGTAGAAGAGGAAAGTTTGTAAGTCAACCTAAAGATGACAAGAAAACTTTCCGAAAAGATCATGATGATAGAAAAGGAAAGGTTGAAAAAAAATGCTATAGGTATGGAGACACAAGTCATCTTGTAGGAGAATGTCCAAAACCACCCAAGAGCAAACCTCAACAAGCTTTTGTGGGTGGTGCTTGGAGTGACTATGAAGGAGATGACGATGAGCCAAAGAATGACGATATTGCTCTCATGGCTCACAACTCAAATGAGGTATTATCCGACTCATCTTACTCCTCTATTGATGATGACACTTTACAAAAAGAATAAAACAAACTTTGTGAATTGAGCTTAAAAATCATAAAAAAAAATAAAAAAATAAAAATAAAAAAAATTGAAAACTAAAAAGGAGTTTTTAGAAAATAAAGTTTATGAGTTAAAAGAAAAGGCTAAGAGATTAGAAAAGAGTAAAGGTATTGACACACCTTGAAAATCATGTGAAGAGCTTAAACTAGAAGTTGAGAAACTCAAAATTACTCAAAATGATCTAATAAAACAAACCACAAAGTTTAAAAAGTTCGATAAGAGCATTTCTTGTGCGGATGAAATTATGAAACTTCAAAAGTCACCCTTTGATAAAACAGGACTAGGATTTACGAAAATAGAAACTTCAAAGGGTCAAATGAAACAAGAAAAGATTGCACAAGAAACAAATAAAATTGCTACAGCAGCCTGCGGATCAGGCAGAACCCAATTTAGGGTTCCGCCCGTTGGTCCCGAAGGTTCCGCCAGGTCTGCTGCAGCAGTAACTCCATCCACTTTGGATCGTTCAAAATTTGTTAAAGTTACATACAAAAATGGAACAAAACCTGTGTTTAAAACTGGAGTAGGATTTAGTAAAAATGAATTTAGAGCTAAAACTACTCAACCAAGACCTAAGACTACAATTCCCAAACGCCCCTTTCCAAAGAGCAACTTCAACGCTCGACCATACTACCAACATGTTTGGAACCAAAACACTCCTAGACATTACCAAACTCCAAACCACATGCCATGGAACCCTTATGCTCTATTTTCATACTTGGAACAAATTAATGGTATGCTTAACCAAAATGGACCCATGAAAAATTGGGGACCAAATGTTTGAGTGTTTTTCATAAAATAGGTGTGCCTCAAAGTTTGTTTGGAACCGGATGAATGGATTAAAGATAGCGGTTGTTCAAGGCACATGACGGGTAACAAAAGCCTCTTCACTTCTTATCACAAATGTAACGGAGGTAATGTTACGTTTGGTAGTAATGCTAAGAGCAAAATCATCGGAAAAGGTGCAATCTCTTATGACTCCCTTTTTATTGATGATGTAGCTCATGTTGATAACTTAGGTTTTAATCTTCTTAGTATTAGTCAACTTTTTCGTAATAAGTATAATGTTCTTTTTAGTGAAAATGGAAGTAAAATACTTAAAGATGGTATAACCATAGCCAAAGGTGTCCTTAAGAACAACGTATATGTCATGAAGATGGATCCAACATCTAGAGACAAACTTTGTCTTACCTCATTAGATGAATCTTCAACTTTATGGCATAGACGTTGAGGACACGCTAACATGAGACTAATCCAAAACCTCTCCTCCAAAGACTTAGTTCGAAACCTACCTAAGTTGAAATATGACCAACACTTTTGTGATGCTTGCAAAGTCGGTAAACAAGTCCATAATATCCATAAGGCTAAAAACTTGGTTTCTACATCTAGGTGTCTAGAACTTTTGCATATGGATTTATTTGGTCCATCCGCTATACAAAGTTATGGAGGTAACTTCTACACTTTGGTCATAGTTGATGATTACTCAATATATACTTGGACAAAATTTTTGAAAAGTAAAAATGAAGCTTTTGATAAATTTGAGATTCTAAGTAAGAAAATTCAAAATCAAGTAGGGTCTAATATTGTGTCTATTAGAACGGATCACGGTCGTGAATTTGATAATGAATTTCAATTTGGAAACTTTTGTGATAATAATGGTATAACTCATAACTTTTCGGCTCCACTTACTCCTCAATCTAATGGTGTAGTAGAACGTAAAAAACGGACATTACAAGAGATGAGTAGAACAATGCTTAATGAACAAAACATTCCACAAAAGTTTTGGTGTAATGCCGTTGACACATCAACGTACATTTTAAATCGAGTCTTAATTAGACCATTTTTGAATAAAACTCCTTATGAACTATATAAAGGTAAAAAGCCTACATTAGGATACTTTAGAGTGTTTGGGAGTAAATGTTTCATTCTTAACACCAAGGATTATCTCACCAAATTTGACCCAAAGTCTTACGAAGGTGTATTTCTTGGATATTCACAAAATAGTAAAGCATACATTGTTTTGAACAAAGAAACCTTAAGAGTCGAGGAATCGTTGAACGTAACATTTGACGAGAGTCCACCTCCCTCTAAGACATCACCTTTGGTAGATGATGACTTAGTTGAAAGCCAAGCAATAGAAAATCAAGAAATTTTAAGTGATGACAAAGAAAATGAACTATTTAACAAAGAACTTGTCAATGTCAAAGAATCGAAAAGTCATCCATTAGATGGTGTCATTGGCAATATTAACGAAAGAACACTAAGGTCAAAAGTTCAAAATGAAAGCAACTACTTTTGTTTCGTGTCAACCATTGAACCTAAAAATATTAATGAAGCCATTAAAGATGAGTCTTGGGTAATTGCAATGCAAGAAGAGTTAAACCAATTTGTTAGGAATGATGTATGGACATTAGTTCCTTAACCAAAGAGTCAAACTATAATTGGAACAAAATGGGTATTTCGTAATAAAATGGATGAAAATGGAATTGTGTCTAGAAACAAAGCTAGGCTAGTTGCACAAGGATATAACCAACAAGAAGGCATTGACTACGATGAAACTTTTGCTCCAGTTGCTAGGCTCGAGTCAATTAGAATCTTACTTGCATATGCATGTGCACACAATTTTAAACTCTTTCACATGGACGTCAAAAGTGCATTTCTAAACAGAGTCATTAATGAAGAAGTGTATGTTGCTCAACCACCGGGCTTCATCGATTTTGAAAAACCAAATCATGTTTACAAACTTAAAAAGGCTCTTTACGGACTTAAGCAAGCTCCAAAAGCATGGTATGATCTACTCAAAACATTTCTAGTTGACCATAAGTATACCATGGGCTTAGTTGATAATACTCTCTTCACTAAGAAGAAAGATTCACATATTATCATAGTCCAAATCTATGTTGATGACATTATATTCAGATCAACTTGTCAAGAATTATGTGTGGATTTCTCAAAAATCATGCATGACGAGTTTGAAATGACTATGATGGGAGAACTCAACTTTTTCCTAGGACTCCAAATCAAACAACTAGAAGATGGTATCTTCTTTAACCAATCTAAATATATTAAGGACATGCTTAAGAAATTTGAACTAGAAGATTCGAAACCTATCAAAACTCCCATGTCCACGGAAACTAAACTCACCAAGGATGAGGAAAGTGAATCCGTAGATAGCACTAAATATAGAGGTATGATTGGTAGTCTACTTTACCTAACGGCTAGTAGACCCGACATTATGTTTAGTGTTTGTCTATGTGCTCGTTTTCAAGAAGATCCTAAAACTACCCATCTCGAAGCCGTTAAAAGGATTTTTAGGTATATTAAGGGCACTACACATTTAGGTTTATGGTATCCCAAAGGAACGGGAATAGACACCATAGTGTATGCCGACTCGGATCATGCCGGTGACTATGTCGATAGAAAAAGTACAAGTGGTATTTGTACTTTTGTTGGACATTGTCTCACCTCATGGTTCTCTAAGAAGTAAACGGCTCTTGCTATCTCAACAACGGAAGCCGGGTACGTTTCGGCCGGAAAGGCATGTCAACAAGCTCTTTGGATGAAGCAAGCTCTTGTCGACTACGGAATTCAACTCAACGACATCACAATTCTTTGTGACAACAAAGGTGCCATTGATCTTAGCAAAAACCCGGTTCAACATGCTCGTACCAAACATATTGAAATCCGTCATCATTTCCTTCGTGACAACGTTCAAAAAGGAAATATCTCAATTGAGAAAGTTTCTTCCGAAGACAACATAGCCGACATTCTCACAAAACCCCTTAAACGTGAACCTTTTAACCTTCTTAGGCTAGGCTTAGAACTCATGGAACCTACATTGTAGTTCTGGACATTAGACAAAAATCACAAAAATCAAAACAAATCCATAACTCTTTTTCTCAGCAGGGTCGGCGGAACCCTCAGATACAACGGGCGGAACCCATTTCAGGGGTCCGCCATATCCGCCGACCCGCAGAACCAAAATCTTTGTTTATATTAAACCAAACACCCATTATCTCATACCACCACTTCCAAACTGCTACTATTCACTTTACCATCCATCCATACCTACGAATTCTTGGTCCTCCATTCATTTACATTGCAAATCAATCATCATTGTAAGTATTCTAAACATGATTACAATCCTGATCTGAGTCTAGGAATTGTATTTCTTGCAAAAAAACAAAAACTTGGGGTTATGCATTAACTTGAAAAACTCATGCATAAGATTAGGTGTTTAATAAAACTAATCATGTTTCCCATAGTTAGGAATTGCATCCTTAATTAGTATAAACATGTTTGCTAAAACACCCCATGTCAAATCCTTCCAAAAATTTCTCACAAGTAGGACAACTATTTTTTCGTCTCACATTGAGAATACAAAATCAAAACGTTATGTTTAAAACATCACTTGCATAATGTCTCTTGAATGCTAAAGGGAATACATAACCAATATGTATTTTCGGGTACATTCAAACGAAGCTACATTGAACTAGGAGCGTTTGGGCTATCCTTTGTTTTATAACAAAACTTGCATAAAACGATTTTGAAGCATCAAAATGAGTCAAGATAACCGCACCTCCACATTGTTTTCATATAGGCACACACTAGAACATCTACATTATAATAGTGGTTTACGTAAACTAAAATGTGAAATTTTGTTGTTCTAGGAATCACATGCCTCCTCTAACCCACTACGACCACAAGGATACCATTAAGTACCTACCAAAACACAACAAAACCAAAGGCCTTACCCCAAACCAAGTAAACGTTTTCAAAGCGCTAGAAAAACACTATGTCCATGAGGGTAGAACCATTGACCCGTCTTTCCTAGAAGGCACAAACCTTTACGCCGGATTTGCCACAATCAACTTTGAGTGTCTTTTGAATATCGACGAGCCTATTTGTCCTAGGTTCATTCTAGAGTTCTATGCATCCTCCGTCCTCTCCACGAATGATTATGGTTATATGTCTATCAACTTTAGGGTTAGTGGTCATCAATACTCCTTCACTCTTGAGGAGTTTGCTCAAATCCTAGGTGTCCCAAACCGTGGTACTTGCCTCTATTCCAACTTGCACTCCCTCTCAACTCTTGACAAGCTCCAAGACCGTATCCATCCTTATGACACACCCCTTGTCTCAAAAGATGTACTCCGTGACCACCTCTTTGTTAGGACCACCAACACTAGGAGAACCCGTTCGGGAAATGAGGTCGAAAAGGACCCATATGGAATGGAGATGAATGAACTCAAGCTCCAATTCAAGAAATGGGAGGAAGTCCTTAGAGCCAATGTGATTAGCACAATAGGAAACCGAGATCATATCAACCTTTGCCTTTGCTACATGCTCTACTCCTTGTCCGTTAGGCAACCTTTCAACCTTGCCTACTACATGGCCAAGAGAATGGCCGACATTCCCGTACATGGCACAACGGCTATGCCGTATGGAATGCTCTTGACCCGTCTCTTTAGGTTCATCTCACCCATTCCACCAACTCCAAATGGCCTTCGTCTTGACTACACTCTCATTCCACACACCTTTGTTCCACTTAGTGATAAGAGAGTGTACAAAGCCCAAGGAAAACGTCCTCATCCTCCTACCTCATCATCGTCTTCCTCAATGAGTGAAGATGACAATTTGCCAAACTCTAGGCTCCCACCTCTCGAATACCTATCCCAACTTCCGGATATTCCAAACGAGTCGGCGGAGTTCAAGCAAACAAAGGGGATGTTTAAGAATCTTGGAAGATTCCTTGGAAAGCTCAAGAACAAGATTGACCGTCAATGAGAGCGGGTGTGTAGGAGTGTTTGGCACTAGGTGCTATTTGAACTAATTTGGTTGTCTAAACAATGCTTATGATGTATTTGTAGGTTGGTACAATGTTTGATACTATTTGGAACATGTTTCATATAACTTTGATGCAGGAAGACAACTTTTAGCAAGTTGTCAAATTTTCAAACTTATAGCATTTTCACTAAGTTTAGTGAATATCGCTAGCCCCCGGTCAAAATCATATGATATGAGTGTTTACATGTTCATTTTTTTGCATTTCCTAACCAGATATGCATTATATTTTTGATTTTAGGAGTTTTCGAAAATTTTGAAAATCGTCTCGCGGGTCAAAAACGCGGACTGCCCATTTCTGAAGCTTTGACGGATCTGGTGATACCCAAAATTGGGTTCCGCCAGTGCAATTTCTGGGAATTCCAGAAATGGCCCAACGGACCAGGCGGCACCCTCAAATGGGTTCCGCCTGTGTATTCTGAGGGTGCCACCACAAGCATGCAGGATTTTTTTTCCTATTTTCAACAATTCAACATCCAAACACCAAAATCCAATCCTTTTAGGTAAAAACCCATTTCTTGCAATATGTTTAGCATAATAGGGTACTTCTTCTTCCATAAACTTAACCAAAACCATTTTCCGCCAAAATTCAAAATTTGCCATAACAACCTCAAGGACCCCTCGCACATAAAGGAAGGAACCCTTTTAAGGGATCCTTGAAATCCCTGAGATTTATACTACCACAAATCCACCAAAACCACTAAGCATTTAGTGCAAAACTTGTCTTCTCACTTCACCATTTTCATTGGATTGACTTCCATGATTTGACAACCCACAACTAGTTTTCCAAATCATTAGAAACCTCCATTTTTTTATGGACTAACATCAAATCCAAACACTGCTTTCCATAATCCTTCAACACTATAAATTGAGCCATCCTAAACACTATCAAATCACACCTTCTTCACCACAATTTCTGAAACTTCTAAACCATTTTTCACCATGACTAAGTCAAGAATCACCTCTCAACCATCAAGACCCATCCGGAAAACCGCCCGGATAAGTGTTAAACCACTATGGTCTAATCAACCCATCAACCTAAGCTCCTCATCTTCGGATGAATTCACATCACCTATAAAAAATGAACACTTTTTGAACCTTGCATCTCCATCACCATCACCAAATGAACCCAATGAGCTCACTCCACCACCTACTAAATCACCCATTGACCCAAGTCCACCAAGTGCTCCAACCCAACCATCCAAAACTTCATCACCATCACCATTACCCAAAATGGAACCTATGGAGTTATTTGGGTCTCCTCCCACATCACCACACCCTTTTGTCCAAGATCTAAATGATCTCCCACCAAGACCTTCACAACCACCACCTTTTTCACCAAAGTCAATTCTTGACCAAAATGAATTTTTTAACCACACCCAACCACCACAACAAGTATACCATCAACCCAAACCATTGTTGTTTCACCCCATCTACAATGACATCCATGGTCCTCTTTATGGAGAACCGAACTTTGAAAACCATGATCACCCAACTCCACCACATTCTCAAGCCCAAACCTTTGAATCTTTCTTTCCCTCATATGAGGATATACAAAGCATGGTTGAGAACCACCTCCATCAAGCAATGGAATTTCAAACCACCTTTCTTGATTCAATACCAAACCCATCATCCACCCAAGAACCAAAAACCAACCAACCCTCAAACCAAGAAACCAAAACCAACCCATTTCCACCCACTCATCCCCATGTTTGCTCAAATTGTGAGCAAATGGGTGCAAGCATCAAAACGTTGCTTCACCAACTCCAAGATGAAACCCGGTTTGCATTTCAACACGTCATAGAACGTTTGGATGCTCTTTCCCACCCAAACAAGTCCTAGACAATCATTTGGAGGCCGTTTGCCCCAATTTAAGAAAATAGGCGTTTATTTTTCTTTCTTGGTTATTTTTTTTTAGTTTTTAGAAGTAGAAGAATTTTACCCATTTCTTGTCCTTTGACTTTTATAAGTCAAAATTTTACTTGGAATGCTAGTTCTTTCTACTTACTTTCGTGCATTATTGGTTGATCACTTTTGTGTTGTCATTGTGGTTGCAATGTGTGTGGTAACTACAAGCTTGACTATATATATCACCAACTAACCATTTTTTTTGTAGGATCCAAAATCCATGTTTCCCATCTTGGCACTTCTTTTAGGGGGAGTAACAAGCAAGGGGGAGCAAGTGCATTTTTCCACTTCGCTACTCTACTTTTTGTTTCGACAAAAAGGGGGAGAAATATATTAAACTTTCAAAACTTAATATGATTATCATAACTTAAGTAAAACAAGTTTACTATTAATTTTTTTTAGTCTTAAAAACCAAGATTTTGTGAGTTACTTAAAAACAAAGTTTATGTTTTGTCATCAACAAAAAGGGGGAGATTGTTAATACAAATATCGCCTAAAAACGTTATTTATATTTTACGATCTTCGCTAAGTTTTGTTAATGACAAATGTAAACTTTAGTTTCTAAGTAAAACATAATCTTAGTTTTAAAGACTTGCATAAACTAGACTTTTGCTATATTTTACATTTCATAAAACACAACACTTTTTATTTTCTAAAAATAGAATTGTCACATCACATTTATGGTAAGTTTTGTCATTATACATTTATGGAAAGATATGTGTTTGACTTACTAAGATGTTGCTTGCAAGTTTAGTGTTTGACTTGATATTATGTGATGTGACATTGTTTGGTTTGCAAGAGTAATGAGATGTGACTTTGTTTGGTTTGCAAGATATATTGCAAAACCAACTGCAAGCCCGACGGTACCCTGGAGGTACACGGCGGAACCCTTCTGAGGGGTCCGCCTGATCCACCAGACCTGCAGAAGGTTTGGCTATAAATATCAAGCCACAAGTTGAATTTTGGTT